>JGVQ01000029.1:0-494021 GCA_001007845.1 Nigrograna mackinnonii | reverse complement strand
ATCCATTGAGTCAATGTTAACCTTGCCTGTGTCAAGCAGCATTTTGACTATCACCTCAGCCCCCTTCTCTGCAGCCCATGATAGGGGCGTCCGTCTCTTATAATCCATTAAGTCAATGTCAACCTTGCCTGTGTCAAGCAGCATTTTGACTATCACATCAGCCCCCGTCTCTGCAGCCCATGATAGGGGCGTTCGTCTCTTATGATCCATTGAGTCAATGCCAACCTTGCCTGTGTCAAGTAGCAGCTTGACTATCACCATATGACCTTTCTGCGCCGCCCACGATAATGGCGATCGTCCAGAAAAGTCCATTGAGTTGACGTTAACCTTGCCGGTATCAAGTAGCAATTTGACTATCGAATTAGCCCCCTTCTCTGACGCCCGTGATAGCAGCGTCTGTCCATACCGATCACGTGAGTCGACGTCCATAACAGCTTTGTCAGTATTCAGCAGTAAATCAACCACTGCTCCGCGTCCTCTCTCCACCGCCCATGATAGCGGCGTCCGATAGTCACCATCCCTCGAGTTGACTTTTACCTTGCCCGTGTCGAGCAGCCGTTTGACCACTGCTTTGTTTCCACTCCATGCTGCGTAAGACAGCGGCGTTCGTCCTGTATTACGCTTGCCTGTGGCTATAGTGTCCGGGTCGACTTCGTTCGTGGATAGTAGCAGCTCGACAACAGCCTCGTGTCCGTTCTCTGCCGCCCATGATAACGGGGTTCGTCCTTTGCTATAATGTCCAGTAGCCTTAGCGTCTGGCTTGGCTCCATGCTCAAGTAGTAGCCTGGCCACTACGTACATTCCATTCTCTGCCGCACATGATAGGGGCGTCTGTCCGTAGACAGAGTCCTCGTAATCTAGATAGACTCCCTTCGCTAGCAGCAGCCTGACCGTTGTCTCGTGCCCCCTCTGTGCAGCCCACCACAGAGTCGTCCGTTTGTCCGGGTTCTGCAAATACCAGGCAGCTCCCTTCGCTAGGAGCATTCGGACAATTATGTCATGCCCCTGCTCTGCTGCACGTAATAGCGGCGTACATCCACTGTGGTCCCTGGCATCGATATTGACCCTTTTCGTGAATAGCAGTTCAACTACCCCCTCGTGCCCTCTTTCCGCTGCACATAATAGCGGTGTTCGTCCCTCGCCATCCTTAGAATCTGGTTTAACTCTCTTCGTATTCAGAAGTATCTCGACCACCGCCTTATGCCCGTTCATTGCTGCCATCAACAGTGGTGAACGTCCTCTACTATCCCTGAGGTCTGGTTCAGTCTGCTTCTCTGCTAGTAGTACGTTAATTACCGCCTCGTGCCCTCCAGCTGCTGCAAACCATAGTGCCGTACGCCCACCACTAGACTTGTTGTTGGTCTGAGAGTTCTGATTGACCTTTCCACTTCGCAGGAGTAGACTGACTACGGCCTCGTGACCGTTTCCTGCGGCGAACGAAAGAGGCGTAAACCCCCAAGAATCGTGAGAATTAGGGTCAACATCGTCCCTGAGCAGTAGTTCGACAACCTCCTTGTGACCGTTTTCTGCCGCAAAAGACAATGGGGTTCGTTTGGTATGATCCGTCGAGTCTGCGAGAACACCAGCGTTAAGTAGCCGTTTAACTACGCTGGCGCGCCCCGTCTCTGCAGCCCACGACAGTGGCGTTCGTCCATTGTGATCCTCGAGCCACGGTTTCACTTTGCTTGTCGCTAATAGCATTTTGATTGCCCCATCATGCCCTTCCCCTGCTGCATACGATAGTGGCGTCCTTCCACTGTCAAACTTCCCATTAGCTACAGAGTCTGGCTCTACTCCATATTCGAGTAGTAACTCAATCACAGATACATGACCTTTCTCTGCAGCATAGGACAGTGGTGTCCGGCCGTAACTATCCTTCGAATCAATTTCGGCTTTGCCTATGTGTAGAAGTAACCCAGCGACATCTTTACGCCCTTTCTCGGCGGCATACGACAGCGGCGTCCGACCGTAACTATCTTTTGAATCGACGTTATCCTCGCCTTTAAGCATGACGTTTGCCACTTCGGTTATTCCAAAGTATGCCACCAGGTGTAGTCCTGTCATCCGTCTTGGAAAGTTTTGGCTATACCCTGGATGTTCAGAGTATTGTTTGCTGGCCATCAAGCCTTGGCTCGAGGCCTCAAGTTGGGCTTCTTTGTTGAGAAAGTCTACGACATTCTGGCAGGAAGCCGGAGCAGCTTGAGCATGATCTCCCCAACTGTGTGCAGCATAGTCGAAGAGCGGATGAGACTGTAGCCGTGCCTTGAATTCGTCGTCCGACTTACATAGCCCGTTTCCAAAGGTGTTGAACGAAAGATACGTAACGCAAGTTATCGTAATATTGTCCTCTGCATCCGGAAACCATCTCTCTCGCGTTCGTTCGAAGTATTCTTGCGTCGTATAGTGCACCAAGCGGATGATATTGCTGTTTTCGTCGACCGTGACTAACCCAGCACATACTGCAACCATGTCATCGATATGAAGAAGATTATTTCGGCTCAGACTTGGGCTACCTGCTTCCATCGTAAGAGCATGCTGGAGTTCTTCCGTGTTGAATGGTCGTTTACTACAGGTGATCCATGCTAGAACCTTGTTTGCAAGGCCTCGACGCTCTAGACTTTGTTCGTTGATTCTCTCCATCGATTGATCATAAGCACGGCGCAATGCTTCGAGCTTCTGCTCCTCCTTCGACCCCGCGACATGACTCCGCAATTCATCGAGTAACTCTTGAATTTTCCATGGCATGACTGATCCTTTGAGTAGGTTAGAATAGATCTCGGCCAAAAGAAACCTATCGAAAGTCAACATATGCCACTCGCTTTCTCTTACAACATGGCACTTACATCCCATCAACGGCGTCTAAGATTGCCGACTTAATATCTTCCTTCCTATCGGTAACCGCAGAGGATGAATGCCCTATGTGATGATCTAGATATCTTCCCACATCGTCACGAACTGCTCGAATTTCAAATGTCTGGCACTTTTCAAACCGTGCCGTGATCTCGGTAAGGAATCTTGAGGTTATGAATAAGTTAGCTTTGCATCGACGTTGGAGTTTGAAACACTCCTCAATCAATCGTTTTCGACAGTCATCTAATGTTTGACATTCGTCAAGAGCATCAACAATGACAAACACTCTAGAGTAAGTTGCAGATACAGTTTCCAGGGCTTTGGAAATCTCTTCAGCTGACGGCCGCGTGGTTCTACTCTTATGTTTGTTATAAAGAGACTTCACGATGTCTGGCAGAGGTGATCGTCCTCGCGCCAACTGCTTCAGCAAACTCGCAAGGAGGTCCTCGATCTTCTGTTCACTCCATTTCTGAAAGTTACAGTAGAGGTATGCAACGCCGATGCTTTCGTCAGATTCTGAGTGAGCAGTGAGCTGTTCGACCACGATTGACGTCATCATTGTCTTTCCGGCTCCAGGGATTCCGGGACAAAATAATGTTTGCTTGTCCATTTTGTGCCATCTCTGGAACTCTGAAGAGTCTATGAGGTTCCGACCAGTCTTCTCTTGTCGCTTCCGAAGCAAGTCGCTTTGCTTAAGGCCGTAATCAACTGGCGTGATCCAGTCAAGAATATCCTGATGTTCTTTATCCACAATATGGTCTGAAATTTTCATAAGATCTGTGACTTCTTAGTAAACTTGACTATTTCTTTTCTTACAAGGGCTCATGTTCTGCTGGCAATCTGATAGCAACACAAGGGGATATATTCGTGTAGAGTATAGCACTTAGGACTGGGTTCTATACAATATAACTTAGATGAAGGATCAAAAGGCTATACTTGGATATAAAAGAATATTGTGTCTTGATGTTTTTTAACCTAATATCTTGTGACGATGACTGACATCTGACTTACCCTCTTTCACCTTCTCGGCCCATGGCGGCAGATCAGATACCCTTTCGGGCTTGAGTATATGAAGAAGCTCCTTTGCATATGCAGCAGCCGTAAGTGCTGCATATTTGTGCCATTCATCATTCTTGTGAGAGTCCGAATAGTCGCAAACCCCTCGGATCACCAGACACTTGAAATGGTTCGCTAACCCTGCAGCTTCCATCTCAAAACAGAGGACGTTCTTTTTTGTAGCATGATCATCCCTGATCTTGGGGTTCTTTATAACAGAGTTGGAGGATCCGATGATGCCATAGTGGACGGCGACTTCGCGGCCGGGAAGACGAGGGGTACGATCCTGTAATCCATCAGACGTGCAGCCCCCGCAGTTATCTCCACCCTGGTGAGGATAGTCAGCGCGGTATAATCGATCTTCGGCTGGGCGATGGTATTGGGGCCTATTAGCCATCAATTTGATATGCTCAGCGATTTTGTCAGGCTTCTCCGGGTCGTTGTGATTCTTTATCATGTGTGGGATAACCCCGAGCAGCACCGGTGGAGGAGCGTCTAGATGGCCTTTCAGTTCGAATGTTCCGTCTACCAGCTTCTTGCCGTGATCGAATTGTACCAAGCCTCCGAGTTCGCCCTCGGGTCTACTGACTACGACATCGCCTAATCGAATGTCCCTTTTCTGTGTAGGGGCGCCACTCCCTATGCCGACCATTAAGCCAAACTTTAACCTCGGAAATGACCGGGCCATATCTCTGGCAACAACGGCAGCAGCCGTGGTGCCATCCCGTCCGCATGGCAAGCATCCGATGACGACGTTATGCGCTTGAATTCTACCGAATTCATAGGTGTTGGCATCGTTGGGCTCACGGAACCCGGGACCGTTGAACGTCTCGTCAAGCATTCGACACGAAGCTTCAAATTCTTCCTGTAATGCGCATATCCAACCAACCGTGTACTCTTCGGTGGACGGTTCGGTGCGCGGTTCCGGCATGGGACGGCCCGAGGCGTACTTGTCGGTTCTTTGGGTTGGTTTTGTCGGTGGATCAAAACGAGGTCCTGGAGGCATAACGAAGATGATAGGGCGCGCAATTTAGGTAAGCGGGCTATAAGATCGGTCAATTCAGACTAGAACACAAAGGGATTTCTTGTGTTTACAAAGTAGCAGGTTCGAGCACAGCGAAGATTGGCAGGTTGAAATTGAGGAATCTCGTGAGAAGAGCACAGCGAAAGGGTAAATGCATAGGCGGGGTGGTTTGATGACCGCTTCGCCGTTGATGTGCGTCAAACTTTATATGTGGGCTATGTGAACGGCGAGTCTCCCCGACACCTTGATCTGCCTAGCCTCATTAATTCCTTGTTCGTAAGATCATCCATTCAATATATTATTACAGGGTATGATCTACCCGCAGATGTATGTGCAGCTGGGAGAGCATTCCGGTGAGACTGAATGACATTGTGCATCTTGGGTCAGTTCTTGCTGCATGTTTGCATCTGAAAGGGAGCAAGGCTGTAGCCGAAAGCGCCAGACTTGTTGACCGGACGCGCCGAGTCCCTTATCGGGATCTACAGCTCTGCGGTGCTGCGGTGCCTTAGCTGATGGCGGCCGCTGGCTATGGGTATACTGCAATGCAGAATAAACGAGCCATTCTCAGCAAACCTGTTTAATGGGCGGCCGCGCCACCCCTCCCGAGCCCATCTGTAAGCAATTCACATTTTTGAACGGCCCCTGAGTGGTGGACAGATCTGTAAACGGTAGTGAGAGGACGACGGCTGGCCAGCTCTAGCTATGATCTGCGTAGAAGGTGATGACGTGATGTGTGTGTGAAGACAATATGGTACCCAGGATAAATCTTGCGGTCTTGTCTAGACGTAGCCACATCTAGATGCAACCAGTAATGCAGATAGCTCAAAACATGGTTAGTAGTTCCACCAGCCATCGAAAACGATGTAATCTCCATCGCATTCGGTTAGAAGATCATGCGGGCCGTTTCAATCTTCATATGTAGTGAAGTAGTCATACGATGAGCGCGTATCGCTACATCGCGTTCGGTAACCAGTAAGGAGGCACCCTATACCTCCCCGAGTACCCATGCGGATAGAAAATAACACTCAAATTGCCCTGCTTTGCTATCTGACGTGGCTATTCACACGTCATTCGACTGCGGGTCGATTTATCTCCCTATTCACCGCAATACTTGCTTTACAACAACATTGTTTTACCAATGGCACTCTGTACTCTTGCCGGACCAATCTGCTAGCCTCCGTCGACTATGTCAGCCAGCATGTCGGACATGTGTGGCCTACCTATTCGGTTTCCATGTCAGATAATTATCCGTATCTGTTGTAATTATCCGTCCCTTGAACGAGCGGGTTGCTCCGACGGAAATCTAGCCTTGTGGGGGCGGGAGTAGTGGGGAGTGCAAGTGAACAGGGATAGGCGAACGTAGGTCATCCACGTAAGATCTTGACCGATACTTTAAACCGGTGAAACCAAGAAGCTGGAACCAGCCAAGAACATGCATATCTAGGCAGATATGCCGGCTTCGTGGAGTAGGGCTCAAGTTGCAGCCCAATTCGCCCCAGCCTATGTGTTAGACCTGGCAGGGCTCTTTGAGGAGGGCTGAACACAATTCACTACTAGTGGTGTGAAGGACTCGCCCGAAGGCATCTCGTTAAGTTGTGTGGTGGATTAATACTGGGAAGCTTGAGAATTAGAGGAGCCTCTGGCTCCTGTGGAAAGTTTACTATCCCTAACAGTCACCTGAACATCCTTTAGAGCAACGTTTATCCTCCTGTACCATAGTAGAAGGGTTGATGCCCCATGGAGTACCATCTTTATAGTCGCCTAAAAGCTTTGATCGTTCTTGCATTGTTGTTACCTCTTTAGACATACTTCAGCTTAATTGGAGTGGTTAATAATCGACCATCTTGTGTATACACTTCCCACAAACCAGTAGATGCCATTCACATCTAGGTTCTGCTTCCTGCTTCGAATTATCCAGCAGTGGGGTCCGTCAGGATTGGCATCGGATATTTTTACCGAACAATCTCTAACAAACCTCACCGGCGAGTTCTAATTTGCGAGAAGTTTGTTGCAGGTCTGCGCGAGTGCGTCGACCTTCATCTGGTCCTGCTGTAATCCAGTGACGTGCTTGTTGGGCACGCTTTGGAAAAAGGCAGTAGCATCTTCAATGCATCTGGTTCCTAGGGCCTGCGGTCAGTCTTGCTTCTGGTCTCGAGCAGCGGTGAGCATCCCTCTCGCGAGACTCACGGATTCCCTGGTCAGAACAAGTCTGGCATTCTGGGCATTTTCCAAGTCCTCTTCGCGACGGGACAGACCCTGCCTCAACCCGTCACCCCATGCTTCGATCTGACCAGAGAGTGGACCACTCCCAGATAACATCTTGATGCATTGGAGGTCGCTGACATGGTAAGAAACGTGGGCGAGGCGAAAAACGTCCTCGGCAAAGCTTCTGATGTTGCTAAGAAGATCCTTTTGGGATGTCACAAGCAAGTTGAGGCACGGATGGATTCTGGACCAGCGAGTGTCTAGCCAGTAAAAGAATTCGACATCTGAGGAATCAATGTGGGCAGCCAGAGAAATCATGAGCTCATTGACCTAATCGCACACCCTGTGCATCAGTTTTTCCCGCGAACCTCGGAGATCTTGAAGCTTTAGCTGGAGATATTCCACGAGTCCCTCATTAGCTGTTTCGTGAATATGAAAAGTTTCAATCATGTGCCCCAAACAAGACTGGAAGACTTCGACACGCTCCTCAATCCAGTCTCGGAGTTCGCTGAGGTCCGCAGTTCTACTCAGCTTGGGCTAAACGTCGCGATCAACTTCTCCAATATCAAACATGGCTTGGGCGAAATGCTCCAGCTCGTTGCAATAGACTTTTGTCAGTTGAGAAGCGGCCTGAGGAACTACGGCCTCACGGGCTTTGAGTCATTCGACGACATCTTTGCGAGCGGTTTCGCTTGTGTATTCAAGATCTTGGAACCTCTCGGTCCGATCCATAGCATGCGCCTTCGTGGCACAGAAGAGATCAACTATGCATCGCATTCTTGTTGTGGGTCTCAAGTCATCGAGCGCAATCGTAAGGCATGTACGAACACACAGGGCGATCTCGAAGCTTGCTCCAAGTGTTGCGAGACATGTAAACAGCCATGCGGGATACTTATGCAGGATCCCCAAGTGCCTGAAAACTTTGCGATGGGCTTTCTACCTCTTCCGCAGCAGCACCGGTATGACTTCACATGGAAGTCTCTTGCATATTGGGTCAAACCCAAGGCCGCCAATCGTACCCCCCGCTACTCTAAAAGTAAACTCGATGTGCCCAAGTCAAGTCGGCCATCTCAAATTCCTCGTCCATTAAAGAACACTCCTTCGTCAAATCGCTCGTCCTGTATTACATCCTAGCTAGCAGAGTGATTCGAAGTTGAGTAACTTGATGTCTTTTAACCTGCAATCGCTCCGTCCACAGCATCCAGTCTCAAATATTGAACTTGCCTGACGTAGAGCGGTTTGGGTCTTTGGTTACATGAATTTCCATAGTTCATGAAGTCTTGTATAGGTTTAAAAAAGGGTCCCGGCGTGAGCCTTGGATCGCAAGAGGGGGAAGGGTGGTAGAAGCCGGACTCTTGTGCCTCCACGTGGTGCCACCTGGGTAGCCTCTCACAGAGCGGCGAGCCAAATGCAAGAGACGCGTGCGATTCATTGATATTGCTCAGCATTGGGTTGGGCAATTGACCTACGAAGAGTAGATGTTGAACGTTCAAAGCTTGTGTCATTTGGTGCATACAAGTAAGAAAGATAACTGTTCTATCGTCAGTGATTGTTGCCGTTGGAAAGCACGAAGGCATGCTCGGCTTGGGAAGATGGCCCTGTGGGAAGTTCTATTCACGCCACAGAGAGCAGACATTTGCATGATCACTTTGCCGTGAAGACATATCTATCACGCTACTAGGCTGAATTTACGTATTTGAGTTTTTAGCTTTTATATATCTATATTCGAGCAAGTTCTGCTCATAATCCCTCTCAGTCTTTAAACTCGACCAGCCACATATAAAGTTCTGGTGCTTTAAATGACGGTGGAACTTATTGTAAATATCAGTAAACAATTATATAGAAGAACATCTAGCCTCGCAGGTCCAACTCATTCGCAGGAGGGTTGGTTTGTCGGGGTGGCGACTTCGGCTCGGTGAAAGTTCCACACATTAAACGAACTCTCACTTTCACTTACACCTAAAATCCAACCCCAACCCCCCCAAATATTACTCTTTTTACGCTCCGCGGCCAGTAGTACACTGTCTTCGGCCGGATCAACATGACTCCCGGGTACTATATAAAGGGCTCTTCCCCCGACTGTTCTCCCTCTCTTCTTCTTGAC
Source organism: Nigrograna mackinnonii (assembly GCA_001007845.1). Classification (NCBI taxonomy): domain Eukaryota; kingdom Fungi; phylum Ascomycota; class Dothideomycetes; order Pleosporales; family Nigrogranaceae; genus Nigrograna; species Nigrograna mackinnonii. The sequence continues at coordinate 484,782 of JGVQ01000029.1, read as the reverse complement.
CCCGACCACCCTCTTTTCCTCCCTTCTCCACCACCACCTTCTCTTATCTTTCTTTACCACCATCCTCTCCCTCCCTCCCTCCCTCCCGAACGATCGACCGACCGACCGACACCACGGCCAACCGTCCTCGTAGTTCTATAGTGCCGTGAGAAAATTGGCTGGTTCGCCCAGCCTTTTGATCGTGCGCACTATACTGCTCGGACTCTTCTGTCTACGACAGCATGGTCAACCGTCCTGATGGCTCTGTAGTGGTGCAAGGAAATTGGCCAGTTCATCTGGTCTTCCGAACGTCTCCACTATATTCCTTGGACTCTTCGACCGAACGACCGAACGAACGACCGAACGAATGACCGACCGATCAACCGTCCTGATGGCTCTATAGTGGTTGCACGGAAGTGAGTTGGTTCGCCCAGCGCTTCAATCGTGTGGCACCATATCCCTAGGACGCTTCGATCTACGACACCTTCGCCAACCGTCCTGATGGCTCTGTAGTGGTGCGAGGAAATTGGCTGATTCGTCTGGCCTTCCGAACGTCTCCACTATATCCCTAGGACACTTTCTCTTTTTTTTTTTTCTTTTTTTTGAAGTTGAATGGGGACTGGATTCGGGCGCAAGCTTTGGATCACAAGAGGAGGAAGGGTGGTAGAAATCGGACTCTTGCGCCTCCACGTGGTGCCACCTGGGTAGCCTCTCACAGAGTGGCGAGCTAAATGCAAGAGACGCATTATGTAGCTAATATAATCCTAAGACTCTTCTTTCCATGTAACTGTTCGTGTTTGTATTGCTATGCATATCTGTGCAACCCATTGACTCTGCTTCCATGCCCGGTGATGATCCTTTTACTTGCCCCATCATTTCCGCTTCCACTTCCTGTCACAGCCTTCCGGTCATCTGCCCCACTCCTCTCCTTCAACCAAAAGCGCTGAGACATGACTCCATACATTCATGCTGAAGCAGCAAATGTCCAACCCGATAGACCAAATGCTAGCCAGTCGCCAGCTGAGTTTCTATTGTATCGCTAAAAGTAAATCAAAAAACAGTGACTATGATGTTTGCTTTTCTGTCGGATGACACGAAAGCGCGTTCTCAAAAGATTCAAATGTCGGGAACGTGGCGGTTCCTATGAGGATTGAAAAACTGCTTCGGAAGACGACTGAGTCGCCGCAATCAGTGGTATCACATTGACTGCTCGCTAATCACTGCAGTCGGTCTCGAAGTCGGACCTTCCTTCAATCCAACTCTACTCGGCTGGTACTCTTTGCTCAACCGATCCCATCGCACAAGAAACAGTGACGCACCTCAAGACTTCCCTCACCCGCGGGCTTAAAAGCATGGGTCGATGGCAATGTACGAGCGCCGATCAATGCGTGAGAAAGAGAATAAGACACGTTAATCAAGTAGCTGCATTGGGCTGGGCTGGGCTGGCATTGTAGGTAGGCTAAGGCTACACAAACAGCGCCCAGAGATGCTGCTCCTCTGCTTGAATTGCGCAGTTGTAGTTCGTGATCGCAATGGCAGTTTCTTCATCTGTGTCTCTGGCAAATCTGTTGTGTGAAGCCAGGACGCTCTAGCAACGCTCACCTTGCGGAATTTTATAGAGTTGTCCGTAAGAGCGCCAGTCTTGTGTGAGAAGATGTAAAGGTCACGCTCGCGTTGTTCATCAACGATTTGTGGGGGATTGGAGCAGTCTGCTAATCTGCTTTCCAATTTCTTTTTGTTTGCCGGCATAATAAGCAAGATATTCAACTATGTTTCGATGCGTACGAGCACATGAAGCACCTACCGTGGGAGCAGGAGGCTTTGTATTGCGAGGTCTATTCCAGTTGGCTTTTAGGAAAGGGAGGGGGTTATGTGTACGAGAGAGGTTCGCCTCTTTACGAGTTACTTGTAAAGGGCATTAGCAATCTCAAGCTAGTGAAGCAGACGGTTACCGCGAATCTTTACGTCTCTTCGGTCCATTCTCTGTCGGCACACACATGACCTCTGCTGAGGGTTCTCGCCCACCTTGTCGTGCATTCCAGGACATTTGTCCAGGCAAGCCCAACAAGGCCAACAGACCGCGGGCTGGAGTCAATTGCGAATTTGATCGAGCAACTCAAGATATCAAAGGAGAAGAAATAGGCAAAGCCGCTTCTGACGGGGACTGTCGAAAGTTCTTCCGCTCAGTAAATTGGGCTAAGGAGACATGGTCAGGACGTGCAGACGGCACATTGCCCCCCTCTTCCCCCCCTCCCAAGGGGGTCAAGGTCTGGGACTTTTTCTCAATCATCACTGTCAGTAGTCGAGCGATACATTGAATCTGTATAGTAACATCCCGCCTTCGACGACCGGGTATCGATAGTGAAAGGTACTGAACTCGCGTTCGTGTCTTCTATAAATAACCTACCCAGAGACCAACCATTCCGTGTAAAATAACTGTCGTATGCGGGACAGCATAATTTGAGCGGACTGAGATCACCCATCCATTTGTGCAACCAAGTAGCTCAAACTATCACGAAATCACAACATCGGACCGATTTACCGAGCGCAATTCATGCGTGTTGCCGGCGACTCAAGCACAGAAGTTTCAGGTCTACACTGACATTTTCATGAGTCTTAGTTAATTTTAAGACTAGAGTCCCAACATCGCATTAGAAACAACGTTAGTTTGCGTGACTAAAAGATATGCTAGATAGCTTGTGGAAGCATATACACGTAAGGATGTATAGAAAGATATCATGGTGGCCTGGCGGCTGTATATTACCATCAAAGTAAAAGAAACCTAGGTTGTATTTGGTTCATCTCGTAAAAGAACATTCCAGGTAGCGCCGCGTGCAGGCGCAAGAGTCCGACTTCTACCACCCTTCCCCTCTTGCGATGTACAGCTTGCGCTTACACCCATTTCCTAAACCATGATTGTTCTCATTAGAGATTCCTCATTTCCCTCCTCTTCAACCCAGAAAGTACAAGGCTTGCGCGCGCCAAAAATCCTGACGGGAAGAGCCGGCGATGTCAGCAGCGCAATGCCTTACTTAATGTACACGCTACGATCCTTTTGATGCATAACTGCCGGCATTCCATGATGCGGGCGGCTCGGTCCTGTAAATTCAGACCTGCAAGAAGGAGAGCGATGGGGAAGTCTATAGTCTATTCAGCAGTGAATACTGTAGAGGACACAAATGTCTGGTCGGTAGAAATACGGACCGGCGGAAAGGGAAATATGTAGTAAAATAACCTCTACTCCGGCCGTGGAGGTGGAGGAAGTCGCGTATGCTGCATGAAACTTGCGACCAATCCCACAGCGCCCACATTATTCCGAACTACTTCAGGCATTTCGATTTGATGGTCTGGGTAGCGATTGTTGTAGACCATAGTTGCCAATGCTAGGGTTATCGTGGCGTCATCCAATGGCTGGATTGGCGGCTCAACGTTCCGCTGTTGGGCTGTAACAAACTGCTGGAACGGAATTGGAGCAGGGTGTTGGAGCGGTGCTGGAGGAAGCTGCTGGGTCGGAGCTGGTCGCGTATGCCGCGTCAAACTTGCGTACAATCCCACAGTGGCTCTGTTGATCCGAACTACTTCGGACATCTCGATTTGAGTATCTAGGTTGCGCTTGTTGTGGATCATGATGGCCAATCCCAGGGTCATCGTGGCATTGTCCATTGGCTGGGTTGGCAGCACTACGTTCTGCTGTTGGGCTATAGCAGGCTGTTGGGACGAAAATGGATCAAGCTGCTGGGTCGGCGATAGGTCATTCTCTTCTTTTATGATCGAGTGAACCCTCGATCGAGCTGGCTGCGAAAGTCTCTGAGCCGATCGAACTGGCTGTGAAGATTTAGCAGGAGCTGATCGAATTGTCTTTGAAGGTCTAAGAGAAGCCGATCGAACAGGCTGTAAAGGTTCTTGAGCCGATGGAACTGGTCCAAAAAGTCCTTCAGTCGATAGAATTGGCCCGAAAGGTCCAACAGGAGCTGACCCGATAGCGGCTGATCCGACCTGCTTGGAAGTTCCTGCAGTGACTGATCAAGCTGGCCGAGGTGTTGTCTGGGTGGGCTCAGATGGTTCCTCGGTCTTCAAACCAGGTATTGGCTGGGCAATACCAGTGGTATTCTTCTTGCGTCGTTTCGATTTCTTCGCGGTAGAAATCACCTCGCCTAGAGAGGCGCTTTGAGAAGTGCTCAGCGGAGTGAAATGCTGCTGCTCCGAGGAAGTGGCCCAAACTGGCGGCAGCTGCATTATCGGCAAGTTAATCTTGGACGAAGGCAATGTAATCTGCGACAGCAGAGACGGGAACGGCGGCGGCGCGTTCATGCTCGTAGCGGAAGACGGTGGCATCGTAGTTCGCTGCGACATCTGTGGAAGCGCTGCATACTGAGACGAATACTGCGGCGGGTGAGGCAGCGTGTACGGCGACGTTGACAATGGCGCTGAGATAGGGAAGACCGAAAGCTGCCGGTTTTTTTCCTGCATGTATGCTTGATATCGAGCCTCAAGCGCAATTAAGGCGGGCTCAATCTCATTCCAGCGATGCTGGAGCCAAGGGAAATGAGGTAAAAGGCCAATGATTCGAACCGGAGGCCTAAAAGGTCTCCGGGAAAGATTTCCTGCCTGTACATCCCGCTCAACGCCCTCGATATGACTGTCTACCAGTCGAATCGTGGGTTCGCGTTCGCCCTGACGATAGGGTTCAGCGCCAGGAAGGTGGACCAATGGTCCAAGTGGATCCACCGACGTATCTGGAGGTCTTGCGTGGGGATTCGCGCCGCTGTTGTTAGGATCCATGATCTATACGTATTAGCTACTAGCTAGAGCTTCGTTTCAGGGTATACTTACTGGAGCAGGTGCCAATGTTTTGATTGTGGGATTTCACTGAAGGTTTGGACGTGGCGAATTATTTGAGCATAGGACGCTAGTCACAACACGTGACTATCAAGCATCACGTCTCCGACAGGAAAAGAGTATGCGACGCGTGCAGGAAGCAAAAGGTATCGATTCCCGCTTACCCGCTCCTCCTATTTAATAGGTCTCGGTGAGATGAGAGTGAAGATAAGATCAAATGCCATCCGCTTCAAGGCAAATGATCTCGAAGCTCCTCGGCGGAAAGGCCTGGCAAATCAATGTGGTCTTTGCTATGGAAGCACAGTGGGAAAGCCAATTTCAATACATGCCAAAGCCAATGGGCGGACCGCCTCAGTGAGAGTTCCGTCCTTGCGAAGTTAATTCAGATCCGTCTAACAAAGAGCAGCTCATCAACGATACGACTTGGGTCTCGACGCAGCAGATGTGTTACATCATCGCCATATCGCTCTCCAGTGGCGGCGTCTAGTAAGCCAACTAAGCCTTCACTTCCAGCGCAAATGGGCGAGAGCAACAGCCATGCCATCACTTTGTCGGGCAGTCCTCACATGTGGTCTGGGGAACTTCAAGGGACGCCAGACACGCAAACATAACCAACCAATGCCATCGCAACAATCAACATGACTTTCAAAGCCTATTCGAGTCTGCAGCATTGTTCGGGTCGACCCGATCTACCTTCCAGGACTCATCATTTGTCGAATTGGTGGACAGTCTCTGTGGCGGGCAAACGAGATTAGGTCATGGAGATCAGCCCAATAGTGTGCTCAATGGTGGGATAGCAGCCTCGAATACGAGTTCACAAGATACCTACTCCAACTCTGCAACTTTCGCCTTCGGGGATTCGGATTCGGATGCTTTGGTTAGAAATAGCGCAGATGAAGTCTACACTCTAACTTCTACAGTTTTGCTAAGAAATTCTAGTCAAAATAACCCAAGAAACTATGCTAAACAACTTCCTAGTAACCCTGCGAACTTCCTGGTCCATCCGCCTGTAGGTTTTTGTATTTCTCCTTTTATTGTTGTTTTTTTTCCTGTAGATTTTGGAAGACACGTTAAAGGTCCAGACGTGAGCCTTCAATTGCAAGAGGGGGAAGGGTGGTAGGGGCCGGACTCTTGCGCCTCCACTCGGTGCCACCTGGATAGTCTTGCATGACGAGATGAACCAAATGCAAGAGGGGTGATTCGATAACACTGCATAGTTGATTAAAAATCATTAAGCTACAAGGCCACTTTGTAATTTTGTTATGTTGCAACACATATGTGCTCTTTTCTACCTGTGAATGAGTGTCACATAACATTCTACGACGCCACTAGCAACCTCTTTCACTGCTTGATTATGTAAGTGAACAAATGTCAGACATAACAAACAATTTTTCACAGCCGCGCCCCTCACACACACGCACACAACACTTATCAACAAAACCCGCGATCAACTATGTATCGCTATCGATCTAAGAGGGAACGCCCTTGCTCTCCGCCTTCCCCTTACATTCTCGGCAGGCCGCGCTCGGAAAAAAGCTTGCGGAAGCTATATAAGTTAGCAGGCGTCGGCAATAATTATACCCACTGCATCCGCTGCTTGAAAGAGGCCGACGAGCATCATCGTAGCAACTGGCTTTACTGTACCACATGCTGCCCAGCCTGTGAAGGAGGAGCGCATTGGGACGAGGTAGGCCGACTGTCCTCTATTTACTACCCTATGGTTAATGCTCACTTAGATATGCCCACGCTTGAAACGATTGATGCCTAATCTGTCCTGGTGGAGAAGTCATGGTCAGATCGAGAGGCCTTTTGACCTTGCACCTAGACGTAAAACTCGTTCCCGCCGCCGATCACGCTCTCCCGTTGCTTCTGACGCCGAAATTGACGGAGACTTCCCCCGCGAGCGAAGTCCTCTCTTCCGCCAGACCCCCGATCCTCTTGACTCCATTACTGTCAAAGTCGAGCGTGGATCATCCGACGACAGCAATCAGAAGACCTTGCAATCCATTGAGCAGCTGGGCCTAGTGCAGTCCAATGCTACGTCTCAATCGGACAGAGTATCTGCTGCTGCCAACGCACAGCCGATTTCTCTGCAACAAGAGTCAATACGGCTTTCATGCGATTTCCACATTGACGCGTTGGACCACAAGACATTGGAATACGTATTCCAAGTGCTCTCGCACAATGAATACTGCCCAGACTTGCAGCTCTCTTACCCGCCCGAGTTTGAGAGGCTGATAGCTCGGCTTGAGATGCCTGTCCCGGTTCATCTGCAGTACTACATGTCGAGGCAGTAGATTGCAAGGTAGAGTACTTATACCCCAGTGCCACCAAGGAAATTGTCATCACTAACTCAAAACTCATGAGATGAATAGGGCTTTTGATTTGGAGCTATATTTTAGCTGCCACGACGTTCCCAGTGCCCTTATAGCCCGACTTTACAGTATATCTCACTGGTAATCTCGCCGACGGATCAAGGTTGAAGCGTGGGCGGCGAGAAGGGAGGTATGAGGGAGGAAGGGAGGACGTCTATTTCAGCTACTTATATACAGATGAATCAAGTCTCACATCTGAATCGATACTGTCGTGTCACTCCCACATGGGAAACGTTACAGCATGTCTCATTGCATTTAACTACCCCGGCACTGTTGAAGAACACTTTTACCAACAATAGTCAGCCTCCGGCGGACGATTCTTGCTACTTTCATCACAAGGAGTACGCTAAATGTCCGGCTCAGGCTCACAAATCTTACCTTCATAAGACATACCTCTACCTGATCCGCAATCTGCTGAGGAGCTCAATCAAGACGATCCGCCGTCCGCTCATCAATCACAACAACCAGCCCGAACCAAGACGTCTGCTTCGGAAGAATCAGGGGACCCACGGCCTGAATCGCCGCATCCGAATCCGCCTAACTCTCCGCTGCCACGAACAACTCCGTCCCGCACGCAGCGGAGACAGCCTCCGCCGAAAGCCCCCCCTACTACACGTCAGTTGCGTAGCCAGACGAGGCGGACAGCAATCACGAACAACACGTCCGACCCTGTCCCCCAGCAAGTCTCCGACTTCGAGACAGACATGCTCTGGGTGTGTGGTTCGACCTACACTCAAAAGTAAGGAAACTGCTGCGCCCTCCATTTGCGGTAAATCTGTTTAATAGCACCCGCAAGTCGCAGACAGCAAGCTCATGGAAGTCCGCTTATGGCAGACGACGAGCTTACTGAAGAAATGGATTTTGTGGCATATGCTGCAACCATGATTGACGAGGAGATTCCGAGATCATACACCAAAGCAACCAGCCCTGCAAATGCTCTATTATGGCTACCGGCCATCCACCATGAAATCAAAGTCCACTCCAATAATGGCACATGGGAACCGATTTCGGAGAAACCGCCAACGACGACACTAGTGGGAACTTTTTAACATCAAACGAAATGAGTCTAGAAAGATCATCAAGCGAAAAGCTAGGATTATTACCCAAGGTTTCTCATAACGTCCTGGCATAGACTTTGCGGAGACCTATTCACCTGTCATTTGATATGACAGTCTACGTCTCATTATCATGATATCCGCAATCCGGGGTTAGGAGCTCCGTGAGGTCGACTTCAACGCCGCCTATCTCGATGGTCGACTCTCACATACCATCTACGCACGTTACCCACTAGGTGTCGGCTCGCCTGAGTAAGTGCTTAGACTCATTAAATCCCTCTATGGACTTAGACAGTTAGGACGTGAATAGTAATCAGTCCTATCGCAATGACTTATTCAATAGTGCTTTATTCAGGCCCATTTCAATCCTTGCGTCTTTATCGCGGACAAGCTGATTCTTAGTGTTTACGTTGACGACATCCTCACGACCAGCACACCTGATAAGATCGCTTAGTTTATGTCCGCCACCTGCGAACGTTTCAAGTTCAAAGATCTCGGCAGGCCTAAAATAATTCTTGGGCTAGAAATTGAGCATTTCTCTGATCACCTTCGGATACACCAGCATACCTATGCCATGGCTGTTCTCCCCGGGTACGGTATGGACAAATGTAACAGCCGGAAGACCCCACTAGACTTGACCTTCTCTCCGCGATCAGCTGCTGATGATCTGATTGATCTGATAAGGCAGCGTAAGCACCAATCTATTGTTGGTTCTGTGAATTTCCTTAATTCTACCACAGGACCTAACCTTGCATTCCCGTCAAGTACGTTGGGAACGTATAATGCCAATCCTTGTGAACTACATCTACGGATGGTGTACTACGTACTCCGTGATCTTAGAGGTTCATTCAACTATAGAATTATTTTCTAGTCAGCCTCCGAATCACCACAGGCGGTTGATGTCACAATGTACGCTGACGCTTCGTACAGTTCTGATCCTAACAATGCCAAATCATTTTCTGGATACCTAATTAAGGTTGGCGGTTCGACAGTCGCATGGTCTTCGAAACGGCAATCCTGTGTAGCCCGAAGCACATGTGAAGCAGAATACATGGCAGCATCCCACGCCGCAAGCCACCTCGTTTGGACCCGTTAGGCTCTGAGTGAATTGCTCGCTTGGCAGACTTCGGGTCTACTGGAAACCCGCTGTCTACTGCTTATCGACAATGAACCCTGCATGTCCTTCACTCGTGACCTACACATCAACCACGGCTCCAAGCATATCGCAGTCTATTTCTACTTTGTACGGGAGCGATTTCTCAACTCTAAATTTGCAATCGGCCATGTGCCGTCTATAGAAAACCTTGCTGATCTCTGTACTCAAGCATTACCAAGACCTGCCCTCTAATACCTTGGTAATCGGATCCGCCAAGTGGAGACAACTGACTGGGAGCTATTTTCCGCCGAGTGCGCCTCAAGTTTGGAAATCGACTCCGCGGAGTATTCCGCTAATGGCGTCTTCTGTATGAAGCACCGATCCGCTGTCTGCGGATTGGACGCTGTCTATTGATATTGTTTCAGGGGACTATTGCTATCAAACTCAACACCATGCCAAGCATCACCAGATGGCGTTGGAGGGGACTGTTGAAAGTGGCAACCGCCACTGGCGGAACCTGGCAATCGCCATTGGCCGAGTGTTTGCGTATGTAACTAGCCTTAACTCTATATTATGGATCTGCTTTCCGCAGTTTTCCAACAACAATGCAATCAATGAATTACCTCATATACGTTGTTCTTGTTCAGATAGTATGCCGAGGGCAGACCCACAAAATGAAAATAAGTTTAGAAAGGTCTCTGGCCACATTCCGTACATCCATTTTCGTTCTGTTTGCCTCCTTTGATTTAAGTGAACAACTCCCTTTTTTCACCCTCTCACTTTTATGGTTTTACATGAGCTTAGCGCCTTCGGTTTCCTTTACCTCCTTTGCTACAAGTGAACTACTCCACTTTCACTTTCACCGTTTTCCATAGGCTTTGCGCTATAAGCGAGCTACAATGCGGGCGAACAGACCTCAACACAACCACCACAATCGCTAATTTTGGCCACACTCCTTATGTCAAATCTTTACAGCTTTCCCGAAGAGGAGACGTTTGGGGACGAGGACGCCGCCGGTATCCCAATCCTAAACTCCGAAGACGAGGATGAAATGCTACAACAACAAGCGCAGAATTCTGCTCACGGACTTTTGAGCCTTGCCGAGCAGCACTCCGCCCATGAATATCTCGAAGACTCGCCGTCCATCACACGAGATCCAAGCATTGCAGAGACTCTGATCCATCTACGTGAAGATCTTTCTAGCTTTGATTTAGAATCAGACTCCGAGGAAAGATCGAGCGAAGCCGAGATTGCCGTAACACAGACTCAGGGACAGCCTTCACCAATTCAAAATGACCCTTTTGAGTTCGATCGCGAGGAAGAATACGCTGTTATTGATATCGGAGCCGTCCCCGGCCAGGAACAGATCGATCATGCTCGATACTCCAAGCTCGCACTCCTGATAGACCAGAATGGATGGGCTGATATGATCTAAGCTGCTTTCGATGATGAAGCGTTGCTGGGGTCATGTTACACCCATGGTATGCAATTGGACGCCTTCTGAGACGATGCAGATGAAGTTTGGTGCTCAATGGACGAACTAACGATCGTCGAAATCTATAGTGGCAACCTCGTGCAGGCTTACGACTAGAGCAAAGCCGAAGGCTCCCGACTGTCAACGCAGCTAGATCGCATTAATGAACGCGCCGATAATCATCCTTCGATATATATCAGGATCTTCTGCCGGCGCGATGGTGCTGAATCTCTCACTGTTGAAGAGGCGTAGCTGATGGCTCGCCATGCGACCTAGTATACCACGGCTGACGACAACGACAGTGCATATAAGATCGACCGCATCTTCGATAAGAAGCACAAGGTCCAAAAACATATGTCTCGCGACGGTCTGCGTTGGGATCTTAGCGTCCGCGGAGGAAAAGACTCGCCTAAACGAAAACGGGTTCTGCTTACTTTTGCGAGAACCCTGCAGCGTATAGCGGATGATTGCAAGGCCAAGGGACTAACTCATATTCCCCTTATGCAGTACATTGGCTACGCTATCAAGGCTTCAAGGCGAAGAGCACAGAACGAATCGTTCCAGGCCACGAACTGGCTCAGCATGTTTGCTCAGGCACTCGCACATGCTCTCTGGCCGCAGAGATTTTGTATGCGGACGTTTACAATTTGCCTCATCACCGAGAATTGGATTGGTCCAGTTGCTGAAATACTCTTAACAAGACTGACGAGAGCCTACTATATTGCGGGCGGATTCTCCATCGATCAGGCTGGCCAGAGCACACATAGCATACGCATGAGACAGCTTGACGAGGAAGATCGGACAGTCGTTTGGAAAGAATGCCAGTCCTGGGTAGTCGAGAACACTGATTATCTTGCCAACCAGAAGCGTGAGATTGGTCGGCGCGGAGACTATCGACGCCGCACATTCCAGGAAAAGCTTGCGCGAGACCGTGCCGAACTCGAAGAGAACGAACGCCTACGCAAAGCTCATGCCAGAGCCGCTATACCAGCATGGAAGAAGGCTCGCAAGTCTAGTTTTCTCAGGAAGAACTTTCCCGATACATACAACAAGATACGAGAGGAATACATGCTCGCGATGCGTGCCGCACTGATCGCTGGTGATGAAGAGGTGATTGCGGAGGAAGTGGAGGACGAGGACGAGGAGGACGAGGAGGAAGACGGTGATGATGATGATGATGATGACGATGAGGGACGGTTGGATGTTTAAAGTGCTTCAAGGCATAGGTCGCATATGGGAGGACATTGCTTGCGCTTTTTATCTTAGAACAGACAAGTTCCAGGACAGCATTGTTGACTTTCCTTCATGATGTGATGAACGCGATTATAGACCCAAACCACCTCATCAGAGTAACAACACATAAAACCATCAGATATACAAAATTCTGGTTTACGGTCGCTAGCTACCCGCGCCTTCACAAAGTGTACTTCACAATTCTGTTCTGTCACGTATGTATTAGTGACACGGACCTTGGAACTTGCACGGGCTTGACCCTTCAGAGGCAGAGACATCGCGCACTGTCTCTAAGGATACGTCTGCCTCGACCACTACACCTTCTACCCCTTCCGAAACTTATATAGAGACTTTTTGACAATTATCAATGAGACGCCAAGCGTTGTGGGTATCCGTGAGCAACTAGATTGTGGTTTTGATATCCAAACTGGCAGCTCTTGGTTGGGTATATCTAACGCACGCGACACTCCATGAATTCGAATATGTTTCTCATAATATTGTAGGCAGAGACTTAGGACAATATAACGTCCTAGATCATATACCGTAAAATATCGGCAGAGCTGGGCAGAATGCGTGGTGCCGTTCCTGAGTACTTGCGTCCGTGTCAGGTGAATTCACTCGAGTACACGGTAACATCTGCCTCCTTCAATTCGAACATGCCTCTCCTAATATTATAGGCAGAGATATAAGAGCATCTAAAGTTAAGTTTTCAACCCCCAGCGAAGAGCATTGGAGTTTTCAGGGATCGCCATTTCGGTTCTAGCATACTGCAAAGGCCTATCTTCTTTTTTTTAGGACCAAAGGCTAGCGCTTGGTCTTCGAAAAGTGGCCATTCCAGATCAAACGTATTATATGGATCTCTTGCGATTCATAATTCGCCGGTAGACTTCGCCATATCCCAGTAACTCAATTGACTTAAAAGCGAACGTTTGTTGGAATTCAGCCTTCCGGCGAGCAAGCGATGTGCACAGCCTCGTGGCACATCTTCAAGCCCAACATCTCCGTTGACTCTAATCTATTGGTCAGCCTTGCTTATCGCCGGCCTTTATGTAGTCTCATCATTGGCTGTTATTGCAGGCCCCTGACACTCGACTCCGTGATTTTTACCTCTTTCAGCATTATATGGCGTAGACTTGCGTCCTTCCAATATTGAAATGAACATCAAGGGCGTTCATGGCAGTAGTGTTACCACACTCCGAGCCTTTCACCAATCATATAGATTTGCCTGCAGCTTTCAACAGGCAACAGTCAAGGCAGTACTGGAGATCCGTGGTGAGGATTCCGAATTCCAAGCAGGACTAGGGCCCAGCCTGATTTTGACATAATATAAGGTAGTATCCGCCGCCATTTGAGTCTGGAAGACCCCAAGTCGGGTTGAAACTACGCAGTGCGACATCATGTCTGGCCAGACATTGAGAATTTCAACTTCAAAGTCAAAATCGCCCAGACCTAACGTATGCCAACCTGCAGAGATACCGGTTCTCCGAACACCATCTCGGAGTGCGACGAGAAAGCTCGATCAGCAGAGCATCCCTGTTCCTATACCTCCAGCCAGGGAGGTCCGGCCTGGTTCTACTGAGTCAAGACCTCTTCCAGTGATTGAAAATGCGGCTCCGAAAACGTGTGAGGGTTGTGACCAACGCACCGTCGGCATATGGTACTGCTGTTACTGCGACATGAACTTTTGCAACACCTGCTGGGAGAGGCAAGGTCCACACAAGCCTGGTCGGACGGGCCCAGATGGCTTGCCTCACGAAAAGGAAGACCCGGACATTGTAAAGAGATTGAAAATCATACTCTCGCCCTCCAAAGACTTATCGGAACAATATTCACTCCACACGGACGACCAAGACACAACCTGGTTCGGTGTCGCGCGAGATGGCTCGAACAATCCAATCTTCCAGGATTACGGTCGCTACGCCACTGTGATGGCTGATAACAACAAAAGCGAGCACCAGTTGAGGTACCCAGAACTAGTCTCATTTATAGGCCAGACCGGAGCAGGAAAGAGCACGATTGTTAAATTGCTCATTGACCAACAAGAGAGACTACTCAAAGACCATTCCACGGTTTTCCCTTCCCCCGTGGTCGGGTCCGCCTGCAACGAGCATGTACCTACCTCTGGAGATGTTCACTTGTACGGAGATCCCAAAACCTATTTCGGCCAATACCCAATGCTATATGCGGATTGCGAGGGCCTTGAAGGGGGTGAAACGCTACCGATGAGCGTACAATATAGGAACGCAGCGGCAAATCCCAAAGACAACGACGAGGGAGCCCATACCGATCTCGATCAGCGAAAAAGATATAAAACCTCGCGAATCACGCGTGGCTGCCAACATAGCATCCGTTGGGCTGATTCTCCAGAGAAGTTCAAACGCCAGTACGCCGTGACAGAATTGTATCCTCGCTTGCTTTACACTTTTTCAGACGTCATTGTCTTCGTTTTGCGGAATCCTAAGTAATTTATTGCCCTTTCCATATATTGCGAATACATCTAAGAATATATAGAACATTCGAATCGGCAGTTCTCTCAAAGTTGGTCAACTGGGCATCATCGTCCATGGAAAAGTCGCTCAATCAACCTACACTTCCCCATGCAGTAATTGCCCTTAATGCCACTGACATCGAAATCAACCAGGAGGAGTGGGACCCCGAGTTCGCCACAAACTCTCTGCTTTCCACAGTCGCTGAAGCAGTTCACAAGGATCCTGCTTACCAGCAACTACTAGAGATCTGGACAAGGAGGGGCAAGAAAATCCAGACAATGAAAGACCTTCTTGAGTGCTATTACTCTTCTGTCACGGTAGTTAGGATACCCGTCAAAGGCCGTTATATGAAAATTGATAACCAGGTAAAGAAACTTCGAGATGTTCTCCAAGTCAAGTGTGTCGAGTCGTGCCGGGCCAAGCGAAGGTCGCGGATGCTGTCCAGCTCTGACGAGCTAAATGTGTATCTGCAATGTGCTTTTGATCATTTCTCTCAAGACCTTGACACACCTTTCAACTTCATGGATGTCACTTTCAGAATCAACCCCATCCCTTTGGACTTTGGAGGTAACATACTCAAACTAGCTGTCGCGATGAAGCAATCCAGATACAGCGACCCGCGAAATATTTTCAAAGAGCTCAGCTTCATGGTCGCATCATGCATTCTCTTGGATTGCTCACGGCAGAATATCAAAGGTGCGTTGTCCTGTGCCACAACTCATCATGCATGGGTGGAACTTTGATACTGACAAAATGCACAGGTCCTGCAGAGCAGATCTTGGAGAAGGCCTACATGAACTATTGCAACGTGGCGCTGGAGGACTTCTGTGCAATCTTTTGGCCGTGTACCTTTTCGAGCAAACGTGGACGGTGCGTCAATGTCCAGAAACTGCATGCGAAAGGGCATCAGAATAGTCGTGGACAGATTATTGGCACTGGACCTTATGAGTCCAATTTCACCTGGGAATCCTTTTCTGACGACTGGCTTCATCTTCTCCAAGACCATTTATCCGATTTTCAGAATAAAGTTCAAACTGTTATGGTCGTTACTTCGGCCAACGAGCTCGAGGCCATCACAGATCTCCATGTTCATAATGCAACGACATTCTATGATCGGTTGGGTGGAGCATCGAGATTCATTAGTCATTCGACATGCTTTTGTTGCCTTCGAGAATTGGCAGAACATCCGCTACCTTGCGGGCATGTGCTATGTAGTGCCTGCATCAAACATTATGGCCAACAACGTCCCGGAATGAGCAGCTCATTTTCCATGAAATGTTGCCCGCTGCATGAACTGAAATGTATATTTCCCACACCATGGGAAGTGCACTTTAAGCCACCCCTGGCTGGTGTGCGCATCTTGTCTCTAGATGGGTAAGCCACCTCTCAAGATACATCATGAATCGACTTTGGGCGGATATTCGCTAACAAATTCTAGCGGTGGGGTTCGTGGCATTGTGATTCTCGAAATTTTGCGAGCGGTCGAGAATGAACTTGGTGGGAAGATAAAGATTCAAAACTTCTTCGATCTCATTGTCGGAACTAGGTTGGTCATCATCAAATAGTGACGAATGGAGCTTTGCTAAGATAAAACTTCTCAGCACCGGTGGCCTTCTAGCGCTTGGTCTCGGTATCAAAGGTTGGTCTGTGGACCATATGATCTCCATCTTTCCGCAGCTCGTCGACAAAGCCTTCACACCCAAGCTCAGCGGTTTGAAGTTTGGCAAAAGAAAATTTCGAACGAAACCACTCGAACAGGTTCTCTCAGATTACTTGAAAGATGATCCAACATTTGGAGGCGTCTCTAAAGCGTCCATTCGTTATTCTCGGAAAGTGGCGGTAACTGCTGCGAGCGACTCTGGGGATGAAGCCGTTATTTTCACCAATTACAAATGGCCAGACGTCGAAGAGAGTAAGAGACTGTTTTAACTTTGTACGAAATGTGTGCTGATTGAATCTAGGTGGGTACCGAATGATTCGTCCCGAAAACCCAGGCGATGAACTCAAAATCTGGGAAGCGTGAGTAACCTCTACACGTTTGGGTGATAATCCCTAAACCATTGTTAGTGCCAGGGCTACATCAGCAGCGCCCGCATTTTTTAGGCCTTTCATCAACTCTCGGACGAAAGAAGAATTTCTGGATGGCGCAGTATTTCACAACAATCCAGTTCGCATAGCAAACTACGAGAGTAAATTGATCTGGCCAGACATGGAACAGAGTCATCCGGACATTTTACTCTCGATTGGAACTGGACACAATGGATCAGAAACAGAGGAAGATCAACAGCTAACCACTTCTGCTCGCAAACGAGTACCTGAGCGGAAAGCGCTCTCGAAAGCAGAGCCAGACGTCGAACGACAACGATCCATGCCAGCATTGCGTGCCTTTCCCGAGGTTCAGTCACGGCTCAACATCTTATACAAGCGCGTTGATAGCATCTTGGATTCCGAGCTGATCTGGCGCAACTTTCGAAATGATATTGTTGGCATATCTTCAAACGTTGTTGCACAACGATTCATCAGGATAAATCCTCAGATTAGGTTCCCAGTCCCCAAAATGGACGACAAAGGCCAGGTCAACAGGCTCCAGGAAGATGTCAAGTCACGCATAGAGTCGAGATCAATGAGTATGAAGATAACGTCAATCGCACATCGAATTGTTGCAAGTTGCTTTTATTTCGAGAAATTGAACCATACGAAAGCTGCTGAAGACCATTACCAAGTGCAAGGCGAGCAAATCCCCACATACTAATCTACCAATCTAACATGATGTGTCTAGGCAAAATAAAATGTCGACTGGCTCCAGGCTGAGATTATCTAAGAGCCTTGGGTGAATATATGCGCAAGCATCAACTTCAGTACTTTCAACCCTTCTTCCGGGTACAAGAGATCAACGAGGAAGAAAGTACTCGGGCACAGGAGATAAGTATCACTCCTAGTACCATCCAGAGAATGATCGAATTCGGAGTCTTCCAGTTTGCTTCGATTACTGTCCCAGTGCTTATGCATGGGGGCATAGTTTCGATAGATCTACACCTGTCCAGCGACCCGACCAAACCACATCCTTTGGCCGGCTTCCCTATCAGTGGCTTTCCGCGTGCCATAGCTGAGGGTGACGCATTGTCCAGGTCCAGTAAGTTCTACTGGTATATTGCATCATCCGTTCAATCTAACGCACATGATGCATAGATCTCTTCCCTTCCTCGCCTTCCTCACTGACCCCATCTACACCCGATTCAACGGAGCGCCCCAAACTCGTCCCACAACCCAATCTCCGACAACAAAAAAATGCGCGCAATTTCTACTCACGCGAAAATCTATCTGTCCAAACCGGCCGTCAAAGCAGTGACGTCCACAATTATCCAGAGACTGAGCAAGCGGTCGGTGATTGGGCACGTCGTCGTGATCAGGAGAAGCGGCCGCCACCAAAACCGGTGTATAATTACATTGGTAAGCTGAGATTTGAGCGTGACAATGAAAGTGTAGCTGGGGAAGGTGATGGAGATGAGATTGGAATTACCCAGGCGTTAGAAAGGGTGCAACGAGCGGACAATGAACCAGAAGAGGTTGGTTGGGGGCATCTTAGTTGCTGATAGAGACGATGGCTGGAGTACATTTGATTACGTCAGTTAGGAAGATAGAATATAGTCTCAACTCTATATAAACACATTAAGGTGACGAGCCAATTAACAACTACGAATCTTCAATTTAGAGCCGAGTAACTATACTTAGCTATTAGTATCCATTCAAGTTATCTAGCCCATATGCTTTCTTCTCTTCCGCTTATCACATGATTACCTTCTACGCAAGACCATAGCCAGAGCACATCAGTATTAACCCCGCCGCCAGTGGCGCAGCTCTGTACCACTTAAAGATTTGTTGAAAGTACTTATGGATAGGTTTAAAGAGTAGGTTAAGTATTCATACTTTTAAGCTCTCAATTATCGTCTATGTTATGATATGTATCAATGGGCCTGACTTATGCTATTGGAAACACTAGATAATAAAGTAAAGAGAATTTAGATTATGGCTGTGGTCGTTTTGGATCTCAAACATGAACTAACTTATCATAAAGCTATCCGGTCCCCTACCTTCATAGTCCCCTACCTCATGGAGATGTCTAGCTTCCGCAACAAAACACAGACCAACGATGTAGACGTTCGGATTATAGCTTCTTCTATGGATGAATCGATTCTCGACAGGGCGCACCAAAAATGCCGTGACCGCCGGCCTTATCTCGTCTTTTCTCGCCTGGGGAATCAAAACCAAATCCCCATCCTTAATTGAACTGTCGCTAATTCCTGGCATGTACACAGGGCCTTCTAGTGTGACTTTACGTGTGAAGAAGAGAGTGTGATGTTCTAGGAGTTTAGCAATTTGCATAAGCTTTTGATCTTGAAAGCTATCCCTGAAGTCCACAGGCGTTGGATCGTCCAGTACTTCGTGGATTGCCGAGCTGATTCCACGCTCGAGATCCTCAAGACACATCTCATAGTCTGGATGTTCGGCTGTAAGATTGGGTTTGGAGAATGATGGGTTTATAACCCTAGAGAAGTTTTTCAAGAACCTAATTACCTCGCTCCGTGTGTCGAAGTGGAAATACTTGTCCATGATAGCAGCGGCTAGGACTTGGCTCAAAGGGTGACGAGGGGCAAACTCTTCTACAACTTCCACGGATCCCGGGCAGTTAAGAAACAACATTACGATCCTTGCACAAGTAGCGTTTAATGCGCCATTAATGCTGTGAGAGGGTTGGTAAAAATCTCCCTTTTGAACCGAGTCCTCAAAATTAAGATACACATGCCGTAATATATCTTTACTATGCACCTGTGTAGGTTCTCTTGATGGCATTTCACAATTCTGAGGTGGACTTCTGGGATCTTTGAAAGAGAATCTTTTTGCCGAAAATCGTGATTTTGTCCAGTTCGGGACCCAAGATGGTAATTCACCAGAAAGCGGACCAAAAGCGGTGACATGTTGCAAAAGAGTCAAGAAATAGCCGCCATTGATACAAACAGCCGCAAAATCAACGTGTATTTTCTCCCACGGAATGTCGTAGTCTGGGGGAATATCTTTGAGTTTAGCTGCCATGCCATAAAGCGCGAAGATGCGATCTCTTGGGTCGAGGCATTCCGATCTATGGTATTCAAACATCATCTCTAGTAATTGGTTTGATGGTGTACCAAGGGATGCAATGGTCTCTAAAGATCGAATGGATGAATCTGGCAAGAATCCCTCCGTCGGTATATCGGAATTGAGTAATTGAGAACCCCTAGCGAGCCACTGCCATGGCATCTTGAACCGGCCGCACCTCACGGTAATATCACGTGCCAAAACTACTTCTTGCAAGACCCATCGGCGTCCAAACCAAGGCCTTGTAAGAAATTTTTGGACAACTTTCTCAGGGTCTTCATCCCATGGGTTGCGTAGATGAGATGCAAATTCGAATTTTCTGTCCTCATCAAGATCAGACACAGCCATCTCTCTGAAAAAACTGAAGACCCATTCAACTCGGTCACTCTGTTGAGTTTCACCAAGCCAGACGTGTACCTTTCGGGCTCGGCTGTATATCTGATCCATCAGTCGGACTTGGATGTTCTTCTCAGCTCTACTGCGCTGATTGATGCAGACAGAGTCAAGCCAAAGCGACCGAGAACGATCAGTCTTTCTTAATCGGCGTAGAATTTGGTCGGCAGAAGCTGTGATCTCTATGATCTCTTCATCGCAGAATAGGTGATGGTCAAGTTTTGGTTCACCCCAGGTGTAAGAAATAGCTTCGAATGGTATAGGATGCGGGTCATCATATTTGCCAAGTTTCTGGAGACCGTACGTATGCAATAACTGCACTTGTAGTTCTGCTGAGTAATCCGAGGCAGGTAGAAGAACCAAAATACGAATGGAATCCGCTGGTATCAAGGGAGTGTAGATATAAGACGGTCGATTATTGTCCATGTTGATAGAGCTGTGAGCAAGTTCAAAGAGGTGCGGTGGATGCCAGAACGTTTAAAAGTTTGGAGTGACTATGGGGTTAATGATCTGCGGTGCGTGAGGCCTTCTGCTGGCGGGGAATTGTGTTCACCCGCCTTCAAGATTCTCGTAGGGCATCCACATAAAATATGCGGGCCTGCCGGCTGTGACTAGATCCCCACACCACGAAGCCGGATTAGCTACCTATATACGCAAGGTCCTGGCCGGCCCCAGCTTCTTGGTTTCACCGGTCCTAAGCATTGGTCGAGATCATATGGCCTACGTCCGGCTAGCCTTGTTCGCCTGCTCTATCTACCACTCCCGCACCAACAAGGATGCGTTAAATGACAGGGCCTAGGTGGTTCAGCCTGGAGGAGGTGTATTAGCTAAGGTTTCCGTTATTCATTGAAATCTATCCTACGCAGCCGACTTGGCTGCTACGCTCGAAGGCCGGGTTTTACAACTCATTAGGCTAGTGTTATATCCCATATCACAGAAACACCATGCTCCTTACTAAAGCGAAGACGATATATAGGTGACTAATTGCTGTATTACGCTACAATTAAAGGTCATCTTACCAGCATACCATGATCTCTTCACCCACATCACATCATCAGCTTCTACGCACGATCATAGCCAGAGCAGGTCAGCCGTATCCCCTCCCCTGCTGGCGGCGTCGCTGTGTACCACTTGGGGACTTTTTGGAAATGCAAATTTTTACACTTTGGCTTGGGAGGGAGCGGCATGGCTGCCTAGCAGACGAGTTCTCTGCGAATGGCTCGTTTAGCCTGCATTGCAGTCGACCCGTTGCCAGCAGTTGCTATAAGCTAATGCAGCAACCTAGAGCTTTAAATGCCGGTAGAAAGCCTGATTTGTCCAGTCAACACGCCTTGCGCCTTCTCATACGGGTTTTGACCTTTCAGCAACAGACATGTGGCACGCGCTGACCCCCACGATACCTGCATAAAGTCACACCGCAACCCCTGCCAGTCGTACATAGATTCTCAAGTTGAAGTAGAAACGGGAAAAACAAATAGAAGGTATGCCAGATCATGTCTAGTAAAAGCAGACTAATGAGGTTAAGCAGAATAAGGTGTCGGGGAAACTCGTTATCAACATAATCCCCATACAAATGCACATTAATAATGAAGGGGCCACGAAGTTGAGAATGGTATGGAACATATTCATTAGCAAGTAGAGTTTATGCATGCGCATTAAACAGGATAAGAATATTTAGTAGGGTAAAGGAATAACCCACTAGCATATTAGGCATACATGTCTTCCGCCTATCTCTTCTCATGGGACTTTTCAATTCTAAATGATCCTATTTTAGTTATGTTCGAATCCGCTACTACGTTAACGCAAGTAATCGCCTCATGTTATAATCCGAAGTGACTAGTCTTATAGCCCGACTATCTCATTTCTACCCACGATCATCATTATTTTGCCTCCGCTAGTTATACTACACTAACAAAATGTGTTAAAGGAGTACGCGATCATAATTAAAGCGATGACATATAGAGAGATGAGTCGGCGAAAAGAACTACATAGATTTCAACATAAGATAACATTTGCATAGTGCGGTTGCGCGCTTCTCCATGCATTAATGTTAACTTGACCAACCGCCACACGCTCGTATAGCCCCTCTTGCACCTCTACTACTACTATAATGTTTAGTATTAATACTTTACTGTGTTCGGAACGGTATACAGGACTGTCTACGAAGTATTATATTAGGTACCTTAGGCTAGGAGAAGCTCATACTAACATTCTAGCTTATCACTTCCTTCTCCAAAGTATATGAGAGTACGGCGAGGGGCATCAAATAGGCCACTAGGTGAATCTGAGCAGTTAATAGATCCAGTCGCATCTGGCGATTCGGAAATCAGGACGAAGAACACGTAGTTCTTATTAAAGCGACTCAAATAGTCTAGCGAAACGCCATAGATAAAGCCAACATTTTGCCCCCTGGATTTGATCCACACGCCTTCTCTTTCATTTGCTGTCTGTAAAGGGACAATGTAGGGGAAATCGTCATCCCTCCAGCGCAGCGACGATTCGAAGTGGAAGTAGTTCGCTTGGACTATCGGCGCCATAAATCGCAGGAACGTGGGATCCGAAGCTATCGAGGTCTTTTGACTCCTAGTTGTGTCTTCCCATGACTCAAGGTGCGTTTGACCTTGCTGCACGAAGTTACTCTGCCGGCAGACAGGGCTAAAATGGTATTGGCCGGTCTCATCCCTGGTCCCAATTGAAAGATCTTTGATACAGGATATTGACTTCAAAAGTTGCTTCTGTTTCTGCTTAAAGATTAGACGAAAATTAACTCGTCCGACCCATGCTACCCACGACCATGTTGGAAATGGATGATGAGCCTGGGATGTTGATCGACGGAGTTGGGTGGTATAAGGCGCCCAGAGTGGGCAGAGCTCCAGAAAGGGCTCAGGAATTCCGAACCGAAATTTCCATCCGGAATACGCCTCCAGTCGAGATATGATTCCAGTCATCGCTCGAATAACATCGGCGGGATATGAGAGGACTTTTCCAGAATATTCAGATACCAGTTGAGCGTATAGTTGAAACACTGGCTCCAATCGCACATCTGGACGTCTAATGCCCACTCGGAGAGCAGGCTTAGCGAATTAAGTGTTGCTTTCTCATATTCCCTGGCCACTGAGTCCACAAACGGGCTTTGGAGAACTTGGGGTTCTTCGCACCAAAGCTCTGTCTTGCATTGGAAGTAAACTTGATACGCTAGGAAGAAAAGGCACCTTGAGGACAATAGCCGCTATTGAAATGTCCAGCCACGAGTAGAATATTTCGATTCAGCAAGAATACGCAGAGGACGGTCCGGTCTCACTGGTCGACATAGCAACGGATCGGAGAATGTCGAATGGAAACGATATGAAGACATGCCCGTACGAGTACCGGGTAGTATCCCAGGCAAGGATGAATTTGCGTGCTCACTAGTCACCGCTATGATTGTCGCTGTTGCCCCACTATAGATC
This sequence comes from Nigrograna mackinnonii, assembly GCA_001007845.1. Lineage (NCBI taxonomy): Eukaryota > Fungi > Ascomycota > Dothideomycetes > Pleosporales > Nigrogranaceae > Nigrograna > Nigrograna mackinnonii. Next base: position 461,267 of record JGVQ01000029.1, on the reverse strand, counting down.
TCGTCCATTTTGCATATCTGATGATGCTTTGAATCGATATCATCGTTGAGAATGCAAAGTGAGTCGACCCAAAGATACCGCTCTGCAACATTCGCAGTAAAGGAAATCGCGTCCAGAACCGTTCGAGGAATCATCCCGACCTGGGAAAGAAGTCCATGCCGCTCGAAAAGATTTGTTGCTTCCTTAGTCGCCATGAGCTGCTGAATGTTGCCCCAGACATAGCTCAGCGCAAAATATCGCGATCTTGTGGTCGCTCTGACCAGACACCATTGTTCGACATCGATAAGCAAGATTTCCAGCGGTTGACCCTTCTCTACTTCTGTTTGCCTGCATGCAACATGTGTCCGCTCGCATGTGGAAATCCATTTCTGAATCAAGGCAAGATTAATATCGCAATTCTCTTTGCACGATAGCTTTGCAATTTGCTCGGGAGTATCCATAATAGCTCGCTATCAAAACGCGATAACAAAGGTAGCCTCAGTCATATCGACGGTAAATCTGATAGGATTAGGGGATTCGAATTCGACTTTAAGGTGATCGCTGGTGCGTGCAAAATAAGCTATAATATGTGTATGTTGGGGCTGTGTTGGGGCGGAGCACCCCATGACACTTGCCGTTGACGTATAGTAAGCAATGGCGATTGGACTAACCTGAAGAGCTGAACGAGCAAGACTGGCTGTCTAGCTACGGGATAGTAGAGTAGGCAATAGCCTAACGAGTTTAACCGGTGTAGAGCTGCGAACTAGTATAAAGATATTCATCTTCATGGCTATTGGTCTTGGATTTTTATTTAGTCTTTTATTTTTTCTTACTTCTCTATAGTCGTCACGCACTCATTCCTCAACAATCTATACATAAGATTGAACTCGGCCATATGCCACCCTCTTGAATATACCGCCACTGCGCTATTCTATAATATTATGTAGTATGAAGTTTATGTAGACTTCTTTTCGTAAGCTGCTTCAGGGTGCTCCGAACAGAGGATTACCCGTTCTTCCGGAGATAACCGGTATACCACCACTGCGAAAATAGTCAAAGTGTTTCGCATAGACAGCACGATGCTGTGCGATGCTACTATCCGTGCGAAAGCTGATCCTCTAAGCTTTGTAGTGCTGACTCCGGTTTTATGGCATGGTTGAGAGCAGCCAAGGTGGTTAGCTTGCCTAAGATTCGTTGGTAGAACTGGTTAGATGGAGAATAAATATCAAGGGATACTAGTAGGACATGTAGCTTATTGGAAGCTGTTGCCGACATCGTGGGAAGCTCCCGAGCAGGCTAAGTAGATGTACTGAAAGAATGTAAGCCGATGAGCATGTGGGAAATCTAGGTCAGTAAAGATTGTAATAAAGTGAACTTGTAACTAAAGAAAGTCTTACTAGAAGGGCGGCGGTTGCTGAAGGGAATGGAATTTGCTCATGCTCATTTTCCACGCCTCGCAACGGTCTCGCGAGGTAGCTTGCACCATTTCGTTCCCAATCCAATCTGATAGGTTGGTCGTCAGTATCAAGAGCTCATTCTCATTGGCTTGTTATACGACGCGCAGATCAACTGCCTACTAAATACGCGAGCTAGTTTTTCAGACGAAAACACCTATGTCGACTTCATTAATGAAATAGAACGATTAAACTCATTTAAGAAGTGTCATGGCATCATACGGTTCCAAGGCATTGTTCTCAGTGCACACAAAACATTCCTGAGAGGGTACCCATCTGAAAAACTCGAAGTTCACAACCTACCACTTTTGTTTAGGCTTGTAAAACCCCGGATAACGAGGGAGCTCTGGATGCGACAAATCATTGCCATACTCGCTCAAGTGCTATTAGCACGTTTCATATCTGGTACTGGGGTTACACTAATAATAAATGAGGGGGATACGGAGGTGGCGTTATATTTCCGTCTTTGCCGTTCCCTGATTATGGTAGTGGAATAGTCATGCGACGGTATTGACAGCATTACTTTCATTCACAATCTGCTTTAAGGTGTTCCGTCTTCAGTACAGACAGTCATGTCTTGAATTTCATCTGTGGCTCGTAGCCGAACCTAATATAACGATGTATGCCTATGGTCTAATCGTTTCGTTCTATTCAGGAGCCCCGAAAATGACACGCGCATTCATCTTCGATGTAAAGATTTTCCTCTTGGGGGGTCAATGAAAGTACTCGACTCTCAACTTCACTGCCCAAATCATCATTCATAGACGGTGACGGTAAAGTCAAACACTTCCTAGGCGTCTTTTTCCCAACGGAGATTAGATGACCCTAAATATGAAATGCCACTATTTTTCTTTTTCCAGATTGAACAAGTCTGGGGTTGCAGACAACTTCATATTAATTACTCATCTCTTACTCCCTCCTAGAGGCACAAGTCCCAAAACAACCCCAGTACCCATTTCGATCTCTCGCCGAACTCTCATTCTGACAAGTGGGTGACTTATGGTCTTCAAATGATCCAACAGGCCAAATTGGTATCATACAAAGCTCTTCGTCCCCACATCCTCTGCATTGCTTCCATGTCGTCCATTGTAGGTAGCCTACAAGCTCATCCACAAACTTCAATGCTTGCGCTGGTGGTGGAGAAGATGCGACCGTAAGTGAGTCATGCTCGGGGAAGGTAGCAGCATATGTAGCAAGAAGCGTGTTGCATATATGAGACGTAACTCCATGAATGGATCGAAGTGCAAGACCAGCTGCCCCTGTATCTGGCAGATTAGGCACTATCTGTGCCACGCACCGAGATGTCTCAAGCTCATTGTTTCGGGCCGAGTAGTCAATGTACGGTCTTAGAAATGCGGCGAGTATGTCAGCAAATTTCTCTCTATTATCTCGTACCGTTCTATTTGTGTGGAGATGATGTAGCACAGGGCTGTATCGTTCTACCACCATGTCGGCAATCTTCTGCCAGTTTCTGGATCCTTTACTTCCTCCATCTTCCTTCTCTTCTGCTTTCGCTAGAATCATTCGCGTAACAGAATCTCTGAGCATCGTCAACTCATCCACTGCGACATTTTGTAGTCGCGGCATCGCAACGTCAGACTGTACGTCGTTATTCCAGATGTCAAGTTCCGGGTAGTCGAACACAGACACGAAATCCTCGTAATCAACTTGGACTCGATCACCGCCAATGTCGTGATAACGCTGTGCAATGGCCTTGTAGTAGTACCATCCGCCCATCATTCGATTGTTGCTCCAATCCCGGACGGGTATGATCTCTTTTATTTCCACAGATCTTGGATCTGTCAGCCGTGACACAAGGGATGCGCAATCTTTAAATCCTTGCAACCACCACAAAACGAAGAGATATGGAGACATACCGATCAAAATCACAGAGTATAATCTCAAATCCACCCTCCATCCTGATCACCCCATCAATCCTCCCCTCCCAAGCATCCCGCGTCAAATTGCATAGGCCAACCGCGCGATCGAACTCCCGCCACATGCTACGTCCCAGATCATCCGCGGTCCAGTTCAAAAGTAATAGATCTTGTGTGTCTAGCGTCCCATTCATGGTTTTCCCTGCTGACATGCCGTCGATATAAAGCAGATTTAGAGATTTTGTGGGTGCGTATGTGTGGAGATATCCGTACTTGGTGCTGTTTTCTTCATGTTCTGGGAGTGTCAAGTGGGTGTTGGCGGGCTGTTCTTGGAGGGGGGATTGCAAAGCTCGAACAAAGTTCCTACGGGCAAACGCGTCTCCCTTCCCATCTCTTTCGTCTTCTGATCCAATAATAGTCTTTTTGTCATGATGTCCGGGAGGCGATTGTTTGCCCTTGCCAGGTGGTTTGGGATTCAGAGGCGGACCCGCACGCCTGGGTCTTGCAAATATCAACGCATGCTCTGGTTCAAAGGCGAGCCATTCCATTCCCTTTACTTGCTCGCCGCTATAAGATCCATGGTAGAGTTGTGTTCCTGCGGGCACAGTAGCAAGGAATAAAGACATGCCGTTGTGGTTCAAAGAGGATCCCCATTGCCGCATCGAAGAGTGGAGAGCATTGAAGATGTGATTCGCATTCGTTTGGGGGGGCAATGCTTCAGCAAGGTTACAGGAGAAGAAAATGAGAAGAGGCTTCCAGCTGCGCAAAATATACATGTCGAAACTGAACGAACGATGGTAGAAGCTTGCGGTTGAGCAGTTTTAAGACATTGATCGAGAATTTTGAGAAGCGTAAGCGCGATATCGTTCAGGACACAACGAGAATGCCGGTAGGTTTATTCATTATCATTGATAGATGGAAAAGACCAGATAAGATGAGATGAGTGATGAAGAAAGGCTGGTTTCGTATCGCTGGAGCCTAGATCTGCCATCGGAGCGAGTCTTACGCGTCTTACCTAAAAGTAGAGTGACAGTCGCACCGGTATCGGCGTAACCTAGTAAACCACGAAGTATACTTACTTAATACCTATTATAGATGTCAAGAAAAGTCTATACTAATCGAGCTTTCCCGTCGCACTCCTAGATGTGTCATCATCGTTGATCCTTTGCTGGGCGTGCATATAGAGTTGAAAACCATGGCTGGGGGCGAGGACCCCCACTATTCTCATAACCGCCCGACTTTCTCCTTCTTTGACGATTCTAGGCTTCGATATTTTCTCGAGTAGTGTTCTAATGTAAACAAGGACATGCGCCAGCAGTAACAAAAATGCCTCATCATCGTTTTTCACGCCTAGTCAAACTGTGGCGCCCTCGGTCAAAGAGTCTAGCACCATCGGCATCAGGGTCTAGCTCTGTCTCAGATGCAACATCAGCATTCCAAGCGGGCCCTCCCGGTACTTCCACGATAGTTTCAGGAATTGGAGCATCCAATGCAGCCATGCCAGCTACAGAGCCGCCGCAAGAAAACAAAAGACCATATCTTGAGTATCGCGCCCGAAGCTCCGAAGGTAGTTTACCTATTCCCTGCCGCGCCAACTCTTCTCACGCAACCGGGCAACTATTCCAGAAAAGACATCTTGGATAAGGCCCTTGATAAGTTCGATGAAGATGAGAGGGCAAAATTAGAAAGGTACCGTACTGATAACGGGGCTGATGTGCTCGGCGCTGCACTCGAAGATGCGCAAAGGAAGTAGCTGGAATGCCGCAAGAACGACTGGAGGAAGACGCGAGTAGATCCACTCTGATTGAGCTATTTTCAAAATTTCGTGAGATTGGCTAGTTAAGCTTGCGAACTTTTGTTACAAGTAGACCGGAGACAGATATTCGTAGGGCTTTTGATTCAGTTTCGGACAGATGCATGAATCTAGCTCTAGATGATGTGTTCGAGACCAAAAGAGACATCACCGCATACCTCAGAGATGAGTTTACTAAGATTCGAAGAGATCGCAACCAGAAATCAGACTGGTATGACGAGGACTGGCCTTTTGCCGAGGACTGGCCAGGAGACGACAAGATTGAGCAGTTGACGAAGAGGGCAGACCCGCTTTTCATCTCTGCCGCAACATTCTGCCGTTTTGTAGCAGACGAGAACTAATTCCTGTCAGAACGATTGAAGAGCATTCTAGATCCTAAATGGCAGGTTCAGGGGTCCAAACTCAATGAAACATATCTCCCAGTCCTCGACCAACTTATCAAAGATAAAGATGACGAGGACACCGTCAAGCAGTATCAGAAGCTGCTTGTAACGATCGTTCTACTAGCGGATTCGCTCTTCGTTTCAACACTTGCGAACTTTGTTGGCGCCAACCGAAAGCTTATCAATCTCAGACTAAAATTCCTCCACTCGGTTCTCCGCGTCCCAACAGACAACACTAGGCCTGTGACATTGTTGCATCTCTCCTTCCGAGATTTTATCCTTGACGCCAAGAAGAAGGGCAAGTGTTTTGGGTAGATGAGCGAGGAACCTACGCATTGATAGCCACGAGATGCCTTGAAGGATCTTTAACAACGGATATATGCAAACTTGAAGAACTTGGAATACCGCGTGTTGAGGTTGATCAACAACTTGTGGACCGACATATTACGGCTGAGATCCAGCACTCGTGCCAGTATTGGGTATACCACATCGAATGCAGTCAATGCAACTTTACACAATGGGCTTCCCTACTGACCTCCCTGAAAGCGAAATTTCTTGTTGCCAAGCAGGATAGGTATCGGATTGTCGCCCATTACTAGTATTTACAGGGTAAAATCCTTGACTCCCTGATACTGTCGATCGCTCTGCTGTATATAAGGCTGGCWGCTCTCACCAGTGTAGAATCAACTCCCTCGTTTATCGAAGCTGCTCCTAGTAAATTGCTACGCTCCCGTTCAGCTGTTGATCCTCACCGTTCAACATTTCTGTTTTGGATTGAAGGTCTTGCGTCGCTCGAAAGATTTTCCGAGGGTACCACAATGATAAACTCTTTAAGGTCCATTCTGAAGGTCTGTAACTCCGTGAAAAGGTAGAGTGTGGAATAATGACATCAGAAACTGGTCCAGAAAACCAACCCAGTCACGGGGAACGTGTCTGGACGAACTGTTTATTTTCTCAGCGATGCCAATAAATTTCTACGCAGGAACAGATTGCGTATCGAGAAGTTTCCTCTCTAGGCATCCTCCGCGCTTATCTTCTCCCTATGGACAGCATCGTCAAGAAAACTTTTGTGCGCGAAATGGAGGGAATTTGTCGTCCGCCGCAAATGCCAAAGACTTGAGCACCGCCCTTTTTGAACTACAAAGGCATGAAAATATAGTCAATGAGATTTGTTTTGCTCCTAATAGCCAGCTCCTAATGTCCTGCAGTAATGACAGGACAGTAAGGGTGTAGGACTATATTACAGGTGAACAGCTGCGGCTGTTCGATGTCCCCAATGTTTATAATGAGGTTACGCTTACCCCAACCGGAATACTAGCCGTATTTGAAGATGCCAATACTGTCCGGATTCGAGATCCAGTAACCGGACAGGAACGAGATCCCGCTTTGCTGTTGGATTCCAGTGTGCGCTCTTTGAAATTAAGTTCCAATGGTTTCTTATATCTCTGCGACAAATGACTCTGTGTCACGGACATGCTAACTGCGACGACGTAACGATGCGTTATGTCGGCTTCGAAACTTAAATGGAACGGTCGTAAAATATCACCTAGAAACTCATCGCGTGTACCGACGAAATTGATCGTATGCCTTCTATATTGCTATGGAGTATTGAGAGCGGAGAACAAATCCAAGTGCTTACTCTCCAGAACGCTCACATATGTTAACTCCAATCACGACTTGACCTTGGAGATTTTCCAACCAGATACCACCTCCTTCTGGAAGAAGCCTGAGGGATCATATTTCGCCGCAACCTTCCGGATGAAATCAACTTGTTCCTGTCCATAGCTTTGGAAAGGGTTCTGTGTTTCGTCGACGTAATTGAGATACTGCCACTGAGCGTTGAGGGCCTCAAATTCCGCGAATTCTTTGAGGGAGGCCGAAAACGCTGTCAGCTTGTCTCGCATAATCGTTTGCTGTTCAGCAGTCTCCGTTGCCCCTGTGATCAACCATAGAAGTAAGTTTTCTTTGACCTTGTCAAGACCTAGCACGTTACCCCCACGCCGGACCGCTTGCTCGGTGAAAAGAGTGGGGAATGGCTGGAAAAGACATTGCGTAGAGAAATTACCCGGTAGTATCAGTTCCTTTAGTTCATCAACCAGCTTGTCATGCATTTGGCCTGCCTTCTTGACAATCCTAGCATCGTTTTTAAAGGTGAGGGAGAACCAAACTTGGCTAGTATAGTTGGTCAGAGGATTGAAAAATCATCTATGGGTAAGGTGAGCATACTGTTGGCCGCTCGGAAGTTGAGAACTTGCAGCCAATTCGGCCATGGTTCTTTTCTTGACGTCGTCCGTGATCACTGGTATCTTCTGGATTTCGTTGAACGCCGATGCATTTGCTACGCCGTTTGTATCAACAATGACGTGGGCAACAACAATATCCGCCGACAAACCGGGTTGAAAGGTGTAGTTAATGATATACGCATCCTCTGGATTCTTCTCGTTGTTGTTGGTAAAGTCCACTATGCTCTCTGCGATGGCATCACCTTCGCTCCTCGCCGCGGCCCTGACGCCACCCCAGATATCTACTGCAGGAAACGTATACACATCGAAGCGGGTGACGATGCCAAAGTTCCCTGATCCGCCTTTCAGAGCTGTCCAGAGATCCGAGTGCGAGGTAGCGTTTGCATTAACGACATCTCCGTTAGCGAGAACGACCTCGAAGTTGGCTACGTTGTCGCAGCCCAAACCGTTGCGGCCCGTGTAATACGAGTTTCCACCACCGGTCAGGAAGCCTCCTATTCCTACATTCCCATCTCGGCCACCCGTGACGCAGACCTGGTACTTTAGAAGCTCCTGGTAGACATCGGCCCAACGTGGGCCGGGTTGGATGGAGGCCACTTTGGAGTGAGCATCATAAGTCACTTCAGTCATCAGGCCCAGATCAATGGTTATGCCATTGTGAATATCATTGGATCCTGCCCACTGAGTATGACCACCACTGCGTAGAGCAACAGGGCCATCGACCTTGGCGAGTGCTTTTACAACGCGAACGACATCCTCGGTCGAGCGTGGCTGAACGATGCAACTGGGACGCAGCCGGACGTTGGCCGCCCAGTAAGAAGCTTCACGGGCTATGTAGGCGTCAGACTGGGGCAGGAGGAGTAGATCTTGCAACCCGGCGGCAGTGAGCTGGTTACACTGGTTCAATTGATCAGTATTCATATCGTCGTACTGTGGGCTGAGCTTGACGAGAGCGAGGGAGAGGAAGAGTACGAGAACAAGAGAGACGAACCCCGTTGAAGGATTGAGTTGCTCCTAATGCATTTGCCACCCATGTACTTGTGCATAGCAACATCGGTATGGAATTCGGTGACCAATTGGAGCCCACAGGAAGTCTGAAGTGGTTGTTCAAGTACATGACATTGGCCAGACAGGAACTTGGGATTCCTTGCAGTGTGACTATGTATACAGTGATCGGGGAGAATTTTTCGAATCACTGCCGAAACTCTGCCAGCTGAGCTCCAGTTCCAGCTTTCTTCGCTTTATTAAAGGGAAATCACATACGTATTACATCAGACTACATGGGTCGCGATTTCACTTTACAATAGTGGGGTTAAGTCGGGAGGATCGTGTCGGCATGGTCCGGCGTGTAAGTAACTTGCATCCGCCTCACGTCAGCCTACGCCACAGCCATGCAGATGTTTTGTGATAGACAAGCAAATACCATTGGCAAATATCTTCTAGAGTTCCCAACACGGACATAAGAGTATTAAACGTTCTCTAAGCGGTAAAGATTTACATTGTTGGTTGCTACACCATGTGTACTCCAATCCGTAATTTTGCACCCGATTAGCTGCAGCATGCTGCACTTGTCTTTGCCGCTCTCACCAACGCTTCCCTGGTCATGGCGAAGGTCAACTCCAGTCAAATCAAGTACGTTACGGCCTGTACACAAACCATGTGTTCTTCGGCAGGTATAGTCTAGCATGAATTGCAAAGAGTCGTAATCGACCACAGTGAATGCCGTAATCAGCCCGCAGCTACTCGAAGGCACTACCGTAACAGCACGAGATTTTTAAGACGGATCCTTACAAGGATTACCTACTGTGCCACTGCAATATGTCACGCTCATTTCCATTAGATTATTGAGGCTATTTCTCAAAGTGTCTTCATCTGTCGTTCTCCAGACTTCTCCGTAGGTTTCTCGCCTGGTCTACTACGCGCAACGCAACGAAACGACCATCGCATAGATTCAGTATCTATGTTGTTGCCTGTTACGAACGGAATTGTCACACTTCTTCCTCCACCCAAAGGCTACCAAGCCAACTTCGACAATCCTCAGAGAAATAGAGACGTCGCTAGTTATGTGCTTACCTCAATGGGAGGTTTTCTGGCTCTTCTCTTCCTGGGGCAGCGAATGTACGTCAAGGTGATCTTGCGCTACACGAACGCCTGCACCTGACCATGATCGCCGAACTAGCTCACTGAACAGAACACACGCACGAAACTACTCAAAGCTCTATAGCTGATTGTTTAGCGATTGACAAAGCTCGCCACGCCAATTTTGCGGCCCCTCTAGCAGCAATGAATTCCGGGTTCGAGGAAAACATTTCGACTTCGAATCCTGCTTCCTCAACTACAACGTACCCCACATGCCAGGAAAGGCAAACGCAGACCTACTCCAAGGGTCGGGAATCTTTGCGAGCGGATGAGGAGTGACATTGTAGATGGCCATGCCCACGAATCGTATCACGATCTGCCGACGGAATTAGTAATAAATTCAAGACAGGTCCAGCAGGAGATACACCAATGCAACAAAGGACAATACAATATTTTGGAACGGAACGTTGAACGCGAGATCCATGGCGAATGCCAAAACTGAACTGAACTCGTTTGTTTGGCCGAAGACTGGGGCTGTGAGAGCGATATCATATCATATCCTTTCATACGTACATTCATTCGGGACCCAACCAAGTTCCAGGTAGTTACCGCTGGTCCTTGTTAACAGGTCTGCCGGAACTTGGTATTGTGCCGTCAACCATGTCTTCATTTACGCCCCTGTAGGCACTGCCAATCGATGGAGCTAGCCTTGGCGAGTTTCTTGGAACGGCTACGTTTGACATGGCGAAGCAGTGCGTAGGAGAGTGGGCGCCTTTTCCCCCAGACTCGTTGATTCACGACAATGGCTGCGGCGCAGGTGCAGTCACCGAAGATAGACATCTGCCGGCGATGCTACAGCTTGATGGGTACTGTGGTGAAGAGGCGCGCAAAGCAATGCTGGAGGCCGGTTTCAATGAGGCAAACTTGAAGATCAAGAGGGTTTCTTCCTCGCGGGTGCGCGTGAGAAGCCTGCGGAGATGGTGTGAAATCGGATGGTCTCTGGGGGGAGCGGCAGCAGGCGGAAGGACGAGTGAAGATGAAAAGACTTGGAATAGCGCAGTGGACAAGGCTGTGGGAATCTTCACTGCTGGCTCTTGGTGGCGAACTGAAGCAGACGGTGAAGGAGGCTGGATGACACTGGAAGCCAGCGTCATTGTGGCGGTAAAATGATGAACACATGTAGTATTGGCTACCTGACTAGACTTTGTAGTTACTAAAACCCTCAATCTACGTGTCTGGGCATACGATGACTCCGTAATTGATGCCCTGTGCCTTGCTTTGTCTAGTTTGTCCGGCTAGACAGCCTACTTGGTTGCAATGGCAATGTTGGCCACAAGCTTGAGCTGGAGTCGTCCGCCCTCCAGCTCCTTGTATCCGTCGCTCTTGCTTAGCTCCTCCTTGACGATGGCGACTGCCTCGTCCCACTTCGCCTCATCTGACTCGAGCCATCCAGCAGCTGTGGTACCGCCGATGAAGCTCCACAGCATAGTGGCGTAGCGATCGAGGCTGGTGGTGATGACGTAGAAATCCCGCTGAGTGTGGGTGATGTTGTCTTTGCTGAAGCCACCCTCGGCGAGGACGCGCTGGAGAAGGTCTAAATCCTCCCACTTGTCCATGCAGCCACGGGGAAGTGGAGTTCCCTCGGCGCGAGTGCACTTGGAGGCGGCTTGGATTGGCTCCATGTTGGGGACGTAGGCCCACAAATTGAGAGCAGCGATGCCGCCAGGCTTAAGGGTGCGGTAGATCTCCTTGATGGCAGGGACACCGTCGTTGGGAGCGCGAAGACAAAGGCGGTGCCAATGGTGTGAGTGAAGGTCGAGTCCGGCATGGACAGAGCCTGGGCATCTTCCTTGATGGCTTCTGCGGGCTAGCCGTTCTCGGTGGCCTTGGCCAAGTTCTTCATGCCATCGCCGACGAGCTCGGCGTAGAGCTGGGGGGTCAGGGCCAGAGCCTGCTTAGGCTTGTAGGTCTTGTTGCTCTCTGGGTTATTCATGGCGGGCGGTAAGGGTGTTGGATCAGTGACTGACCTTGATTTAGGTGTAGGTGATTTCTTGGAGGAGGATGGGAAGTAGAGGTGAGAGAGCTAGCGGGAACCCATTCATTTTCAGCTTGAAGAGGAGTGGTGGGAGGGCAAGTGAGGTGCGATTGACGTGCAGACGTCCCTGTGCGCTATCTACAAAGCACCGAGCAGGCGCAAGGCACGGCCCACGGCCTCTGGTGAGCGGTGAGCGACTGGTACTATACCAAGTATTTGTGTATTTTTTTTGTATTTCTCGTGGTGCCGCCGTCGTTGCTGGGAGGGACTTGGTCATGGCCGCCGCAGACGTCCTCATCATCGGCGGAGGTCCATTTTCTTCATGGAACAATATGTGCCGTTTGTTTTCATGTACCGAGTATCAGTCAGCCCATACAAAACGAGTGTCTCTACTGAATCAATAACATTCCATGTTTATCTTGACGTTCCGAGGTATCGACATATCACTCGAATCGTGTAGTCTAACCCTACGCCTGACCCCACCTTTGTGACAACCAAAAAGTATTATTCCATCATGAGTTTCATTTTCGTCGGCATTACTCGCGTCCACTAGGCCGCACGCGGCTTCATGTACACCTTCTGACTCAAGTTGGGCACAAATTGCCCCTCGACATTGACACAACTGGGCCTCTCGGCGCCGGGCTCCCTATCCCACGACATGTCGTACTCAAGCAATAGTTTGGTTAGAATGAACCTGATTCCTCGCACCGCGAAGAAGCGTCCCGGGCATATGTGATTTCCGTAGCCCCATGCGCTAGAGATTCGTCGGCGACATGGCCGTCGACGACCACCGCTGCTGGTCCTCCACCACGTTGCCTAACCTTCTGGGTCAAAGGGTAACGGTCCGATACCCTTTAATTTTCGTCCGTGCGCTAGACCAATATCTTTTAATTTTAGTCCGTGCACTAGACCGATATCCTTTACGACCGATATCCTTTGCACACATATACCAATATCCTTTGCATAGATATACCGATATCCTTTGCATACATATACCGATATCCTTTGCATACATATACTGATATCCTTTATGACTGATATCCTTTACATAGATATACCGATATCCTTTATATAGACATACCGATATCCTTTACACACATATACTAATATCCTTTACACACCCGCACTAATACCTTTTACGACTGATATCCTTTGCACACCCGCACTAATACCTTTTGCGACTGATATCCTTTACACACTTACACTGATACCCTTTGCTACCGATATCCTTTGCACACCTTCCATGGCCGCAGTTGGGGTTAGGGTCTGCGGGACTTCGTGCTCTTGGAGATGCCGAGGCTCGCTCTTCGCGCTTAACAGCTCGCGCTCACGTGATAGAAGCGAGAACCCTAGAACATGACTAACCTTCTCAACTCGGTCGCGTTGTACACTATATTACTTGGCTCCGAAGTATGCATTACGTAGCTAACTCAATTACAAAGCTTTGCCATTCTAGAGCAACAGATAACTTGACTATGAAACCGGTCCTTTTTACAACAAAGGTCATTCGCGGGCTTCTCACGTTAATAGACCAGGGCGGCTTGATTCCTTGCTCAGAAGTTTATGTAATTTGTTTGGCACCCGTCGCTTTGTACAGTCGTTGACAGAAGCTGACCATTAGCTCTCGGTGTCCGAAGAAGGCGAAGACTGGTCGGCCGACCTCTAAATCAGTACTTGAAAAAGGACTGTTAGATCATCTTCTCTAGGCCTTCCGTGCCTACCATTCAACAAGACTGAGTTATGATCTTTTCTAAGTTATACCTGAAGGTTCTAGCCCTTCAGCATCTAAGCCAACTTGGCGATGCGTCCTCTCTTCTCTTTCGTGGTGGAACTATTATTGGATGGAGCGAAGACGAGCAGAGTTTGGAAGTGACCCGTAAAGGGTCTCTTCTCGTATCAAATGACCGCATTGTTGATATTTACGCTGACGGTGAGGAGCCAGCGAGCATTACTACGGCTAAAGAAATAGAGATTATCGACGCTACGAATAAAATTCTGACTCCAGGCTTTATCGACACGCATCGACATAACTGGCAGACACTCTGGCGTACCTGTAACGGAAATAATACGTTATGGGACCTCTTCTATCACAGGTACAATCCAACGGTCCGAGACGCTATTCAGCCCGAGGATATCTATAACGCTCAGCTTTTGAGCATCTACGAAGGGTTAAACGTTGGCGTGACGACGCAGCTTGACCATGCCCACCACGCATTTAGCAAGGCCCACGTCGAAGCAGGTCTCAGAGCGTCTATCGACAGCGGTGCCCGTATTTTTCATGGCTTTAACCTGGCTACGGGATCAGGCTCCCTGAGGGAGCAAGCCGATCATTTTAGAAAGATTGCTGCGTCATATCGCGATGCGTTAGATGCATCTACGGCTACCCTTGCTCTGTCCTTCGATGAGTTTCACCTGAGTCAAGATGTGCTCCAACCGCTGTTGGATCTTCTCCAGTAAGGAAATATCTACATTAGCCTTGATTTTCAGCGTCGAATGTCGCTAATCGCAATTACAGGGACGAAGATATCCCCGTATTGACTACGCACTTAGTGGGGGGCCCGTACGGTTGTAAGATGTCTCTATTGTTCATGTAATATGGCTTKTATCGCTAACAAGAATATAATTTAGTTGAAAATTCTCCAGAAGTACTTCATGGCCTAGGAATTCTTAACACCTCCACGGCAGTCGTTTTCAGCCATGGTAGTTTCCTCGGACCTAGGTCATACCAACTTTTGAGGTCTACGAACCAATACGTGTCTGTTTGTATTGAGTCAGAGATGTCATATGCTCAGAGCAATCCCACGGCACATCTATGGCTCGATCAGGCTTCAATTGGTATGGATGGAATGTTCCTCGCCTCTGGCGACCTTCTTACCCAAGCCCGTATTTTACTTCAATTTATTCGGAACCGGTTGTATACACAGGTTCTAAGCCACTGGCGGATTCCAAGGAACACTCCTATGACACCTGAGCAGGCGTTCCTGCTTGCTACACGTAATGGAGGCTTAGCACTCAGAAGACCGGACCTTGGTATCATTGCCCCAGGTGCGAAAGCAGATGTTCTAGTATGGGACACGGAGAATCTTGCCTTGTTAGGCTGGAGAGATCCTATAGCAGCTATCCTTCTCCATGCGAATGCAGCTGACATACAGGATGTGCTTGTCGACGGCGTTTTCAAGAAGAGGAATGGGAAGCTCTTGACGCCTGACTTGGAGATAGCGAAGGAGAAATTCCTTGAAACCGCCACTCGCGCTCAGGACGTGGTATTGTCGATGCCTCAGTATGAGTTCAAGGAAGGAGATCAGCATGCTAGTGGTGCTAAACTCGGTTTGTTGCCCTTGGTTGATGTAACGCGTGGACATGGTGACGGGTATGTGTGGCCCTCTATGACCTACTATCTCCTTCTTTCCTTTTAACAAGGCAACATGACTTAGGTTAGACTGCTAACATACGAGTGAATATAGGAGTCGCTATATTGAACGCACACCGGGCCGCCGTGCGAGCCGGGGAAAGGGTAAGGAGCACAACGAACTGTGAGCGATGGTTACTATAATTAAACTATAATTCCTAGTTTTAGAAGTGAATTAAGCATTAATGTTAGGACTCCGGTCCTAGGAAGGTAAAGGACCTAGGTCTGATCGATTATCTAAAAGAAGTTTAAGGAAGTGGAAACTCTTCGGGAAAATGGATTCATGGAGGTGAATGTGGATGATAATGATGCTCATGCGCTGATAATTTTGATGAATAACCCATGGCAGGACAAGAGAAGTTCTTCGGGAGATAACTCTTGAAATGCTTGCCATGATTGCTATTCTTATCTTGTACCAATGTCTCGAAGTGGTTGACGTCTTCACTCATTGTGGATCGCGCACTTTAGAAGTAGTATTCCAGAGACATGTCAATCTCAAGCACTCTGTATGGCAATACACAGAGGAGGAGCGGAAGCGTGCGCAAACCATGGGGCTCCGATAGCAGCCTGATCTCCAAAACGCGTACCCACAACACCATGAGATGTAGTCTGTCGAGTCGTTGTCTTCCAACTAAGGAAATTTTATTGGAGCGTTAAGCGCTCTGTAGACCTTCGCGTTGATCTATTGCCTTCACTATTAGTAGAGCACTACTAGACTTCTATATACGTGTATCTATTGAAGAATAACTGTGCAAAACTCAGCACGTGAGTCGATTAGTTCTTATCGATACCTGCCTCCTTTGATATACGTGTATTGCTCATACTCATCAGTAGGAAGCACCTGAATGGTACCTCCGTGACCAAAAATTAGTGAATCATCTTCCAGAGGGACTACAGTTGAGACTCCACACCCATCTATCCGGTCAAGAATGATTAGATTGTCCGGGCACCCATCAAAAGTTTTCCAGTCCTGATCACAAGGTGGTTCCGGACGACCACTGTCGTATATTCGAAGAATCCGCAACGGTTCTCGATGATATATTGAGTCCCTGACTTTTTTCCACGTAGCTTCATTGAAACAATTGAGTCGGATACGCTGGTTATAGACGCAGACCCGTAGAACCCATCTAACATCGGGTGTTTCATCGCCGTCTTCACCCTGGTCAGCGTCGATTGGCCAAGTGGAGACGTAGCCTTGGAGAATCAGGACTCGATCCCTGACTGTGGCGTTCAGTCCATTTAACGTTGTAAGTGCCGGTGTATTTGTCTATTCGCGTGCCTCGTAGTCCTCCGCTTCTGGATCTGGGTATAGCAACTCGAGGCCGCTGTCCTTGAACCTCCATATCCGTATAGACGTAGTTGCTACCAAGTCATCGCTAACCGTGTGCAATATCTCCCCGCTCCAACCCAGCCAAGACCAGCTGGGGAATTCCTCTCTGCGGACTGGGGAAGAACATGCCCAGTGTAGCGCTTGCGGCATCGCCTCAACCGGCAGGCCCCAAAACAATCCCCGAGGAAAGAAGCAGCGCTCCAATTCCGTGAGGATTGCCGTGATGGCATGCAGCGCATCCGATGTCTTCGTCATCTCCCTTTTTGAGTAAGTTCGAACTACATCATCATAACTGCTGACCCCTGGCTTGACGTAGCATCGAAGGTCGCCATTATATTCCCCCTTCTCCCCCTCCATGTGCTCGAGCCTGAGAGTCTTTCGGGATGCAATGTCCCTAAAAATCCCACGACCGTAAACTGCTCTCTCAGGCATATCAATACGTACCTCCCGCCTTGTCCGGGATATGGTAGCAGTTAGTTGATCGAAGGTCATATGATGTAACTTTGACTTGCTCTCGTCGAAGGACTCGCAGCATTGAAAGATGTTGCATCCGAAGTAGACTTGGTCTGAAGTGACATAAAGACAGCGAGAGGATAGGACAGCTTCTTGAAACGCCCAAGCTCGGGTATTCCACGCCGACTTCTCAAGTTGCTGCTTCAGTGTTGGTAAGCACGTGATGAGTTGGACACTTCGACCCTCAACTTGGAGGTTCACCGTCTGATGTCCTGGCCAAGGTGGCGTAGTCTTTGAGTTGTCGGGGTCAGTAGCACGCAATGAAAAGGGTTGTGGAATGCAGACTTTTGATGGTTCAAGATTTGAGACTCTAGGTAAGCCGGCTTCTGTAGAATCACCGTGAAGAGCCACAATGGTTGCCCACGATCCGCTATATATTAGGTGCATGATTGAAATCTGGCTTGCTAACTCGGCCTCATCGGTCTGGTCGATACAAATCTATACAGGTCTCATTAGAGTTACGTATGTATGAATATGAGAGAATACATACCGAGTCAACCCACAGATATCGCTTCCCTAGATGACGTGTAAACCGTATTGCGTCTCCTATTGTCTTTGGAACTCTGAGGAGCTTCGGCCCGGAACGTTGGATCTCCTGTCTTAAAGTTCCCCATACGTAGCTAAGGCAGAGGTAATCAATTGCATGGTCTCCACCAATACTCTTATATGCTACCACCTCTTCTACTTCGACGTCAATAAGATGGATAGACGAGAGCTCAGGGGAAGACCGAATTAGGCATGCGCTTCCGTGTTGTACGGCACATTGCGACACCCAGGACTTTACAAGGCTAATATTCACAAATGAATGATCAACGGTGCGCGGTGCGAGGATCGTATCTTGCCCCGCAATTGAAACTGCCACAGACCGATGTGGTTGGCGGTCACCGAAACCCCATTCTAGATAGCATAGGGTGGCAAATCCTTCAGAGTTGTGTAACTGCAGATACGACGGATGGTTGAACCAAGTAGAGGTGCCCGTAATGACCAACTTGACGTACGTCGCGTCGAAGTGCAATGGGAGTCGAAAGAGGTCTTTCCAAAGTTGACAGTTCGCACAAGCTGGGTCTGCCTGATCACAGTTGAACGTGGAACCTGAAGTGTAGCCGGAGGGCAGCCAGGGCCTCTCTATCTGCTCACGGAGAGCTTGACAAAAGTGCATGCTAAAATGTGTTGCCTTGGGAAGAGCTGAAGGGCGACAATCAGCTGGCCTGGGTCGGCTTAACTACTCGTCCGCGTGGCGTGCTCGGCCGACGAGCCTATCCAATAGGAATCTTCGTCGTTCGTCGTAGCCGTAACAATCTTGATTAAAATCTGAGGTTTGGTGGTGTGAATATAAGCTTAAGGAGGCGCATACTTACCCCAGGCATAATGCGCTTTTAAATATAAGTGGATACCTTATACGAAAGATGTCTTAAAGGGGAGAATTCATGGCTCCTCGCTATCTAAGATCGCTTTATAACATGCAAAAATTTCTTTAGTTATCTATCATAATTAGCGACGTTATAATTAATTAAAACTTGGCATTTCATGGGGCTACATGTGCTTCTAAAGCCTCCGGCCCATTAAATTTAGCCTTCTTTATGATGATAACTTCGTCTAAGTTAAGCTTAATAAGTAAGCTTCCCTTTCGTCATCTCGATTCTCTAATAAAGACTTTGATAAATTTATGTAGACTAATTCGGATGCTTCGAAGGAAAACTAAGTATCAGAAATGGTGTCCCCTCACATTAAAGGCAAGATCGAAGATGCTAAACGCCGCTCAGGAGGGTCCCTTTCACTAATCCCGACCTCCTAACAGACGGCACGTTTATGCCTAGCAATCCGGACGTCTACGACGGCGACATCATTCGTATGAACTGTCCTCCTTCCTTGCTCCATTATATCTGAAGAAGTAAAATACTGCTACATAGTACGTACTGCGAGTTCGTTAAATCAAGATGTTTGCTAGACAGCATCGCGAGTACCCCAACCGAGAAACGATTCACGAGAGATGTCCAGTTGCACCCATGACGATGCCTGTTCTCCTTCATTCACAGCCCCTTTGAGGTTTCCCCAGAGCCGTGTGCCTCTTGGTAAAGTTCATCTAATGCTACTAATTTAGCCGTACGCACTCTCTTAGCGCCATCATGCTGGGGCCACTTCGCTGTTGGCTTGTGGTTTCGAACTAAGCTTTTGCGGCATTCAACAAGACCGACAAGATAATACCGGCGAAGGATGGAGTAAGCTTTCACTGCCGTATTGATCTTGATGAATACCTCTATAGTCTTCGCTGTCATTTCCCCCGACTGAAATATATCGCTGTTGTCATTTCTTCGGAAGAGGCAAGTATCTCGCAACTGGCTTATTGCTTCTGGAATCCCTATGGCTAGGTAAATGCGGGTGGGAAATGCTGTTGTCCCTTGACAAGCTCGGATACGGCGAAGAGGAAAGTGTGCGAATTGGAAGTATATGAATCTCTCACTAGGGCTTACGCGCACCGGATTCACACCTTCACGAGCACTCCCGGTTCTTCTAAGCTTAGTAAGTGCTATTCTTGTTTGAGTTCCTTCGCGTCGCTCTTTGTATTGGATTGTAGTTTTAAATCGACCGCGGTGATTGCAAGACATTCACATGCTAATCTTCCTTACACCAGATGTAGGTTGAGAGCATATCTGGAGTATCGCTGGTTTCAACAGATTCAGCAACGTTCGGGCCTATTTTCAAGATCTAGTGATATGTATTCGGTCCTGTGACCAGCGTCTCACCGGGTCCGTTATAATCTAGATAGTGGGTAATGCACCACTTTTCTAGAAGGGTAGGGGAGATGATGGCATCGTGGTGGCGGGCTTCTTGCAAACATTTCTGGAGGCGTGGACTATGGAGTTCTTTCAAATGATGCTCGAGTGTGGCTTCCTCTTAGGATGGCACGAGAGCCAGACCTTTGTGTTCCAGCACGGAGGAGATTTACGGATCCAAGCTTACCATCTTCGACATACAAAGTAGCTGGAGGTCTATCACACTAGCTGATATACCAGAAAATAGTGTTGACCCCAGGAGCATTGCTGCCATTCCTAAGGCAAAGCCGTGGCCTTACATCAACGTATGGAAAGTAGCCTGGTGGCATAGGAATTGGGCCGACACAATATGGCAGAGGGTCGCTCGGGGGGTTGCCCATAGGAGATATCTTGGAAGCACGAGCGTATCTTCTTCTGCGACGGTAGTCGTTAGGTATAATTCAAAATTTACAATCCCGCAGAGTACGCCGGTCCCATTCCAGCAGCGTAAAAGGCCCCGGGTTACACCTACCCGTCCCCACCACCATTCTACCAGGAATAACGGCTTGGCTCGTACATACATAAGAATTATAATAGCATGAGTAAACATTCTCAAGGAATCGAGTGCACCCAAGCCTATCCCATCCTCGAAGCCATATTCCAGGAGTAACCGAAGGATGCCCGCTGAGCCTCTTTCTCTTTGCGCCAGAAAGAAATCCGCGTTATATCAGTATTGATATACTAACGTGCCGCATCGTTCGATCAAGAGTAGCACCCCGGCTTCTTGGCCCAACAATCCATTAGTGGACAGACCGTTAAATCGCGTCCCTATAAACTTGCGGCTCTAATTAAACTAGCTACTAGGAAACCTAATTTTGTTCATTTAATATTAAAAAGTTATAAGCACACTATTTAAGAGAGTATTAAGAGAAAGTGTCGTCTTCCTATCGAGTAAGAAGCTAGTGTAAAATCCTTCAAACGTAGGCTTATATAGCCTCTACGCTCCTATACAAGTCTGACCACCCCTTAACAATCACCTTATCCTTATCTTTCATTTTCAAAGTGGCCTCCTCCACCATCACCTTTAACGCCTGCTTTAGCATATCCACTGCGCTGTCCCGACGATCCAAAATGTCCTGCTTTAAAGCCGGCGCGAGTCTTTCTATCGGATCATCGAGTTGTGTAAGTGTTTGTGAAATCTTGCCAACGTCAGCAGTCGCGCTCGATGGGTCTCGCAGGTAGACATCTGCAAACTTTGGCAAGACAAGCTGTGTAGCCATGTTTTTCCAGTAGAAGGCAGCTGAATCAAGTCGTGCAAGAATGAGCAGGGCGTCCAAGCGGAACGAGGCGTCCGGAGTGAGCGGAGTAGCCGGGACGTGTTCGAGTGCTTGCCAGCGGTCTTGCAAGCGGTTCTGCTCTAGGGGCCGATCGTTATTGACACATAATGTAAGCAGGTCCATTAAGGTGAAACCCTTAAAGTGGGATTTGGAGTCATCAGGCAGGGTGGCGAATATCTTGTTAAGGATTGTGCTGGCAAGCGTAGCTGTGTTTGAGGAGAGTTCCTTACACGTCTGGGGGATCTCCAGTCTGGAGGGTTCGGATTGGAAGAATTTAATATCGCCTTGGCCTTGGAGGACTCGGACTTGCATGTCTGAGAGCAAATATTTAACCCGCTCGACAGCTGCAGAAATGCTGCCTACACGATCTATGTCTGTTTTGTCAAGTTGCCCTGCCTTTGGCCCTGTACGCGGCTTAACGATGATGCCCCAGTCGCTGAGCTGCTTCTCGATTCTCCTCATTTCTGGCACGGTGAAACCGTTGCCGTCATCCAGTGTGCCCGCGAAGTCACGACATTCACCCATGCGGAGCCAGCCACGATTTACACGCAGGTCTGCCCATGCCAGCGCCGCGCTCAGGCCCTCGGCTTTTGCTTCCCGCAGCGCGGCCTGTTGGGCAATGATCTTGTTGTATTTACGGAATAACCATTTGCATTTGCCTTTCGCAAGGGGCACCTCAGTAAGCTGAAGTCCGAGTCTGTGGTTGTCGTTTTCGGGGACGAGCATGCTCGCCTCGGCAAACGCGTCTGCATTTTCGGTGGAGAGCGGTCCTAGATGGCTGACCGCCCATCCGCCGAGGTAGTTGTAATCTAGGATCGGGAATTGATTGTTGAGTATTATCGTGTGCGAGACCTCATGTATTAAGGTACGCGCGCGCACTGTGACCATCTCTCGGTCGTCGGGGTCGAGTAGTTTCGACCGCAATTGAACCTTAATCACCTCAGCTTTGCTCTTGCTGTCCGCGGGGTTTTTCGTGCTCGCAACAGCAACTTGCGACTCAGGGAGGCCATCGTTGATGACGAATTTGTTTGCACGAAGAAGTTCTTTCATGGTTTGAGGTAGCTGGACCAGTGTCGCCACAAAGGCGTCGAGGGCCTTCTGATTGGGGGCGCCATTCTTGTCACGAATATCAATGACTTGCTCATTCAAGAGGGGGTCCAGCAACGCCTGATTTTGTCCGATTGTGTTTACGAGTTTCTCGGCACGAGGAATCAGAATGTTCTCCAGGTAATCGGTCTGTTTCTTGCTAAGCGTCGCCATGGGCAAAACGTAAAGGGCAAGTAGAGATGTGGTTGAGTTATGGAAGTGGAAGTGGAAGTGGTAGTCGTGCAGGTTCTGGTCGTTCAAGGCAGGTGGAAAGCTAGTTGTGGAAAGAATGATTTTGCAGGTTCTTGTCTTCAGTCGGAGGGGATGGAAGCAACTTTAAGTATCCAAGTCCTGTGCCTGTCATTCAGCTCAGGGCTGAGGCAAGCTGAGGTTCATCGACAGCATCTCTGCCTTGCCCAGTGCCTCTTTGCATCACCACAAATATATGATTGCGCTTCCGAAGCGAGTAGGAATGCTTCGTATCTGCATGACAAGCAGAGCTGAAGCCTAGGACCTTGAAACTTTGGCCTCTTGCTTACGATTGTCCGTCTGCTGATGTGCTGGACCTTTCAACATCCTTCAAACAATGCCATATCTGTTAGGTCCATGCAAGCGATAACACGCGGGGCCAAAGGACATCGAAAATCAAAACGCTGTGTATGGCGCTCGACACAGTTGAGCCACAAATAGTGTTATTTCAAAGTCGCGGAGAAGGGGCTTGATGATGGTAAAGGCTAGTTTTTTAAGGCTAAAAGGAATACGACTGTTGCTTTTGGCGAGGCTAGTGTCAACGCTCTCCCATGTCTATCGATGGAGTCGAGTCGAGCTGATACTATCTATCCAGTTGAATATAACGAACCCAGAATAGACGCCTCCGGGTTACTACCTGCTTCGAGTCGAATCTATATACCCCGGGGATACTTTCAATCGCACGCAATTCTACATAAACTGTGTATAGGTTGAAGTAGTTGGACCGTGGGGAGGCACTGAGCCTAGTCCAACGGTCAGGTTCCTCGTTCGTATGGCGCGCATGATCCGGGTATTCAGCCGAAGGAAGATTATCGAGGGAGGTGGTTGTCGTATCCGATGCCGTGGCCTAAGATTTCGAAGGGATGGTTCTGGGGATAGGGTATAGTTCCGACGTCTTGATATGGCATTTGTCCATCAACATGCAGTGATGTTATAGAAGGGCCTATGGGATGTTAATATTGACCCATGTGGAGCCTAGGGTACTCCGTCGACCTCACAAAGAGCCAATGGCTTCGACGAGGATGCCCGCACTTTGCAGACAGAACTTCCTGAATATACTTTCAATCACATTCAGTGCTATGGGTCAGAG
Source organism: Nigrograna mackinnonii (assembly GCA_001007845.1). Classification (NCBI taxonomy): domain Eukaryota; kingdom Fungi; phylum Ascomycota; class Dothideomycetes; order Pleosporales; family Nigrogranaceae; genus Nigrograna; species Nigrograna mackinnonii. The sequence continues at coordinate 437,637 of JGVQ01000029.1, read as the reverse complement.
GATAGAATTAGCCGTAATATTCTCTTCTCACCTCATCCTCCCCATGGAATGCTCGAAGTCACCATGTCAGTACCTTTCTCTACCAACCGAAATGTCTAAGCCTCATGATGGTCCTAGATTAATTATGAATGCGCCATGACCGGAACCGGCATGATTAGCATGTTACTATGATAATTAAAGACGCAAAACAATTTATCTCAAGCGACGTACACATTAGTCAATTCCGCATCAGCAGGAATGCACTTGGTCAGCTGACTTCGAGTCCCCAACGAAGGCAGTAGTAATATACTGGAAAAGATTACAAGGTTTACACATAGCTTCGCCTTTACTACAGTATGTCTATACACTACGACTAGTTTAAATCGAGTACCTAACAAAGGTCAGCAACTGCATCCATCTTCAGCCAGCATTTTGAGTACTTACAAGAGAGTATAACTGTTCGAATTCACTTAGATCGATTGGATTGGACGCTGTATCGTTCTCGAGGTCTCTATAAGATCCGGCGTCGTCTTGAAAGGCCACTGCCCCAGAAGGATCCACAATGCCCGCGTCAAACTGCAAACTGTCTGCGAAAAAATTCTCTGCCGCAAGGAGATCAACATATGGACTATGTATGTGTAATTGTCGGAGCACTTCAAGTCGGTACTCCTGCATGACGAGGCAGAAGCGAAAGGCCAGCGTTTCTGGCCCGCCGATGGCGCTGATCCAGCCTTGACATCGCTCCGCAGAGCGAAAGTTATCTAGCCAAACATCTGGGTGCTGCTTACGATTTCGGAGCGTGTATGTGTACAGAATTACCACGGCACAAAAGGCATGATAGTGTGTGAACTAGTTGCCAAAGTTAGACAAGAGAAGCAGAAAGAGCGGAGCAGGCATACCCAGGAGCCGGCATAGAGCTGACGTGCTTCCACCATCCTGTCAACAGTCTCCGTGATGAGGAGAGCAACGGATCGACAGCGCTCGATATTTGCTTTAGTGAAGGAAGATTGGCCTTCTGCTGGGCCAACTGGGCGTTCGAACAAACAAGAACGATAAATTAGAATTATGACGTGAGAATATGCCATGCTGAGAAGATTGCTTTGACGATGGAACAAGGGACTCAGAACACGCGAGTCCACCTTTTCCGGATTTAGGAATGCTGGAAGCTCTTCCTTCCAGGCCTGCATTTCGTCGCCCAATTCAGACATGATCGAGTACTTTTTGTCCTTTGACAATGGCTTGATTCCATATAATTGGCGTAAGGTCCGACTGAGGATGTGTCCAAGCCTAGTAGGAGTCAATAAAGATGAAGGGATCGGGCAGTTAGGACAACCTACTTGACATGCATATCCGGTGCAATCATCGTGCAGTAAGATCCATTTCGCTCGAGATTGATGCTGTATGGAGTGATGCATGAGTCCTCTACGATGGCAGGTCGTTCCTAGAAAACAAAGAGAATGGTCAGAGTCGAAACTCGCGTACGCACGTGCACAAGAACCAACCTGATCGATGTCTTCGTCGTGGAACACACTCGGGCGACCCATGATAGCGCTCAAGTACTTGTCCAGGTTGTATGCACACCAGAAAAGTCTCTTTCTACATTCGAAATCGACATAGCTTGGGGTTTGTTCGACCCGGTGCTGTTGGTTGGAGACTTTGCGATGCAACCCCAAAGCTACAACAAGTCGGGATGTTGTCCCGAATAGGCTCCAGCAGTGGTTGAGACGAGAACATGACAAGATGTAAAAGCAGCACCCAAGAAGTGCCTGACAAGTCGTGAGATCGGGTAAGGAATTGGACCTTGTGAGAAATTTCTCTGCGGCCTGGAAATATGTCATTCTATATGCGTCAGCTTATTATCTCTTAATGGCATGTATTAGTATGAGTAGACAGACAAAAAACTTACCCACTGGTGACATTCGTCCCCGAAGATGTCGAGGAGATGTATTTTGTTGCTTGCGCGAAAACCGTTAGCAAGACTGCGCGCTGGCAGCTAGATAAGTTGACGGTAGTTGACAGGTCGCTATACATGATTTCCAACCAACCCTCAACAGTCTGTCGATGAAGAAATCTATATGTAGGAGAGGCTAGATCAAAGTATGTTGCCAATAAAGCGTCTGCCTCAGCCTTGACTGGTAACATAAAGGACAGCTCATCGAATGGTGGGAGGGGAGCATCTCCAAAAGTATCAATAGACGATTTAATGGAGCCTCCATCATGGGGGCGCAGTCGCCTTTGCAAACGAAGAAGAAAGTTCAGGCCCGATGCGCTGCCCACAATATGACCTTGCTCATTGCTCGCCGCCAACTCAGGAGAATTGCGGGATGAACCAACCTCATAGTAAGCCCTCGATGTAGCCTCAGTATCCGCGGTCTGATTGAAGGCCCTTGTTGGTATTTTGTTCGGGTCTGAATACGGACTGGCTTGATAGGACATGGCCGTCGGAGGTGGCACAGCCTCGTCCCTCGCACATGTCAGGGGAGGTTGACCTTGATTCTCCGTGAATGAATGTGATGTCGGCGTCGTTGAATTACCATCTTTTTCGACAGGGCGACGCCGCCGACCTCTGTTGTATGGGGTCTTGTAGGAGCACGAGTTGGAGATGCCTACGCAATTGACACATGGATGTTCTCCATTGCAACGAATCTTTTTTCTACGGCAGAGTTAGCAACTACAGCTGCGGCCATTTCTCTCGACCAATAGGCAAGTACTCTTTACAAAAGTCACACGCGCGGCGAACCCGCTGCCGCTCCCTCACAACGCCGCCATTTCTCACGGGCTTCAATGTTTGGTTCGAACCTGTTGGAGCCTCCGGAAGTGACATTGCTCTGTGCAGTGTGGCAGGGTTGTGAAATTGGGGCGGGTATACGATGTGAGGTCGAAGTTCCGAGGTCCCCGCCCAGCGTGGATCCATCTATAGCCGTAGCCGGACAAGGAAACTTACTCAGCTAATCACAAAGGCACAAAGGTATGCCGAGGAGATTCCCACCGAAAACCTCTTGCCGTCTTGTTACGGCTACTACCGTCACTTTCCCGGCTACTTGCTGTGAAATTGACAGAAGTACCCGGAGGGAACAATGACACCCGGACGATCCACATCAAAGATCTTCTATAACGTAACTAGAAAAGCCTTGAGCGGAGGTGATGCACTGGATATATATTAGCTCTGAACTTTGTGTTTTCCTGGCGTCGTTGCATAATAATCACTCTACAAAGCACTCATTGAAAGTATAGCTCGCCCTTTATCGAAAATACAACAACCTTACACCAGACGTTAGCCCATTCACTCTAACCAATCACACACAATGGCCCCTTCCATTGAGCAACTTGAGACCGTACCTGTTCAGGTCAAGAAGGTCTCAACTGCACAAATGACCTCTGCCGAGCGTGATGCACAACTCAAAGCTGGCATTGGACTTGATCGACCTCTGAATGAATTTGTATACGGCGCGCACCCTCTTCCCGGAAAGCAGGTGGAGCCCGTCACACGAGTTCGAATTCCCAGGACCGCTTCGCTGGAAGCCGAGCGAGAGTTCCGAAAGTTGCACCATGCCGCCGCATTGCGATGGCTTGGGTACAATGGTTACAACAACGAGGGCGGTGGCGGACATGTTACTGTCAGAGACCCTATCCTGCCCGATCACTTCTGGATCAACCCACACAACAAGTCCTTCATTCACATCACTCCGGACGACCTTTGTCTTGTAAACGAAGACGGCGTGGTGGTGAAGCCGGGAAACATGCATGCTATCAACCCGGCTGGCTTTTCGATTCATCTGGCTGTGCACAAGGCGAGGCCAGACGTGGTTGCAGCTTGTCATTGCCATTCCGTACCTTCTAAAGCATTCTCTGCCCTGGGTTGTGAGCTGGAACCAATCAACCAAGATGCATGCCGGTGAGTCTCCATATCTCAAATCCTCATGCTCGTACCCAGCTAATAATAAGTAGATTCTACCAAGATCACGCAGTGTACAACAACTTTGGCGGCGTCGTTTTAGCAGCTGAGGAGGGCAGGCGAATTGCCAACGCCCTCGGCACAAGAAAGGCGGTTATCCTCCAAAACCACGGCATCCTGACTGTCGCAAAGTCCGTAGATGCGTCCGTCTTCCTCTTCGGTGCTATGGACCGATGCATCCAGGCACAGCTTCAGGCCGACGCCGCAGCGGCTGGCCGCGGCAAGCCTACAATTAAAATTGATCATGATGAAGCGCTGTACACACGTCGGGTCCACACTGATGAGATGGAGTACAACATGTTTCAATCAGCATTCGAGGATGTTGTGAAGGCATCAAATGGTTTGCTTCCCATGACAGTCGAGGGTGAACTGGAAAGGGTTGATTGATTGGGGGCACTCTATCGTAGAATTTATTAGAAAAGGCGTCATTTATTTAAGCTTAGTAACTTCAAGATAGCTACTAAACAATGTATTTACTTTTATTCTGATATACGAGACCCACGTGCCATGTTTTCCTATGCCTGATGCCCATAAACATCGTCAAGACCAATACTGAAGACGACCCCATGAAAACACATCCTCTTTCATATTAATTGACATTAGCTATAAACAAGAGATGAGCAGACTCGATTTGTAGCTTTCCTCGCATAAGGAAATTGTCGTAAATAGATCGATTTCAAGCTATCGCCAACACGTTCAAGCCCCACTTGACATATCGATGTGCGACCAAAGACGAGAAAGCCTATTTCCCCATTGAAAACTCTGCTATCAGGTTGCAACTCAATAAACCAACATATGGATGTCGATTCATAACCCCGCTTCGGGCTTGTGGGGGAGTTTCCCGCATCTTATCCGATACCCGGAATGTACGCACGCTAGATTACTTCCGCCCGGGAATCATCTACGCTACTTGGTATCAACGAACTTAGCAAACTGCCTATGAAAAGATGGCAGAAATCCGATGTCGGCCCCAGATATGATTGACAGTGGATATAAATGAGTTTATATTCGCTGCTCGGCTGTGGGTTCTAACTATCATAGTTCTACTTTTATCAGCTATCGGATCTCAAACTCTTCTCCACGTTATCATGGCACCAAAAGACCAGCTCGTCMCCTCTGTCGAGCCACTCCACGTTGGTCAATTCATGTTCGTTAAGATCGACACAGACCAAGGAATTACCGGCTATGGCGAGGCGGGGGTCTGGGGACATATCGAAGCCGCAGCTACTGTAATCAAACGACTTGGCGAATACCTGGTGGGAAAGAAGGCGTTTGATATTGAGCACCATTGGAATGTCATGCACCGTTTCGGCTACTTCCAAGGCAATGCCATCAATGCTGGTATCTCTGCCGTCGATATCGCGCTTTGGGATATCAAGGGCAAGGCTCTCGGCGTACCGATCTACGAACTACTTGGTGGTGCGTGTAGAACTAAAGCGCGCATCTATGGTCACATTTACGAAAGCACGATTGAGAAAGTGCTTGAGGAATGTAAACGGAAGATGGATCTCGGCTTTACTGCCTTCGGACATATCAACCCATTCCTCGATGAGGGTAACGATCAAGTGTACTTCAAGACTCACATTAAGAAAATGCAAGATGCCATCGAAAATGTACACAAGATGCGCGCCGTTGTTGGAGATAAAGTCGATCTGCTTATTGAATTGCACCGTCGCCTAACTCCCGCAGAAGCCATCACATTCAGCAAGGGTATCGAGTGCGATTGCCCAATGCTTGTGGAAGACCCAATTCGCCCAGAGAACCCAGACGCCATGGCAAGAGTGGCTGACCGCATTCCAGTCCCTATCGGGACAGGGGAACGATTCTACACAATCTACGAGTTCCAAGCATTACTATCACGGAACGCTCTGGAGTATGCTCGTATTGACGTCGCCATGTGTGGCGGTATCACGGGAGCTAAAAAGGTTGCTGCTATGGCAGAGGCACATCATGTCCAAGTTATCCCGCACAATCCACTCTCGCCGGTTGGTCTCGCAGCCTGCCTACAGGTCGCAGCCGCGATACCCAATTTCGCAATTCAAGAATACGCCACTGGCTTTGAAGCAGGCGTTTTTGAGTCCACCACGACCCACCTGGGAAGTAATATTGTGGACCACGTTCCCATACCAAAAGATGGATTTGTTGACATTCCTTCCGGTCCGGGTCTGGGCGTAAACCTACTCCCTAATGCCCAAAGCATCCGGCCGCCTCTTATCAAACCTATCGAGATGAGGCCGCATAGGGACGGTTTTGTAATTGATCAGTGAAACAAGTTAGATATCAAATTGTATAGGATCAAAAAAGGGTTTCCCGTCTTCCTTCCAAGAACTTTCAGAGGGCATAATATGAGATGACCGTTGTGTTTCATGCATGAAATGATGATTTGAATGCTCTTGAGGGACTGTTCAATATGAATCATTCCATGAGGACTATTCCATAAGGAGTGTCTGTTGAAGTTTGATCTTTGCCTTGTTCTGACGGAGTTGGTGTGTGTGTGTGTGTGTGTGTTGAGAGATAGCCGGCCGCGCAGATCAACTGCTTGGAAGTTGTGCGCTTTCATGCTTCCCAAAGGTCTTGTGCTACCAATGTTTGTGCCAGGCGGTACCTTCTATCGCCCCAGTTCTCCACAGGAAACTTTACGTAGCATATCACTGAAAACTTTGTGCGGATGGAGACGGCGTTAGGGTAGGCCTTGAAAGCACATTTCTAGTTGATATCCGAACGATGTGGTCTTGGACATTTTAGTTATGCAAATTCAGCAAACGATGGATGTACGTGAGGAATTTGTCCTCGAGGAGAAGGTTGGCCAATCAAAATGCATTCCGGCTAGTTTGCTTCGACTTGTTTCCGACATACCCAGAAACCCCATAGAAAAGCCAAGCCGGAACACTACCTATTTGGCAAAGCTGGGGAAAAGAATGTGGACGAGCAAAGGCGGGGAAACGGTCGTGGTATAATCAAACCTGAAGTGATTCGTTGAGCTCAACGCTCCTATGAATAAATTTGACGCTAATAATCAATGTTGCCAATCTCCACGGATGCGAATGAGAGAGTGGTCATAGCCGGCCTTAGGGTCGGATATCAGATAACACTAGTCGAGGTCGAGTCTTCTTTGAAATGATAGATAAATTCTGCCAGCTGCTTCCTGACTTCTCAGACCACAATCAGATCATTTGTAACCCTCCGTGTGAACCAATATCAACTCCGCTCTTTGAGAACGGCGCGGATAACCAATTCCGAACTGTCCCAAGCATGGCTCATAACACAGAATCCTTCGCGAGGAACCAACAAAGCGATGATGTTGAAGATCTCAAGCAATCGAAGGTCGAGCATTTCGAAGCTGCCGAGGAACGTAGCGATGAGGACGAAGCTTTGAATGCGCTTGCAGCTCAGCAAAAGAAGAAACTCGTCCGCAAACTCGATATCCGGATCATGCCTCTCCTCATCAGTCTTTATCGTATGTCGACTTGTGCATCCGATGAATCCCAACAGTTATTAATGTTCGATCAGTCTTGTCTTATATCGATCGCGCAAACATCGGAAACGCAAAAATCGAGGTAGGCCCCCACGACAGCGACATCATCTACGAAGATTCTGATAGAGCAAAAGGGCATGAACGAAGACCTTGGATTGACCAGTTCACAATATAATATCGTGCTTTCCATCTTCTTCGTTACATACATTCTTTTCGGTAAGAGCCCACAAAGGCTACATTGAATCTGCGTTGTCTAACTTGGGATGCAATACAGAGGTACCAAGCAACTTCATTCTGGAACGTTTCTTCAAAAACAAGCCATCGCACTGGATTGGCATCATAACCGTTACCTGGGGAATTGCCATGACGCTGGTAAGTGGTGCATATCTTAGGGGTTTCCGATGCCCGAGTTCAATGTTGACCCTATCTAGCACGGCATCGTGAAAGGTTTCGCCAGCTTGATGGCCGTTCGACTCATTATGGGTGTATTCGAAGCCGGTCTCTTTCCAGGCGCCATTCTTTACATGAATAAGTGGTACGACAAGTACGAGCTTGCAACTAGATTTGGCCTCTTCTACGTCGGCTCTGCAATGGCAGGTGCATTCTCTGGCCTGTTGGCGTATGCCTTAGCTAAGATGGATGGCCTTGGAGGGGTCGCGGGCTGGAGGTAAGACATGTGTCAAGCATTAGTTTGTCTTCGAGTTAACAAATGGCCAGGTGGATCTTCATCATGGAAGGCATCGTCACTGTAGTTGCTGGGTTCCTCGTACCTTTCCTTCTTGCCGATACACCTGAGAACCCTCCTAAATGGCTCTCCGAACCGGAGGCGAGGTTTCTTACTGTCCGCAATTACCAGAAAGACGGAGGGAAGAAGATGGCCGGCAGCGCGAAGGCTTTCAGCTGGTCACTCCTCTTGACCGTTATTTCCGATTGGCAATTCTACCTCATGGTCTTTGTCTGCTGGTCTAATACGGTCCCTACATACGGCATGAAATTCACCATGCCACAGATCATCAAAAATATGGGATTTTCGACTAGCAATGCTCAGCTACTCAGCATTCCTCCATATGTCGCCGGTGCGATAAGCGCGTACGGTTTCGGACGACTCTCGGATAAGTTCCGAAGGCGAGCGTACTTCCTCCTTGTCAATCAATCCATCGTCGTTGTCTCATATGCCATACTTACACCACTCGCCCCCAAGATTTCCAGCAACGTCGGAGCTTGCTACTTTGCTGTTGTCTTGGCTAATATCGGTCTCTATCCGATCAGCCCGGGAGCAACATCCTGGATTAGCAACAACCTTGCAGGTCCGAACAAGAGAGCTATTGGAATTGCCTATATGACCTCCTTGATCAATATTGGTGGAATCTTTGCCAGTTATGTCTTTATTGATGATGAGAAACCAGGCTACCCCACTGGGTTCGGTTCCTCTATGGCTTTCGCTGTGGCTGGTATGATAATGGTTGTGCTTTTGGAGACCATATACACCCGAATCAATAAGAAACGTGAACGCATGGGTGAGGCTGGAGCAAGAGAGAGGTATACTGAGGAGGAATTAGCAGCGCTCGGTGATCGCAGCCCACTCTTCAGGTATACATTATAAGTGACTTATTCGATCACGAGACAAGGCGAGCGATATGTGTACCGTGAGAACTACAGTATAGTATAGCATAAGTTAGAGAATCAAGTTTCTAATCATAGGATTATGGCCTTATGATTGCACCCCAGGTGGAGTCCCTAGGCACGCGTGAAACTATTTCATGTGACTCGTCCTGAAATAGACCCTGTGTTAAGCCGTAAATGTCAGCTCTTTTCTACAGGATCTGAGAGTATTGTTGAAAGAGAACGGCATTCTGAGCATCTTGATGTATCGAGCTAATCAAAGCAGAGACGGTCTACCGATTCTCTCTAGATTTACGCATCACTCACTTTGTGCTGACTTTGCATTTGGCCAACTCGAAGAATGGTGGCTAAGTTCTTCTCAGACCGCACCGGAGCTGTGTCTCCCTTGTTTAGCGCGGTTTGAGATTGAGCTATTTCTCGCTATTGCTGGCTTCCCATGTGTTGGATCATTGTTTCGACTTGTTCGTCCAAGTAATATCTATAGAGAAGATCCGATCATCGCGAGAGCAACAACACATCAAAGAAAGGTTTCTCCCTTCCTAACTTCTCAATTATCATCAATGAAAATTGCACAATCTAGTAGAGCTTTGCGCAAAAGATTAGGGCCAACCTAAAAGGCCAGAGAGCCTCAAATATCGACATACACGAGTTTGACGCCACTGCTAAAATTCGAACGGACCCTCGGGAATCCTACATCTACTTAGTCGAATTCATGACCACTTTTGGGGATAGAAAACTCGAATGCGAGTTCAGTGCTTCTCAATATTTCCTTAGGAACACGTGTACAATTTTGTGGGTGACCAGAGACTTCGAGATGATGTCTCACCCTAAGTTTCAAATTGTTGATGGCTTTCTTCGGGTCCTACGCTCGGGGGATCCGAGCCTACGGATAGTTCAACTAAACCTTGATAATTAGAACTCAAAGGAGGACAATTTAGACTGTTCGAAGGACCCTTCATCACACGCTCACATCGCCAATCGACAAAATGGAACCTGAGTCCAAGGGGCGAGATGGACTATAGTACCTAAATCGAGTCGTCAAGTCTTCGGCAGGTAACAAATGGCTAAGTTCAAGCCTGTCTTCGTATCAGCCGCGCAATATGACACTGGGGCCGAGGATGTCTCTACAAGCAGAACTTTGGGCTCCATGTACGGCAAATCGCATCCAATGTCGTTCTACTCATTTGTACTGACTAGGCAATTATCAGCAGAGTCCAATATACTAGCCCATCACGCGCCGAGGGCCTCGGGCAGGTATGCATACAAGTTGCACAGCATGCTAGGGCCACTACAGTTGTTACAAGGAGCACTGAGGCAAAACGAGAACTTCTATGGGCGACGTATAACTTACCAAAGAAGCAAATATTGCCCTCGAACGCCGCAACCCTTTCGAGATCAATATTTCGCCCACTAAATGGATGTCTCATGGACATGATTATCAATTTTGCAATATCTTTCCAACGACGTCCTAAACTCGTTCGGTCGGATCATCGATCTCAGTCTTGCTGTAACCCGGCCTCGCAACCTAACGAATTAACAATTTCTAAATTAATTAGCTATTTCCAATTCGACATAGCAGAAATATACCACCCACGTCCAGACATGATCCAGAAAGCTCTCAGTCAATTACTTTCCTTGATAAAGGATGGTGCAGTGAGACCAGTCAGACGACTGAGGCTCTTTGCTGCGGACGAAGAGAGAGCATTACAATGTTTCCCAAATGGAGAGAAATTTGGCAAGGTCGTCATGGATGCCTCTTCGGGACAGTCTGTGTCTGTAAGTGTCAAGAGGACCTCTCTCGCCAGCCGTACGTTTATGAACGCCCGCATAGGAGTTCACGTAAACCTACCATGCCCTTTCTTCGATGTGGCCGGAATCTGTGTCATTGTTGGCGGTTTTGGTGGGATAGGGTGAAGGATTGCTCTCTGGATTGTCGATCGGGGTGCTCAGAACTTGCTCATTCTGTCACGATTCGGGCCAGCAAGCACATCGGCGATGGCGCTGCTGAGACAACTCAGGAATCACAGTGCAAGATGGATGCGCCATGCTGTCACATCACCTGAGGAATATATCTGGAGCATGATCTAGACAGCATCGTGCAAACCATGCCACAGGTCTATAGCTACATTCAGTACTCAATGAAATTGAGAGTGATGCGTCCGACGAGCCTCATCATCCGTTACGCTAGACAGTGTTGGACCAAAGTCAATACATCTGCATCAACAACGTACAGACGGATAGCCAGAGATCCAACTTATCTGACATCCAATGATGTTTGTTTAAAGCAGCTAGGGACCTTCTGTCTCTGCTCGACTGCTGCCATGAATCTGTATAATCACAAGACGAGAACTAACCCAGAATAATTGGTATCATCAGCCTTCGAATTGGGCACAGACCCTTTACCCCTACCTCTCTTTCAGGCTTTCGGTGGTTTTGTCTTTGTATAGCTCAAGCCTCAACAGTCTCGGTAAAGCCAGACGTTCTAGTGTGGCGTCGTCGCGTGATTACATTGAACTCGCATTAATGAAAATAGTGAAGAGCAGGCGTTGAAGGATGAGAAGGTTGTAGAAGCGAACGGCAGTGTTGTCCTCAAAGAAGGTGGCAATGCAGCAGTGTTCTAGGCCATGTTGAAGGTGGGGCTCTAGCACTCGTTTTCCCTTTTACTCGTTTTTAGTGCCCAGAAAAAAAGGCGAAAATATGACAACCCATCTTAGACACTGCTTTTTTCTAGCTTCTTCTAAGATTGAGCACACCATCCACTCGACCGGAGGTATAACAAGGGCTTGCTCAAGTCGTTCCAAAATGGAAATTTCAATCGGCGAACAAGGTTGCACGCAGTCCTAGTGCTCTCAGAAACAGATTAAAAAGTCACTAGTCGAGCGCGCAGTAGATTCAAAGGGAAAGGTGAGCAGAAGAGGCAATCTCCCATACACGTATTTGCCTGAGAATTGCAAGGCGATATCCGAGCATATTGGTCGAGCCAAGTTATCTTTGGGCCAATTAAGGCATGCAGTATTGACATATCGAGAAAGTTTGGCTGAGTTCTAAGCCCGAAAACTGTACTTAAGAGCCCATGCGACGCATCCAAAGCCGTCAATTACAATCCAACACTTTTCACTTCTATCTCTATTGCTACTACAATCTGAATCCCGTCTTTGCCACTACTACAGCATCGCCCATCTAACCCTAATCACAGGAGCATAGTCGTCATGGCGGCAGAGAAACCCCGAGATAGATCATGGAAACCCCAAACGCACAAATGCAATGTCTACGCTGAAGATCCTGTTTATTATGACAAAGGGGGACTTCCCCCAATTGAAGTGAATGACTGCCTGAAAGAAGGGCGCTATCGGATATGTAACAAGCTTGGCTTCGGCAGTTACTCAACCGTGTGGCTGGCCAAGGACAAAGAGTATTTCATACCGTGTTCGAGCACTCGTAGTCAAGCTAATATAATAGTTAGAGATGACTCTATCGTCAGCATCAAGTCTCTTATGGCTGAAAATTCTATTAATAGCCAAGAGTTGAGTGTGTTGCAGCACATCACGAATGATACGGATAGTCAACACGAAGGCCGTAGATACGTCCCACGACTGCTTGACCATTTCTTTCACGATAGCCCAAATGGGAAGCACCTATGTCTTGTTATGGAAGTCTTGTCCAATTCTTTAGAGACAATGATTCGACTCTTTCCTCAAGGGCTCGAAGTGTCAGTAAGCCGTCAGTACTCCCGCCAGCTTCTGCTAGCTGTAGACTATCTCCATTCCCGTGGAATAGTTCATGGAGGTGAGTTTTAAATCTAACTAGGGATCTTTTTTGCTGACGAGGTTGTTTCACAACTACATTAGACATTCATACGGGGAATATCCTGTTTCGGGTTGAAGAATATGACGTTCAGACTTCTTACAATATGGACGTAAAACAAGGAGCAGTCACGAGATGTGACGGCGCGCCGCTAGAAGATGGTATGCCAAAAAATATACTAGAGCCAATTCCGGCCATTGAAGAAGAGTATGAGGATATTCTCGAACTACAACTCGTCGACTTTTCTAACTGTAAGTAAATCCAAGTTGGCGTATTTTCGCGTATTATATCCTAACGTACAATCCAGCATTCTTCATCTCAAACACTCCAGAATTTGTAGACACAGGTAAAGACATGCTCGCTCCAGAAAGGATATTCAACAAACCTCCTACCAAAGCCATAGATGTCTGGAGCTTAGCATTGACAGTAAGTTGGTCCAGGTTGACGCTACCACAAGCTAATATCACATAGACATTTGAAATAGTCACAACGGAATGTCTTTTCTACCTCGGCCTTGGGTCAACAAAGTGGCAATTAATACCGCAGATATATAAGACTGTGGGCGTCTCTTCTGCACCATGGCTTCTTTCTGCGATCATTGAAGCAGTACACAAAGGGTTATGGTCAGCATCGTCCGACGTTGGATGTCGGTTTTCCGTTACTCCTACGGTACTTTGTCTACTAACTAGACGACAGATTTTCAGAGCCAATGCGAGGATATTGAGAAACTACTGGCAAGATTTTGTATTATTAAGTCGATTGAAAATCAAGAGGATAAGGAAAAGATAATGAGCTTAGTGCATTATCTCAAAAAGATGCTCATCGTGGACCCTGAGATGCGAGCGACGTCAAAGGAACTCCTAGGTGAGGAGTGGGTTCGGGCTTGATGCGACACCCTTTTGGGTAAAATACTCTAGGGAACTCAATTAAACAAAGAAAGTAGAGCATAAAAAAGATTGTTTTATCCCGCATGTACTCTGCCAACCGCTCTTGAATGTAGTTACTTTGTGTAATTTGATAGTATTAGCATGTGTGGAGAAAGAGTTTTGTCAACACCAAACCTTTCGATGTGCATTTCATTTAAGCAATATGCGGACTCATTCATTGTAAAGTAAATGACAAAGTGCGATGTTAAGATACAGGCCACCTAGCACGCATATATACATGAATTCATCGGAAGTACATAGTGCACTCCTACATCTCTACAATCATCAAATTACAATTCACTCAACCGCAATCCGTTCAACTGCAGCCTGTTCGACTTCAATCTCGATTCCATTCACTACCAACCACTTCTTGGATTCTTCTCAAAATACCAGAATAAATCATCTACATCATAGCATCCGTGATGAAGATTTCTTGGATATCTGAGAAGGAACTAAAGAACCAGCCAGTTAAGAAAGCCAGGGACACAGCAACGAGTACGAGCGCAACTCAATGTAAGGAACACGCTGAGGAACTTTCGAAGTTCAAAGAATTGGTGATCATCAAAGGCATGCACTGGAGCAAAACTGATAGCCGGGAACACATTACTGTTCACCTAAAATATGAGGCTCAGGAGCGAAATGGAAAATATATGGTTGCTCACATATACAGCGGCACGGAGATTAAATTATTAAGAGAAGATGACGAGGAGAGCCCAAGAATAAGGAAAGATTACAGAAAAGAGCAGTTCAAACAGAACAAAGCAGCTTACCTTGCCGAGAAGGCCTTGGAACAAGACAAACCTGCTTCACCGAAGACAGATTCTGTTCCGATACTCTCGGAGCTGACTTCCTAAGATACCCCATCATTACAAGCATCCGCCAGCCTCACCATCTATGTTATTAAGCTGTATCCAATTACTGTCAAGTAGCTGGGGCGCATAGTTACGCTTCTTGACTATATTAAGTAGATTGAATTCCATATCTTACTTTGCCTTGACTGTGCTTGTGATGAAGTTAATAGATAGTGAAGACTAGCTTCTATATTCCTTTAGGCTAAGATATTGGGGGAAGAATGCTAGGGACCTTGCGTGACCTTTACCCTGGGCGAACTCGAGTGCGTTTGGACCGGCAATTCCCAGTAGTCCATGCCTTAGTTACAGTCTTGGAGAATTCACATCGCGCGGGTTGGTGCACAAAGCCGATGCAGAGACTATACCTGATTCTTCAAGAAGCTAAGAGGAGACTAAGAAGAGATACCATCAATTTTGGGAATTTAGGTAAGACACTTCCTCCTTGTGGCTCTTCGGAGCTGAGCGTACAAAGGCATCTGATGTAGAGACAAGGTTTGCAAGAATCCTTGCGGTTCTGCAACCTCTATTGACGATCCACACGAGGGAGCAGCATTCCACAAATTCCTTTCACGATAGCTTACTACTCTTTGGTGTAAATTCTCTCAAATCGGATGTTGGGCAGAGGTTAGACAGGTCGCAAACGCCAGCCTCGAGCGATAGGTTGACTCCAAAATTTTACGTTAGAGGAAATTAGTCGAGGCCTTCCCTGTCAAGTCGGCGACTTTTTTTACGGAGGCTATACGTGCGTGTTTCAATTCCGGGCAAGATCCGAAGTGGTTGAGTGAGTATGGGATAGAAAAGCTCCCCCAAAAAAGGTGTCTGGGAAAGATTACTGCAGTCGTGGGCAAAGTATAGCAGAATATGGATCGGACAAAAAGTTGATGGTTGATACTACCCCCTTCGGCGATGCAAGCTTAACTCGAATTCAGGTATCTCTCCCTGGGTCTTATACTTAACGCATCACCATATCACTGCCATGGGACTTTTTTGTCACGTCTAAAGGTACTGGTCAAGCCAATGCTCGCAGAAAGAACGTATTCCTACTGTCGAGTATTCCGAATGCGTGGCCTAACGGGGATGCAGCAACTCAGAGGGGATCACTAGGAACACACCAATATTTGAAGCTCTACTCATATCCCATTCCATCATTTTTTCAGTATCTAATCGCCCAAGAACGTAATAGCAATTCTCAAAAGTCATGCTACTTGATCTCGGGGGTATCTTGCTTATGACCACGCGGCCACCCTTGATAATGCAAAGAACAGGCGTCTCTAGTCGGCTAAGATTAAGACATCTTCTGGAGAATTTCAATGGACTGCAGGCATGTCTGCATACATACCCTCCTCCCACGCATCATGCTGGCCCTCCATTCTTAGCGGCTTCTCACTATTGATTGCGGCAAGTTTCAATAGCAGCTTAAAGAAAATATTCAGCTAAGTGAAGGCACCTTTCTACAAGAGTCAGGTTCACGGGATTCTACGGTTTGCGGATATCAGTCTGTCATGCAGAGGTGTATATATCGCTTCCCCCGTAATAGAATCTGGCGGGGCTATTTTCATTCCAATGGTTCTGGGGAGAATAAATCCGTTCCCTGGTTAAATGAAGCGACGTGAATTCCTTTCGAGTAATTTGATCACCACAAGCGTGCCCGTATCTACGGTTCTCCGTCCCAGTAAACACAGTTTGAAGATTCTTAATGAAGGTTGCTTGCGATCGCCATAAGGAGCTGCAACCCCATGTAGAGGTAGGCTGAGTCCTAACGAGCTACTGTAGTCATATATAAGCTTAAGATTACAGATGGTGCTCCCGCCTGGGGTAGAGCTTTGGTCAGAATGCTCGGACAAAGGTCACTACATAGCTTATGAACATTAAGGATAGGTCAGAGGAGGCCGATAGGCCGGGTGAAGAACACTTTCTATCCTCGAGGAACACCCACTGCATGGCAAGAGCACAAGTTTCAACATGGCTCACATGAACATGCTGTCAGAGCGCCATCTAGACTGTCGACAAGTGAAGAAATCAACTATCATTTGCTGCCTAAAGTCTTGGCCAAAGGTGGTCTTACAAAAGCATATCCCATTGGGTTATTTATGGAATAACTTTGGATTGCTTCAAACGTTTAATAGATATATTGATGACGACTTTAGTATTGAGTAAGTCCTAAAATGGAGTCTCTGAGCTACATCAGCTTCAGCTACTACACTCGAAGCAAGATATGCTTTCCTATCTGCGGACAAGATTGAGAGCATGAGTGTACAGCGTCCATACAGCGAACAATCGGTGTGATATGATTTGTGGGTCATCGCCGACGATTCTGGGGCCTCTGAGTACTTCACTCCCTCGCGAGTCTTATCCGATCGGGTTCCACCCCCTTTCCCTCTCCGCGATTTATCACCAACCGATCTTAAGGTGGTATCGAGATTACAAAAGTAGCCGCTGGAGTCTTTCATATAAAGCCTTGCCAAGGGAACAAGAACCACCGTGCGTGCGTTAAGCGTGTTAGATACGTCATATTTTCTCGTATAAATCATGACCCCTGCTCATCCCATGCACGCCTCCCGCTCTCCACCTTCTTCTCCATCCAATGTACAACTCCTACATCATATACTGTCGCCCAAGGGCCTGTCCACGGCTAACGTAGCTATGACAACAGCTCAAAACACACCGTTCATCCCAGGCTTAAGGGACGTCGACAACGTTCGAGCTTTCTTCGAATCCCGCCTTCCTGCAGAACTAGTCATCGTTATCCTCGACTACGCACGTTACTGGCTGGACGTCGTGTGCGAAACCGACTGCGGATACTGCCTCGACCTGGCACACGAATATGCAGGCTACTCAGTTACATACCCTTATGCAGTCATCGACCTCCGGGACATCTGGCCATTGGGCCGAAAGCACTGTAAGCTCCAGGAAATCGAGTTCCTACTCGACAGTGACGATCTGTGCTGGAATCCCGGGACCGGCCAGGGCAGACACAACATCCGTTCGTGGTTCGAGGTGTCGATTGTAGAGCGCCACGACGGCAGACTCCAGCCTCGTGACCGATTCGAGAAGACGGTGGACAGCCAGCCCTTTGCTAACGTCGAAGAGGCTCGCCACTGGTACATGCGCACACAGGGCTGGGATATGGTCCAGAGGCCTTCGTCTATGATGGAGGAACAGCGGCTGGTGGTCCAGGGCAATGCTGAAGTGTTGTGGGTCGATTCAAGTTTTCGAGACCTCATTGAACGCATAGAGAAGCAGCGGGTTTTGGACGAGCAGGCCAATCGAGAACCCTCGCTTTATCCTGCCAGGGAAGAAGATGAAAATGTGCATAGAGAGGTGGTAGATGGAAGGCATGCTTGGTATCTCCAGGGGAACTTGGTCACAGAGAAGGCGAAGGAGCCATATCGGGTCGTTTGGAGCAGTGCAGCTCATCCTCGGTGGGAGGGGAACGAGGGGACGGGATCCGGCGAAGGCTTCGTTGACGCTTTGAAAAGAGACCACATCATGATTGTGTGGGCGAGGGTAAAGGCGAGTCACCATACAGGTAGCGACAAAATTCGCGCGCACGCTAACAGATCGTAGTATGTAGGATGGGTGCATAATGTTCATCGGGTCCGCACCACATTGCGATTCGCGGTCTAGCATCGTCAGGATCGAGGAAAATGAAGTCGCTAAATCGGAGCATCAAACATCAGTAATGTAGATAAGAGGTCCATGTTACATTCAAAAACATTCAAAGATTTAAGAAACAATTTTCATCACTTTGTCTTGTTGCCAGAAGAGGGTTTCGATGTTCGGTCTCAGCCAAACTGGTATCATTCAAAGTTAAACCATGTCACCATGTCGACTTGATTGGATCCGTGTAATTCATCCTTTGAAATTAGAGTTACTCTAGACCAGGCAAAACTACACTGAACAGCAGCTTACTGAGCTAGGTGACCTTAGCTCCACGATTCGTCATGCCATATATAAGGACAGAGAATTTAGAAGTTCAGCTTCTAGTCCTTTGTTTACATGATCTAATCGTGAAGGACGGCTTCTATGGATCAACTTTGGATCAAATTCAGACTTCCAATGAGCTGCATCTCTAGGCTTAAGTTTCGTCTACCTTTTCTTGCGAGCCAGCACATGTTTTCCGTTATTTTAGAAAACGTCACGCCTGTACCCAGCTCAACGATCCTGGTAGCCGATCAACTCGAGAGAGGTGCTGGGAGTCAATCTCACGCGATGTATAGGTTGTGTGTACGTGTGGTTGATGCAGGAAAGATGAAGAAAGGCAGGCGTGGGTGCTTGTAGCTTAGGGTAATAACTTTTCAATATCTATCCTTATCTGTGGAAGACACTCCATACACTCTACAAGATATCTTCCGGCTTCACTACGACCCAATTCTTGTCCGCTGTGACTTCTCGATGATTTTCTTCCTGACCTTCTACATTCTCCTGGATCAGCTCCTGTAGCTCCTCAAAGTATTCATCCTTGCGATTGACCCATAGATGAATACCACCCTTGTCGGTATCAACCCCATGGAGGTGCATATAAGTGTCGCTTCCCGGAGTATCACCAGCCGCCAAAATCGGCCTTTTCCAAGGGTCAATGTATGTCAGAACAGCGGCCCACTTCCCAGCAAACCATGTAGCCGGAGTCCAAAGATAGGGTCCGAGTTCCAGGTCCAAGTTTGCTTCTTGGTCGTAAGTGCCTTCTGCAATTTGTTTACGAGCATTTGTAAGCTCTCCAGTTGCATTTCGCAGCATGGTCGTCACGCCGATGACATTCTTAGCTGGTACATTATAGCCATATTTTGGATCGCTAGCCACCATGCGCACGAGCTCTTCATGCGCAGCGCTGATGATGTAGACATCGATGCCGTGGGCCATCAGCGAATTTATTAATTCAACCTGGCCTGAAAAGATCTCTGGAGGGGTCACGCTATCCTCAACCACCTCGTCGCTGTCCCAGTACTTGGTTGGAATTGTATCGTTGAGAGCCATGAGTTCATCCACGTAACCCTTCAATTCTCGCAGTGTGAATCCAGACCAGACCTGCGCAGCCCAGGGATAACAGACAAAGTCATCGACTTCACAGAGACGGAGGTAGTAGCTGTACAGCGACTCGGTGAAATTCGCCGTGTCCTTGAAGTCGATCAGTTTCAGGCTCGGATCCAAATTATCTCGCGTAAGGATGCCGCGATTTTCTAGGAAAGGGAGCAGGGATTCTTCTAAATCGTTTTTGTAGCAAGTATTGTCCATGTCGAAGACTGCGTAGTTGCTCTGGTTGGCGTTCCTTTCGATCATTGCACCAAGTGCCTCGGCGGCGTCGGCGGGCCAATTTTGCAGCTGAATACCCGCATTTCGCGACGAGGGCATTGCGGCCGCCATGATGCCGGTAAAGGCAAGCCACACGGCTGCCATTGTAGAGAGAGGTTTTCGATACATCTCTCCGGTTGAATTTGCGTCCAATGGCTTAGAGTTGTGAGGAGAGGAAGAAAGAGGTCCTGCAGCGTTGTACTTTTCGTGATAGCGTGCCAGTAGTACTAACCTCTGGATTGACATCATAGTTTCTCGTATTCTTCGGCAATGTGTTACCGAGGCACCGACACACTTTGAAGATTTTGTCCTAGTGCCAACGATTTTTGGGCCGTGTAATTATCTAATGAACATAAGCACTAATTAGTTACGGGATAATTTCGTGCAGAAACAACGAGATTGCGCGGTGCTTAGCGCGGGACACGCAAAGGCCCAATTCACATGAGTCTGGGTTTCATGCCTCATAATTTAGAGCATATGTACGTGGCTTGTGATGTCGATCCTCCACACGTTGGAATTGAATGGGAACGTCTTTGAATAAAAGAATTGTTCAAACAGTCACGTACCAGCAGACCTTCTCTTATCGTTGAGATCACGACATCCAGCGTTGTTATAATCAAACCAGCAATACACGTTCACTCCAGATACTATAAGGCATTCCTTGAACGTCGTCGAACAAGCAGTCAAATCGGAGCTCACGCTGCACTAGTGTAGGGTGCGGGTATTTGGACAACTACGTTCTCTTGCCCATTCTATGCAATGCTCTACGCATTCCGGCTGTGCTTCCTATCGTACGCATTGTGTATCTGTTACTGCGATCCTCGGCCACTATGACATAAATTTCAAGTTTGGATATATTTGACATTCCAGTCCATTCCATCTCTCTTCTCCTTGGTCAACAGACTCTAAGGACATGATCCGGGAATTGAAGCTTGAGTCAAAGATTGAGCAACGACAAAAGCCTTGGGCTGTTTATCATACATCTCGCATAGCACTTACTATCAAGATTGTCCTCCAGGGATGTTCTGCTCATATCATGTATTGTTTGCTCGAATTGACTTCTTCATTGTTCGAAAAAGTGTGTTCGCATTTAAGAGCAAAGAAACAAGACTGTACCTAGCTGTCTCAGTTCACATTATCGCCTGATTGTGAAGCTAAGGTATGCGAATACGATGGTGCGTAGAGAACATGGGAATCCTTCTTCAGCATTCGCAGGTTGAGCGCGGACAGAGCATTAGTGAATCGGAAACCTTTGTTACTCTATGCTGATTTTAATCAGACTCAAGGAACGTTCTAATGGTACGGCTAATATGAATTCAAAATTGCGAGTGATTGTAGCAGGCGCGATAGACACTATTATGATGAAAGAAGATCGACCTGGCCGCCCTAAAGGACCTTCCTTATTAGAAGACAGGATGACTCATCCCTGCTGTATTCGCATAAATACTTCTAATAGTACCCCGCCGTAATGCAAAACCATTCACCCTACGTTTCCCTGTAACAATGGCCGAGACCAATCTCGCTCCGCTATTAGACCTAAACTTCCGTATACGTACGCCAAGACTAGAATTGCGATACTTGGACCCCGGTTCAGATGTGCAATGTAAATTCATGATGGAGCTTGTAAATTCTCCGGAATTCCTTGCTGGTAATGGGAGCACTGCAGAGCCAACACCTGATGTGGATACATTACGAAGAATTCTTACAAGAGATGTGCCACAGCTTGCACAAACCGGATTCGGCCGCTATGCTGTATCGTTGAATGCGGATATCCAAGATAGGGAGACTGAGGGAGGAACTCCGTCTGAAGTGTTCATTGGAACAGTTACAATGAAGCTACGGCGCAATGTTGGTGCGCCCACAGTTCCAGACATTGGGTTTCAGTTCCTTCGGCGGTTTTGGGGCAATGGATATGCCACAGAGGCAGCGAGCGCTCTGATGAAATATTTCGAAGAGGAGAAAGGGGTCAGGACGTTCGCCGGCTACTGTGATTCAGAGAATGAACAGTCACAGAAGATGCTAAAGAGACTGGGATTCACTAATCAGGGTGTACGGCCATTGAGGATCACTCAGGATGGATCAGAAATTGAGGCGCTCGTTTGGACTAAGGGTTTAGAAGGCGATTTGGGCGATTACAGGCTGTAACAATCGGCACGGCAAGCATAGAAATCTCAATCTCTCTAAACTTGAGCGGATGCTTGGGGGTAAGATCCTAAACCCGATGCAAATCTAACGAGAAAGCGAACGACTCGAACTCGCAGTTCAAGAATGTCAGGCTTGTACTTTTCGCGCTCCAACGATCAATCATTGTATCAGATTACCGCAGTGAGGCACAGAAACTCTTCGCTATGTATTGCCTTCGCGAAAATGGGGATACGAGTAACCGCTAGAAGTGTATGCCCACCGAAGATACCGTTCGATGTGAGCAGTTCATCAACCAAAGCCCTCCAGTCCCGTGTGAAAATTCATGCACTGCGGTCGAGGCTTACGTGTAACACATGCTCATGACGAACCTTTTCTTAGTGATTGCGTGCGTCAAATGCTAGGATTACAAGAACGAAGATATTCTGATGTGATGGTCCTCTTTTATCCTTCAACTGAATCTTTGCCCTACTATCATTTTCCCTCCTCAATAACTATCTAGATGTGACGCCTTGAGGCCAAAGCAATTGAAAGTAACACTCTGGCAACGATGTATGTCTTTTACTACCGGTCCCCTCCAACGATGGGATCATACCGAATTTAGTTACCCTGCATAACGACACTTTTTCAATGCCTTGGAGGGCCACTCCGTTGTATCGCAAAGAATTAAAGACTTCTCGAAAGCACAAAATATTGTAAAGGTCATGTTACGAACCGCGAACCAACTTTCACCAGATATGTAACTGTCCATTCCAGGGTCTGGGCTCCCCCAAACTGACGATAAAACTACGGTAAAGGACTCAAAAACCTAGGGCCGAGCATATGTCCACAGCCAAGCTTTTTGAGGCTGTATTACAGACATTGCAGCGAGTACCATGCCGGGTAAGACGCTCTTCATGCCGAGCACGAGGCTGAACTTCCCAGTCGAGGCATTGCATGGAGCGCTGAAAATCAGCACATGCAGGAACGGGATCCTCGAATAGTATTCAGCATTTTACCCCTTGGAAGCTGGCACCAATAGACATTAAGCCCCTGCATGGTTTTCACATGGCGCTTGAGTAGGCTTCTAGACTGCATTTCAGCCTCACCAACGTGGGCCGCCCTAGACCTCTTTCCCACCGTAACGCCTTCTTTGAGATTTTCAGCTTCGTCGACTTCGAACCAGAACCTTACAGAGACTCCAGAATAGGATCTTATTCGGCATTTTCATCCATGTGTGAAGAACTGGAAATGCTGAAGCGAGGCTTACTATTCGAACGATTTCAGCGTTTCCTGAAGAAAGAAATATTGCTAGCCGTGTATGTGTCGTCAGGAGAGATATATAAAGACACGACACGTCCTTCATCATCAGTACAACTCACTTCACTTGATTTCATCCAGACTTAATTTTTGATCAGGCTTACCACCAATTTCTCAAGATGCTTTTTCAAACCTTCGCACTCACAGCCCTGGCCATATCACTTGCCAACTCCGCAGCTCTCTCTCCACGCCAAAACCCACCCGAAACCGTCTACCTCGCCAACTGCGGACAAGGAACAACAAACGTCCAGCATTTCTCCAGACTACTATACTACAACGCTGGACATGCCCCAGATCCAGCTGGCAGCACCGATTCCCCAGATTCAGAAACAAGCAATCTAGGCATGGGCGGGGGATGGTTCCACTGGCCTGGCTCGCACACCGCCGTCTTCAACGATAAAAGCCAGACGCTGTTCTCGTGGAGTTTTCGATCTGATGCGGATAGCCAGCCTGTTTTTGCTGATGTTGGCGATGCGAAGAATTCCCATGGGACCACATTTCGTTGCAGGAAGGATGATGGTTCGACGCTTGTGAGCTCGCAGAAGGGTGGGTTTTACTGTAATAGGATGTATTGGTGTCAACCTAAGAAATGAATGGGATGATGGATGTGCGAGTGGACCTGGTGAGGAATATGTTTGAATAGAATATCCGCGTGTTTTGTATTATAGATTCATAATGGGTAGGTAGATTCAATAAATTGAGTGAGCGATTGAACTTCATGAGTCAACAACGAACGGGTTTAGCTTTTGTCGTTGCAATTATCGCAGTCTCATACTAGGTTTGTTGCAGGTATTGTCGTTTTGAGCTATGCTCACTAACTCCATTGAATTTCCGGCCAAGATGATACAAGTATGATTAGTGCTGGAGGGTGATGGTGGTGTGCTCATCGCAATGCGTCATGTCTTCGAACGTTAATGTAATGGAAATGTAGAGCATGGCGTTCTTCAACTCCAAATATGTACTACATACAACTCATGGCCATACTCTTCCTCGGTCCTAATTAAAATTTACCTCGTATACAGTATACCGTGCGGGTCTATAATACGACAATTTCCAATGTCGCGGAGTATTCATACCCCGAGGCCATGGCGACGGCGTAGTCTTGGAATTTTATCGCCTGAACGTTCTAGGCCATCAAGAAACCAGATACAGCTAGGAATTAACCTTGGATCTTGTCCACATCTCTGGGCAAACGGTACCTTACTTCCCACGTGCGGCACATCACAAGCGCATGCGACAACCGACACATAAAACGCTGCTGTGTCGGCTGTCGCATACGCTAAACACCCACAAGTACAAGATCATCTCTCCACAACTCTGTCCAACCCCGCGTCAACCCCAGGTTCCTTGCATCTCCAAGTCGATCTTTCGGTAAATCTTCCGGCGAGTAATATCCGAGCTGGGATATAAGGCAATGTCGAATTTCGTTCCAGAACATGTCTCTCATGTAGCAGCGGTGATTCGCCAACTTTCGCCATGAAGCACACGACAATACTGTTCTCCGCCGCTTCCCTACTTCGTTCCCTGGGTCATGTCTCGGCCGCTGCGAATTCCAAGAACCCTTGGGAAGCCTACATTCACAGCCCGGTATCCCGAAATGTCAGGCCTGCCTCCGTCTATTCGCTCCAAAACCCCGTCTTTGTGGTGAATAATGAAGGCGATCACCACATCTCTTTGGCTGCTGGTGGAACAGCTAGCCTTGACTTCGGCGTGGAAGTTGGTGGATGGATCAGTCTGAATGCCATTGCCAATTCTAGCGCCACCGAGGACGGATCCCAGTTTTCTCTTGCGTTTTCCGAATCTCCTGCATTTGTGAGAAGCATCTCGGACGACACTGGCTCTACTCCAAGTCATGACTGGGATCAAGCGCTGAATGTTACTGTCCCGGATGGGCCGAGCTACTATAGAGTGCCTTCAGAGCGGTTCCGCGGAGGGTTTCGCTTCTTGACCATCACTGCATTCCAGGACGTCACAATATCGAATATAACATGCGAAATCGGGTTCGCTCCTGAGACGGCCAATCTACGCGAATATGGTGGGCATTTCTACACGCCCGACGATGACACACTGGTACGAGCATGGTATGCAGGTGCATACACCATTCAAACCAACATCGGCCCGCCAGACACTGGCCGTTACTTGCCTCAAGTAAAACCAGGCTGGGCATACAATGCAACCTTGGGCATTGGCGAATCGGTCCTTCTTGATGGTGCAAAGCGAGATCGAGCAGTCTGGCCTGGCGACCTGGGGCTACAAGGCATAAGCGCTTTCGTCTCCCTCGGTGCTGATGGTCTGAAATCCTACAAGAATGCTCTGGAGACAATGTTCCATTACCAGAATGCGTCAACAGGGCGTTTCCCATTCGCTGGTCCGGCCACAGGCTCGTTCCGTAATGGTGCGCAGAGTGATACGTATCATGCTTGGAGTCTAATCGCGATACACAACTACGCGATTTACACCAGTGATGATGCATGGCTCGCGCACCACTGGGAAAACATCACTCGAGGCGTCGACTTCATACTTGTAGCGCTGGACGACAACGAACACGGACTCCATAATCAAACTCAGCCGAATGATTGGGCCCGTCAGGGAGGCGGAGGCTACAACAGCGCCCTAAATGCGCTCGACTACCATGCTCTCTTTACCATGGCTAATCTTGCGTCAACATGGACCAACAACGCAACAATCAACCACCAAGGCAAGAAATGGTCAACCGCCGCTCAGCGTCTCAAAGAATCCTTCAACTCTCTTCTATGGTCATCAGACCTCAACCTCTACCACGACAACGAAACCACGACCCTAGCCCCACAAGACGGAAACGCCATGGCCATACTCTTCAACCTAACCACTTCCCCTTCCCAAGCAGAAGCAATCAGCAACAGCCTAACAAAATTCTGGACGTTCATCGGCCCCGTGACACCAGAATTACCCGATACCATTTCCCCATTCATCAGCTCCGTAGAAGTCCTCGCACACTTTGCCGCCGCACAACCATCCCGCGCTCTAAACCTGACCCGCACTCTATGGAGCTATCTTCTCGACTCCCCACTTATGACAGGTAGCACGCTCGCCGAAGGTCTAAGTGCAAACGGAAGCTTATACTACCGCGGCAACGCAGGATACAAGAACGACGCTGCATACACGAGTTTAAGCCACGGATGGAGTACAGGGCCGACAATCGCGCTTTCATTCAATGTCGCCGGGTTGGAGATTGTCGGGTGGAAGACTTGGAAGTTCAGACCGTTTTTAGCGGATTTGAAAAGTGTAGATAGTGCTTTTGAGAGTCCGATGGGTAGGTTTTGTGTCGAGTGGGAGGTGAGTGATGGGAGTGCGGAGGGGTTTGAGGTAGTGGCTAATGTTACGACGCCCGAGGGTATGAAGGGTATGTTGGACTTGCCGTGGGATTGTGATACGGTGCTGTTAGATGGAGAAGAGTCTACGGGCAAGGAGGTAGAAAGAGGTGGCACGAAGCGTATACAGGCGAGTGGGTGTCGATAAATAATTCCTCGACCGGTTCCAAAATAAAATCGAATTAATAGTTACCTTATCGCTCCTCCATCAGTTTGAATCTTGCATGCCTCAGTGACATATCTACGAAATGCGAGAAGCGAAAGGTAGGAATTGTATCGATGTGTGGCTGACCGTGTATTTTATTTTGTCCCTACGTCTTTGTACTTGCGGAATCCATGCTGCTACAAGTGTAATATACTAATACCCCTGCTATAGTAGGTTCGAGGCTCACATGCATACCTGCATAACCAGTGCCGAGGCCCAACTCCGCTCAGCCCGTTCAAAAAGCACAACAATCTCTATACACCACTATTCACAAAAGTACAACAATCACCACTTCCCTCATCACGATGACTGAACCACAACTCCCACGCTCAACACGCCGCGTCGCCTGGCCACCAACACTATCAATCCCACCCCAAATCCTCGGCGAAACTCAAGATACATCCGGCCTCCGCTACCCGCGTGACCTAGGCCGTTCAGTACAACTATGCGGCCACACATATTACATGTACGGTGATACATTCAGCTTCGACTCGTCCTCCAACTTCATCGGCGTAACAAACAACTGCATCGCCCATATCCCCGATCTAACACAACCAACACAAACCCAATGGTTAGAAAACGGCCTATATCCCAACGGAAGAGTGAAAGAATTTATACCGCAAAGTGAATGGAAGAAGAAATTCGAGGATGATAATAAAAGCCAGAATAAAAGGTTTGTGGATTGGGCTTTTGGAGGGATGATTGAGATCCCCGGTAGTGATGGGAAAGAAGCTTGGGTTTTTTATGATACTGTTGAGATCCATGGTGCACAGGCTGTGAAAATGTATGGTATGGGACTCGCAAAAGCTACGATTCTCGATCCGGTGTCTGGAAATATATCGTGTGAGTGTTTAGGCGGGTTTCCGTTGTTTGGACCTGAAGGTCCAGCGTTTGGGAATATGAGTAATATTTCGGCGCCGGATGGGTGGACGTATTTGTTGGGTGGAATGGGGTTGGATAATTATTTGGCGAGGATAAGGACGGATTGTGATTTTGAGAAGAGGGAGAATTATTGGTTTCTTAGGAAGGGCGGGGAGTGGGTGCAGGAGCATTTTCCGCCTTATGGACCTTTTGGAGATTTGGCGCATGATGTTCTCGCTGGCCAGGGCCAGGGTGCTATTGTTTACATGGGTGACTATGCGCCTGAGGGGAAACCATATGTTTGGGTTGGAAATGAGAAGTTTCCGACGAGTAAATTGTGGGTTGGGTGTGCTGCACGACCAGAAGGGCCGTGGGACTTACACTGCGTTGGCGATATGCCGGAATTTGGCGAAGGGGTGACCAAGGGGCAGGGGAAGAGGTACTGCATCTATCCGCACCTCTGGGGAAGCGATCTAGATAACGGAGTGTTCTTGATCAGTTGGAGCGATGACGCTACTATGGGTGGAAAAGTCATTGCTGGAAAGTTTACTTTTCAGACAACACATGAGTGATCGAATTTCTTGAGTACCAGCACAAAATGCTACACGTTGACTTTTGTAAAAAGTAAAAAAGAAAGTGAGTTGGATGATGCGTCCCAACTACCATAGCTGACAAGTAGGCTTCTTCTCCTTACACTTGAAACTCTCCCTAAACTCACGGCTATTAGCCATAGTACCCAGGATCCGTGCCCACTTGGGCGCATGTGGATCGGTATAGATGCGCTCAATCGCATTTTCCTTCCGCGACTTACCGCACCACCAATTCGAATATGTGACAAAGAAAAGTTGGTCTTGCGTGAAGTGATCTAGCCCTGGCAGATCTTGGTTTGGTTTCTTGATGGCACGGCGTTTCCAGGCTTGGAAAGACGCAGATAGACCACCCGCATCTGCGATATTCTCGCCAAGTGTGAGACGCCCGTTGACATGAAGGGGTTTGTCGTCTGGGCCTGGGACGGTGAAATTGGCGTACTGATCTACGAAGCATTCGGCGCGCTCCTCGAATGCTTTGACGGTGGCGTTGGACCACCAATCTGTATAGTTGCCGATTTGATCGTAGTGTCGTCCTGCGGAATCGAAGGCGTGACTTAGCTCATGGCCGGCGACGGAACCGAATGCACCGTATGACATGTATGCGGGTACGTCGACATCGAATACGGGGAATTGCATGATTCCGGCGGGGAAGACGATTTCGTTGCCCGGTGGGTTGTAGTATGCATTGACCGTGGGAACAGTCATGCCCCATTCGTCGCGATCTACAGGTTTTCCAAGAGCATCCCATTCATCGTTGATGGCGAAATAACGGGTCGAAAGAGCGTTCTCGAAGAATGCTTCGGAAGAGACGTTAACGGAGCTGTAATACTTTTTCAGACTGGGCGGATTCATGATATCAGGACTCTTGGTGGGGTATCCAATCTTTTGGATGATGTTGTGGACCTTGTTGATCGCTTGCTTGGTGGTCGCTGAATCCATCCACTCGGTGGCTTTGAGCTTCCTAGCGAATTCGGACTTAATGTCGTTGATGATGGTGTCGCCAAATTCCTTAGCTTCAGCCGAGAAGGCCTTTTCGACGAAGAAACGACTCAAGAGCCATCCCAAGCCATCATCGACATGACTGACACATCGGCGCCAGCGCTCTGGGGCAGAGTCGGGATCCTGCGTACATCAAAACTAAAACCGTAAAGATCCAATTTGGAGCAACTCACCTTTCCAGTCAGCTCATTGACAAACCTTGTATACGGCCTAATCTCATCCGCTTCAATGTAACCCGAGAATGACTGCACAGCCTTCCAAACAAAGTAGCTCTGCAGCACCTTGCTGTCAGTCTGGGAGATGATCGAAGACAACTCCTTTTGGTAATGAGGGGCGGTGACAATCACGCGTTTGACTTCGACGTCTTCCGGCGAGAGATCCTGAATCAACTCTTTTATTTCGAGCTCAGGTGTGAGGTCTGCTGCTTGGTCGATTGACATTGGATTGTAGTATTTGGTGACATCCTCGCGGTCTTCGGTAGGCGGAGAAGCAGCTGCAAGCTTTTTTTCCAGATCAATCACCTTGGCAAAGACGTCCTTGTCCTCATCAGGATAGAAATTGCCCAGAACCTCGACGGCGACAGCGCGATATTTCTCAACAAGCTTCTCATCCTCATAACGCTCCTTGGATGGCAAACCGAAGCTCCAAGGAGGAGAAACCGATACAACCACAGTGTCTGGATCGCGATCATCCGCGCCGGTTCCAGGAGCAACAAGGGCAGAGACGCCGTACTTGGCGAGTAAAAGTACGGCTTCCTTGGGGTTCGCATCTGATGTGTCAATGGGATACGCTTGCTTGACCTCATCAAGGACTTGAAGGAGTGGACCCGCGCCAATTTTCTTGATCCTGTCTTCATCGAGACAGGCATCATAGGCCGCTTTCATCTTGTCAAAGTTTTCCTCATCTGCAGATTTCTCAACAGCCATGAGATTCAATGGCGAGAAGTACGAATGCTGGGGAGCAGCTATTAGAATAATTTCGAACTAGAATGTCCCATTCTGCATACCTGGGAGTCCTTTGGATACGGAGACTCCAGAATGTGGCGAAGAAGGAGCTCCGAATTCTCGCTCATGATAGTACCCGTGAAGGCATCTCCCTGGTCAGCGCGGAGATCGTGACGATCCCTCCATCCACCACAAACAAGCTCTTCAAAGTCATTGCATGCATCCAGTTCTTTATAATTAGGGGAGAGATTATAAAGAATTTCGGATGCAGCGTGAACGCAGGCTGGGGTCAAGCATAGCTTCGACTTTGTGTCTACCTGTTGCTGGGCGTTTGCTATTCATGTCAATTGGGTATTCAATAGATGGAATTCCTCCCACAAACCATCTGCAATGCTATAATATAAAAGTCCAGCAGCAGTGGCTGCTCCAAGCACCCTCAATGTGGTCACTATGGAGGAGCTACGTCTGGGTGGTGGTTCTTCGGCGCTCGGCCCGGAGCGCGGAAGAAGAGGGCTCTTCTCCGACATGCCGCAGGAATCTGTATGGTTGGGTCCCTATGAGACCAGGTTAATGAAGGATATGCAGCCAGCCAGATAATGGGATGGGATGGGTTAGGTTCAAGATGAAGATGAAGATGAAGATGGAATCTCGCGGTTGATGTTGAAGGTGGATGGTTGTTGATGACGCAGTAATAACAAAATGCGGAGATCCGGGGTTGGTCCAAGCCAAATCCAGGCACAGGTCCAGGCACAGACGAAGACGCAGGGGCACGCACAGCACATTGCAGCCTGGAACTAAAATCTCGACATGGTTAGCCCCAATACGATTCTCCCGTTTGTATATATTTACACCTTCATCCTTCTGTTAAAGTCAGTATGCAGTCCACATCACCATCCTAGCCGACATGACTTTGATAGACTTACCGCCGGAGCTGAGGTTGAACATCGCCGAATTTCTAGAACCCGTCCCCAGCCTCAATTTCGCCATCACGTGCAAGGACCACTGGGCTCTGTGTCAGACCATCATCAAGAAGCATACCCGCGGATTCCTTGAGGGTGGCTCAATCGATGCTTCCCAGGGGCTTCAAAGCATTCCCGCTATATTGAAAGAAGTACTGCAGGATCCCCGAAAGGGTTGGTATATGCGGGAGTTGAATTGGCCCTCATATCCTCAATTAGTATGGGACATATCAGCGGATAATCACCAGCTATTCAAAGAGGCGGCACGAGAGTTAGAAAGAGATTATGCATACGCCGAAAATTATAATGGTGATACATCGCCAGGCGATTTCTATGGAGCCATATTCGACAAACATCGGATAGCTGCGGACCTGGAGCGAGACATCACGGCGCACACAGTCGAAGGCCTTATCGCAATCTTGCTTCACTACCTGCCGAATCTAAAAACTATACGCTTGACATTGGACTACGAATCTAACAGTTTGGAAAAGATGCTACGCTGGATTGCCTTTATGTACTCTCAAAAATCTTGCGCCGCAGATCTTCTACCTCTTCACAGGCTAACCACGATCGCAATCGCTCATTACGACACCGAGAATTGTTCCAACGCCCTGTGGGGATTGTTAGTTCAGCATCTGCCCTCCTTGCGTATTCTGGCTGCAGAGTCAATGGGTGGATCTATCCAACACTACCCTAATATTCAACATCAAGTCCATGTATCCAATGTCAGGGAGATGTACTTGAGCAATTGCCAATTCGAACTTCGTGGTCTACGAACACTAATCGCTCGAACAAAGGCTTTGGAGAGGTTTACTTATATCGGTGGAGGCGCTGTTGTCGATTACGCGCGGTACAATGCCAAAGGGGTGATCGATGCATTGACAACATACGCTTCGCATTCGTTGGAATTTCTCGACCTGCGCGATGCTGGAACTGACCTCGAGGTACACATAACCATGCACATAAAAATCACATCCACCTACTGACAGAAATCTCTAGCTGGACGAAATAGACGAAAACGAGAAGCACATCACAAAGATATCCCTCCAACCCTTCAAACGTCTAAAATCCCTGCACTGCAACTGGAAAATGCTCTGGCCCGAGCCCGAACCCGACTCCGACCAAGACGAAGCCTTAGACTCCGGTTTCTACGTCGAAGAAGACCCGCCAGAATTCAATATTCGGACTATCCTGCCAAGGTCGCTGGAGCAGCTTTCTTTGCACGGACACTTTGACGAGGGAGAGTGGGAGTGCTTGACGGGACCTTTCGATGAGGAGGATGATGGGAGGTTGCCCAATATCGAGATTGTGCGGATTGCTAGTGATTCCCGCTCGTTTGTAAGGAATGTGGTTTATGGAGATAAGGAGGTGGAGTTTGAGACTGATGTTTTTGAGATTCATAGATTGTTTGAGGGGCATGGTTGGTGATTTGTTCCTGGAACCATTTCAACGCGGAGAAGCTTGTTCTTTGGACGAAGTGCCACCATTGTCATGATCGCCATTTTGGAGGGAGAGCGAGTATACAATGTGCTTGGCATGCGTTGCTTGCTGCTCACATTGCGTGCTTCCCGCCATAAATACGTATGTGCGAGATTTTCACTATTTAATGCAACGATTGATCACTTTACTTTCAATAACGGTATCCGTATGCCCATGTCGTATTAAACATATTCCCATCGCAACTCGACTCGAACGTGCCCGATTATTTGGATACCTGGTATGCTACCGTAATCTAGCTTGCTGCGCTGATCGAGCATACCGCCACGCCCGGACTACCGCCTGCAAGAACACCAGTCTAATACCTTACACGTAAAAATCCCATCACCAACCACAAAAACCATGCCAAGCTCAACCATAATTCCCAACGGCAAAAACCCAGACCTTTCAATAACCCGTCGTACCACAACCTTCACGGGAGAAGTCTGGGCGCAATCCATCATCTCCTCCCCCACCGTCAACATAGGCACCGTGACATTCCTACCCTGTTCACGAAGCTATTGGCACACGCATGAAGGTGGGCAAATCCTCCATGTCACCGTCGGATCGGGTTGGATATGCGACAAAGGTGGAGAACCGAGACGGATCAAGGCTGGAGACGTGGTTTTTGCGGAACCGGGAACAACGCATTGGCATGGTGCGGATGAGGGGAGTGTTTTGATTCATTTGGCGGTTGGGATTGGGAGGACGGTTTGGCATGAGGAGGTTGTGGATGATTTGTATGGGAAGTGAGGTTTGAGTGAGTTTTGTGTGGGGATTTGAGGGCTTTGAGTTCTTTTTGATGGGTGTGGTCTGAGATGGAATTTCTCGTAGTATTAAGCTAGAGAGAGCAATTCCATGTGGAGTGGTATTGTAATTGAAAACGATATCGTCCTAAAAAGATGCGGTGATAGACATGGCCGCCTCAACATTGCAACGGCTTTTGTGGGTATCTTCAATTGCACGGCCAGAGACTCCGCGACAAATTATTGAGCGAATTGTCGGAAACAAAGGCCATATACAATATGTGAGAGGATCCCAGACTCCGTTCGCCAGAAATCGGAACTAAGTCAATAAGCTGGCTGCTTTAGATAGAAAACTGGCATCATACCAGAGTAATTGGTTGTCGTGCTGAATATCTGATTTGTTGGTAACATAATAGTATGTTCGTCTCCAGAACCACGAGAGATGTTAAATGATTACATCTATACATTGAATTCTCTCCCCATATTCTTTTGCAACACTCTTAAGGGGCAATCTTATGATACAGCTTAACCCAATTTAGTAGAAGACTTTTCGTTCCACTGCTCATAGTGTCACATAACTATCTTAATGACTCAGTTTACTTTCATTCAATTGTACGGTCATAAACTTGTTGTCACAGTCTCCCGTGGTGGCGAACTTTTCGGACACAAAAGTCACACATACAACAGAGCATAGAATTGTGAGCTTCTGTCGCCAGGATCGTAATTAAGATAACAAGATTAAGAAAACTGGCATCGTGTCAGCGTGGCGGTTGTCATGGTGAATGCTTGATTTGCGGGCGACATAATACTATGTTCGTCTCGAAAGCTCAACTCCATGAGAGACTGACGTAATCTTGCACCGCACTTCCACTCATGTTAAACCCGTCAAGACGACGGTCATAAATTGGGCCGTTCATACATTCGCATATCTCATACATGTGTCATTTGAGTCGTTTCGCACGAATAGTAATGTCCGGGATGCCGACCGATGAAAGAATAACTGATGTTCTAATCAGAGTCGTCGTCACACCTCCCATTTCCTTTATGCTCAGCGCTTAGCGAGCGGTGTTGTGGTGTGATCCTCCCCACAGGTCAAGCCTCTGGTACTGTATCAAGATGAGAAGTGATTCACGGGGGATGATTGCTTTTTGGCGACGGCCCGATAAGACATCTTATCATTTCAGTTCCACATTCCGTTCCTCGCATACCATTATCAGACCGCGCCGAAATACTTTCCCTTGCTCAAAGAGGAAACACTATTTGCATGCGAATTGACTGAACATACATTATACGCCAATACAGCCTCCGCACGTGGCAATTTAGAGATTTAAGAGTAGCAATGTCAATCGCAGTCGAGGTGCATTCGTGCAGTGCCGTATTATGGAATGGGATAGTGCTAATGTAAACCGAACGAACCCAACAATGCTTTGATGTATATAATACTTCAGTAGCTATGGCCCCTCCTCTTGCTCGCTGGTTATGTGGCTGACGAACCTTCGTGCCTAGGAGGGTGGGAGGGTATCGAAATTTAGCTTCATGCTTTATCTTAGTGCCAGCGACTGTGAAGGGCCCAACACTTCTTGCGCGGCAACCCCCGTTAGCGTGTCGCATGCCAGAAAATAGCACGTCAACCCATCTTTGGGAGGTAATTGAGACTTTAAATGGAGGAAGAGGTAGCATAAGGATGACGTACTGTCAGATTGTTAGACGAGCTGGTGCAGCAGGGATTATGTCTAGGTTCAAACGTCACGAGTGCGACCTGTAGCAAAGAGGAATATCCAATTTCCCATCTAATCAAAAGGATTCGTCACAAAAGCAATAGCAGAGTATGAAGAATATCTATAATATCAGAGACCCAAAGAAATAGCAAATATCGCTATCCTTCCTTAATAGACGCGTGTTTCATTCAAAGTCGGGGGGTTGTTGCCAAGTGCATTACCAACCCAACTCCTCGCTGGCCTGAACTCTACATAAGATGACAGTCTTTATAAAAATATAAAAAAAAATGAGGTCTTTGTGAGAATATATACAATAGCTATAATTCCTGATTATAGTATTATCACCGCACTGGCCATGAAACTCAGACCCAACACCAGAGCTTGCCATCCTAAGCTCGTCCATTGCATGGCTGGTGGATGCGCTCCTGGGACCGCAGCACCCGTAAACTCTACTGGAACTCCGCTAGTGCCGGTGGGGCCAAGGGGAACGTTCTCACTTCCTCCAGTGAGTGCAGGTAGTTGTGTTGGGGCAGACGCGGCCACTGCTAGCATAGCTTGAACTGAGGTGGCGTTTCCCTCCGAAGCGACTGATGCAGGATGACTAGCCGCGGGAGCCGCAGGCATTGTATGTTCAGCCGCAACCGTTGTGTGCTCGGCAGCTACAGCGGTCGTGTGTTCGGCAGCTACGGCCGTTGTATGTTCAGCTGGAGGCATTGGATGCTCCGCAACAATTGTCTCGTGCTCGGCGACCGCTGTTGTCTCGGCCACAGCACATTCAGCTGCAGGCATAGTGACGTGCACAGTCTCGGTCACTGCAGTTGGGGCAGGGCATTCTGCTGGCATGGCGTCGTGTCCCTCAGCTGCTGGCATTGTGACATGGACCGTCTCTGCTGGCACATGTGGGCATTCGGCCGCAGGGCATTCAGCTGCAGGAGCCGTGACGTGCACAGTCTCTGCTGGTACATGTGGGCATTCTGCGGCAGGACATTCAGGTGGAGGAGCCGTCACGTAGATAGTCTCTGTGACCGGTGGAGCATGAACTGTCTCTGTAATGTGAATTGGCTCGCCTTGCACAGTCTCCTTGATTGGTTCGCCGGGTACTGTGACATGGATTGTCTCCTTGACAACTTCGGTGACCGGAATGCTTATGGCGTGTGTGATGACTTTTTCAACTGGTTTTTCGATAACGCTGGTGATGACCTTTTCGACTGGCTTTTCAACAACGCTGGTGATGACCTTTTCGACTGGCTTTTCAACAACGCTGGTGATTGTCTCCTTAACAACCTCGGTCACTGGGACACTGATTGCGTGTGTTATGACTTTCTCAACCGGCTTCTCAACAACGCTGGTGATTGTCTCTTTGACAACCTCGGTCACTGGCACACTGATTGCGTGTGTAATAATTTTTTCAACCGGCTTTTCGACAACGCTGGTAATTGTCTCCTTGACAACTTCGGTTACTGGCACACTGACATGGATGGTCTCTTTTACCACCTGTGTTACAGGCACCTCAACCGGTTGCGTGATTGTGATGTGAATTGTCTCCTTGAGGACCTCGGTTACCGGCACCTTCACTTTTGATACCACGGTCTCCTGAATTGTCTCTGTCTGGTGAACAACTTTGGTCTCGGTTTCGTGGACCACTTTAGTCTCGGTTTCGTGGACTACTTTGGTCTCCTCAACTACCTTAGTTTCCTCCACCACTTTGGTCTCCTCGACTACCTTGGTCTCGGGTGGATGAGTGACCACAATGGTCTCCGGAGGCTGCTCGTGCTCCGGTGGAGGCTGCTCATGCTCGGGTGGAGGCTGCTCATGCTCTGGTGGAGGTGTGTGTTCGGGAGGTGGAATGTGCTCAGCAACAGTTGTTTCTGGGGGGTGTTCGACGGCTGTTGTTTCTGGAGGGGCATGTTCGGCGACAGTTGAGTTATAAGACGACTCAATAGCTGATTCAACAGCAGGAGGATTGCGAAGTTCCAGTCCCCTAAAAGGCGTTGCTACCACCTGGGCGCCAAGAGAGGCCAGAAGAAGGAAATGCATCGTTTGAACGTTAAGGATACCCATTATGAAGACTCTGGACGTCGAAGTATTGTTGAGATTGATTGATGGTACCGTCGAGGAGTGATGTCGTCGTCAAGTAATGAATGTATAGAGAAACGAAACGGGTCGCTTCTAGGATA
This sequence comes from Nigrograna mackinnonii, assembly GCA_001007845.1. Classification (NCBI taxonomy): domain Eukaryota; kingdom Fungi; phylum Ascomycota; class Dothideomycetes; order Pleosporales; family Nigrogranaceae; genus Nigrograna; species Nigrograna mackinnonii. The sequence continues at coordinate 400,269 of JGVQ01000029.1, read as the reverse complement.
AATTCAATTGAGGCATAAAGAATTAAAGAAACAGAGAATAAACAACGAGAGAAGTATCAAACTCCTAGTAGAAGAGAATGAATAGAAAGCCTGTCGACGACTCTGAATTCGCAACGGAGGGGCGTCTGTCCTAGATAAACCAGCATGCTGCATGCGGTACAGCGCATCACCACGCGGATTCAAATCCTCAGCCCACAATTCTTCGGAATCGTCCTCAGCTCTGCAAGTGACGGCCCCCTTCTGGACCCCTGCACAGACGCTGTTTTGAGGTTTACATTGGTGAATCGGGGGCTTGGGGGTCCTAAACGTCCGACCATGTCTCATAGTCAAGGAAATGGGTGCAGAATTCCTCGTTTGGAGCGCCAAGCCTGCGGGTGCCTTGCAGCCGGAAATCTTTCTTGATGCCCTCCTATAGGGCGAATTGAGTAGTTGCGTAGAATTCTCACGGAGATTTTACATGCTGAGGTACGTCTGAGACGTTGCACGTGTGAACGCTATCAACGTTTAGGAATACGATTCTTGGCTTTCACCCAATTCGGCACTAGACCTGCATGCCAAGGTTTGAGGTTGGGGAGGAGATTCTTGGCAAACACCACAGGGGGTGAATTTGGGACATGGCCATAGGTGCGGTCAACCTGATGGCTGGGCGGAACCTTGCTTTCAGAGTCGTGGAGAGTGCATATGGCACCCCCAACTGTTTCGTCCCATTGACATTTTCGAGTCCAACACCAGGTTCAGGAGGCTTTCATGCCGCTCTTTCGCGACATTACCGAAAAGCTTAGCTATCGGGCACCGCGTGGTCTAGACAGCGGTAGTGCCGCTTCATCCCTCATCTCCTTGGAAGGTGCATATTCATCAGGCCATTTTTTCTGTTTACAAGGCACACCGACTTCATGGACGAAGCACTACGAAGTATCCAAGCGCCGGGCTCCTATATACCGGATTGCGCACTACTCAGGTACCTTATGCTCCATGCTGTCATCATGCTTTTGGTCTTTTGATTTGAAAAACGTTGATAAGGAGTGGATCCAGCAAAATGGCAGCCGTCTGCCGTTCACTGTGTTGACTTTCACTCCCAAAGACAAACTGGTCAAAGCCCGTCGTCGATGTTCAGACTTCGTATATCTATCAAAGGCGTACGGAGTACTCCGTATGTATTGCGTGCTGATTCTATGTAACAGGTTCTCGTACTAAATTCCGACCACCCGGCGGAAGGATCTGCGTGGCGCAGGTCCTCATACGTATTGTGCTTTGACTTGGGAGATAGATTCGGAAGTCCACCCTTGAGTACGTAATCCTGTGCCTCTAACAGCGGGTGCTCAGCCACGCGCAGCTATAGGGTCTACAAAGATTGTGAAACAGAAGTAGTTTGTAGAAGGGGCCTCCGGATGCTGACGGGTGCTTTAGCGCTAGGGGCGAGTAGAGTGGGATGTTGTTTATTCGTGCTGTGAGACTGTTGTAAGTGATAAGGACTTGCGAATGAGCTTCGAGATTTTTCTCCTCGGGCGCGAAGACGCGGAGCTTTTGTGAGAGGAGGTTATTCGAAACTGACCCCCAAATTGAATCCCAAGCATACCCGCCGCCCACGTTGTCAAGTACGTGGATTGGAGTTCACATCAATTACGGCTTACTTTCCGAATGGATCAGCGTCTCCCACTGCACGTCAAGGGAGGTCGTGTTCGAGTTTAGAAAGGATTGTCGCATCGCTATCGTAGCTCATGCACTAGATCGAGCATCATGAAGATCACAGAGTCTGTCTTCGGCCCAAGGATTTCTGGTACGCCTGGTCACGAGCGTGACGTACGAAGTCAGTCGCCGCTGGATGCGGCCCCAGAGTACACCCCAACGACTGGCACACAGATTCGTAAGGAGATTTCATACTTTGGTATACCCAACATCAAGCAAAGGGGTCTTCAATCTTCTCAGGCACACCGATGGTCATTATCGACAGTAACGCGCCATAGTTCCCCCACATCGAGAACATGCGGAGGAGCACCCGTTGATCCCCATGCCCTTGCCTCCTGCACTGGCCTGAGATCTACATGTCGAATTCGCAGCAAATCGTCCGCACGTTCTCGCTATGTCCTCATGCCGACGATCAGATTCATGATCTTCTAAGCCTCTCCTGCAGGCTGGAAGAGTAAAGCACGAGTCGCCCGATTGTCTGTAGCGGGTCGACGATTTGTTATAGCTCAACAAGTCGCTATGGGGAGATGAATGGCAGCCAATACTTTGAGAGCTATCATTTCTCTCATTCGACAATGCCTTTGCTGATTTTTCAGAAGAGATTCATTCGCAGGTAGAATATCACCTTTAGATCATACATTAAGAATGAAGTGAAGTGCATCGACCCGTGCGACACTCGGAAAGTAAAATCTCTCCGTCTTTCGCACGGACGTTTTGAAATGTGCGTCAACATGAGGCTGAAGAAGCGATTTGAAGGCTGTACACATTGGCTTCCTCGGCTTTGCACAGAGATGGTGCATCTATATCCATTGTTCACATCAAAGCATAACTTTAAGATCCTGTGACGCTAATTCATAGTTTCCTGCCAGTGAAGACGCAAGCATTTGCTGAGAGGTGCGGAATCTAAACGTAGCAATCGAAACCCTTCCTGATGTTTTTCCACCTCTGCTGTACAACTCAGTTGTTATTGCGTCTGCATTCGAATCTTTTGTATAAAGATACATGTTGCGATGCATCTGCTTGAAAATTTGGTTTCCCGACGAAGGGTAGATACAATGTGTGCACATCCATTCTTGTTCGCCGTGCTGTGAATCAGGAGAAACATGGGACATGTAGGAAATGATGGCATTTTATTGATATAATGTTTATTTAAATATCGTGAAGCAATCGATGTTTGTCTTATCTACATAGATGCTGAATTACTCATGTAAACCGAGTGAGGATTTCCAATGTCTGCATTATGGAACCTGGCATCAAGTTTTTACACCCAAAAAAATGCCCGCAACGATGCAACATTGCTTCTGGGAACTAAATGACATCTACAATAATAAGATCATACATACTCAATTCAATTCTAGCGTAGAAGCGCTGTAGTAGCATGTGCTAGGAGAATTTATGCTGCCATCATCGTTGCGTGGGTCGTACTTGCAGGGTAAGTTTGAGTTGCACCACCCTCTGAAATTTGAAATCCTTCCTTTCATCTGACGTTCTTCGCACGTTTTTCCAACGTATCAAAGCACTATTTATTACAATCTTAATATTGAATTGGACATTATCGGGGTTCCTCCTCCTGAGGAGGCGTTATGGATGCTCGTCGCATAGTGCATTGTCCGACGATGTTTTTATGTGCGACACAATTGGACAAAATTGTAACGAGAATAGAAAAACTATTCTGTATTTAATGTCCCGATATATTAACGAGAACCTCTGAAAATTGACTGTATTTACATTTTACCATCTACCCTCACCGTGCAGCCACTGCTTCATCCACATGACCTGAACTCTCTTCGCTCTTACCATCGCCAATCGTTCAATCTCTATGCCAGGATGTCCCCTGGTCGAGAAGCCATGAACGACTCCTGGGAAGTACTGATAGTCATAAGGTAGGTTTTTTTTGGGTATCTCTTCGTTCGCATAAGCCTTCAACTCCGGCGTAAACGTGGGATCATTCTCAGGAGCCACAATCTGAACCGGCACACCAATTTTATCAATCTCTTCCTTGGTCAACCAAGTTGGGTGCGCACACGAAATGCAATCAACGACCCGAGGCTCAAAGTCCGAGGACCCGAGACAAAACGTAGCCCAGCCGCCAAAGCAATAGCCAATCACCCCGACGCGCTTATATTTTGCACGTAGAGCTTTGGCACAGGATAAGATCTCTGGCCAACGGTTTTCTTTGGAATTATCCTTTTGGAACTTGGGTAGGTCGAATTCACCCCAGCGAGAGGGGTCTGCAACAATAGCCGGATCAACGACTTGACCGCCAAAGCTACCTCGCGTTAGCCCGGGAACTGCTGAATCCTAAACATGTTTCATGGCGTTGTGACATTTTGGGACCTACAAATCGGGCATATAAACGGTGGCATCAGCTTCTTTTGCGTAATCGTCACACAGAATCCGCTCGTTGATAAAAGTCCACCCAAACAAATCCGCAACCACCAAGATGGCGGCGTCGGGGTTGTTGCCGGCAACGTAAGTCTTGTTCTCGGCTAACATGCCCTCAGTGCCTGTCGCCGTGCCATCCCATTGAAAACCTGATATGCAACACGAAGACATGTTCTATCGCTTTGAACTTTTGACAGACTAGACGTTCTAGGAATCTCGATTCGTTTTTATCGTAAAAGTGAGGGAATCAAGTCACTCGTATATATACTCTATATAGAGTATCATATATCAAGAAAAGTCATCTGACCTAAGCACTAAGGTAGCTTCTATGCCAATTTGAACAAGCATGCATACGCGGCCTTATTATGGTAGCTTACAAGTTCGTACTCTACGGAAACGCTATGGTGGGGTATCCCGATTGTAGAAATGGTGCGTAGTCTGTTTGCGAGATATGAGCGCATAGCTTTCGGCCATCTACTACAAGATACGTGAATTTAAATGTTAGACCCAGTGTAGGTCTATCTTTAATGACATCAAGCTCAAATACGTGCGCTTGAAAGAAAGGTTTCATACGGCTACCATCGCTCTATGATATTGAATAGCGAACAATTCCCAATTTGTACAAATCCCCCGAAGACAATCATTTATTCACAAAACCTTATCAAAACCCTCGAGAATCTAATCATATTCGTAACACAAATATCCTCCCCCAATATCCATCACGTCCTCAATCGTGGCATTTGGGATCAGTCCATACATATTTAGAACGTGTGTCAGTGTTGTTGTATTCCCAGGATCGCCAGGTTGTGGCTTCGGCGGGTTAAGTGTCGGGGGAGGGAACGGCGGGAAACCACCTGGTGGTGGCGTAAAGCCAGGCGGCGGCGGCCCGCTAAAGTTACCACCGAATGGCGGGCCGCTGAAGTTGAAGAAGTTTGGACAGGTCACACCAGCGGGGACTGTGAAGGGTGGAATGGTGGCTAGTGGGCCTCCTGGGAATGAGATGTTGAAAGAGAATGGTAGAGAATTTGGTCCGTCGATGTCCCTGATACGCGCTGGGAGGTCTTGCTTTTGCCAGTTCCACCATACTTTGTCTAGGTACGAGTGATGGAGATAGAAGATGGGATCGCCAGGAGCGGAAAGAGGATCCCCAAGCTTCGCGAAAGTCAGTGATACAACGGATTCACCTCGAGAAAGCGACTTACAACGCCACCGATACCGGCGTGCCCTCCATTGTGTGGGAGGCCCTCAATGCACGGCCATGCGGTGGAGAAGTTCTTGAACTCCGAACACTTGTCTACACACTCTTGGCTTGCAATGATACTGATGTTATTGGAGACTGGGCGGTGCAGGCAGTGGTTAGTGTTGTTGAATGCCGGACCGGCCATTGCGGTGAAGTTCACGAAGGGCCCATCTGTGATACAGCCGCCCGGACCACTGACACCTCCGAATCCGGTTACTGGATCCAGGACATCAGAACCGGTGAAATTGCGGGCATCGTGAGGCTCATCCCAATATCTAGTACTGCTTTAATACGAGAGCATATATGGAGGGTGGTACGTACGGTTGCGTGCCCTTGAATCCACATTCCTCTTTCAGAAGAGTCTCATGGGCATGCATGAAAATGCGGTGCCATGGAAGGAAAGCACCCTGGGAAGTCTTAGCTTTTTGGATGAAGAGTTACTTTTCGTTTCACGTACGACTCCATGAGTGACATCTGCTTGATCACTATGTGATACATGCAATTCATCGTAGCGAGTCCGAGCTCGTTTGAACCCGAACTTCGCAGGAAGTGCCATGAGACATTTCTCGGCCCTGATATATTCTGCCTTTTCATCTGTAGTGAGTTTGTGCCTGGATCTGAGTTAGGAATGAACGGGGATCTCGAACTCATGCTGAATGCATACCAGGCTTTCCTCACAGCTTTTGTGGTGCATGCTGCGGAAGGAGTGGTTTCCGACGGTGCTGCGGCCACTAATGATCCAACCTCAAGAAGCACAAAGAGGTAGTGAAAGTACTTCATGTTGCGCTATGTCCTTGATTGAAAGAACGGAGTATACTTGGTCTAAGGCATAAAACAACACGAGAGCCAAGGCTGAGGCCATATCTTTTATAAACCATCTTTCAATCGATATCCAAAAGTCTGCACGAAGGGAGATTTGTCGGATGTGGAGAACGGTAATTTTGGGATACTATGTTCCTGAGTGTCGCTAATATGTATGCTTAAAACTGCGCACAGGCTATTGGGTGAGGCGATTGAAACGACAGGAGGCCCCGGTTATACGCGCAATCTCAACCACGACGATCCTCCGCCATGCCCATGAATAGGCGGTTCTTTCGGCAGAATGATTGCCATTTCTAGCTTGCCCTCCCCACAATGCTCCAATTGTCTTCGGAAAATTGATTAGTCACTAGAATTGTCTTCTCGAACAATGGAAACTCTCCACATCCCATAATATGGGCGTGTATTTGATGTCCCCTGTTGAAGGAAAATGTTGAATCAACAGCCTATAGATTTCGCAACAATAATTTAGAGGATGACGTGGATTAGACAACCACGCTATTAGAAAACTTTGCGACGTTATTTAGGACGATGGTGCACACTGCGCGCAAAAGACCAAATGGTACCACACTCTGTGCCACCAATGGCCTACTCAGAAAGTGTGACATTGTAAATGGATATGAGTCGTGACTGGACTCCCTCCATAGATGCGTTCTCGGTCCAATATATAGAATTATTCTCTGGTCCTGTTAGGTGCAGCAATTGGTGATCGTTGGATAAGAACTCAGTTGATTGTGACTACTTGGTGGCTCGTAGGCTTTATATACTGCGGTGGGGATGGCGGGGGCCGACAATACCAACAGGATATACAGGGGTTGGAGATTGAATTGGAGACAATGCAAAATCTTGACTCCAAAAAAGTGCGAGAGCACCGTGCAAGTCGATATTTGTACCAGATTTGGTCCGTGTTGACATCGTCCACGAAAGACCTGCTCCAGCTTGGCCAAAATAAATATGTTAAACGGATAAGGCTCGCATTTTCACAGATTTAAGCAGACACCCCTGATCTTAGAACTTCTACACATTATGAGTCATATTGGATATTGATTTTGTTCCTCCCTTAATGGACGTAAAATGCGATGCTGGAAGATCTATATGATACTCTTCATGCTTCAACAATGTGTATGCGACTCAGCGGCTACACGAGCAAAGAATGCGAGGCGTTCCGTATTAATTTTCGGTCTCCAAATAGATGCCTAATTTCTTTGTCCTACCGCTCGTGGCTAAGATCAATGTGATGGCACGTGTTTGTTAAAATTGCCTGCGTGCGGATTGAGGCTGAGGTCATGAAAAGATGGGTGCAGTACTCAGAACTGGAAGGAAGCACGTTCATTCCAACAAATCTCATTGATCACGGGAAATAATTCGGTCAGACTAAATCTAATTTCCCCTTTGTTGTTTCAATACTCTTATCGGAGCCTTGTGCTTGCCCCTGTTGCCGCGTTTTGCACCTATATGGCTTTTCGATCTGAGCATTGCGGAGACTTTCAGGACTTCTATCCGAGATATTGATTTCCAAGACACCGGAAAGCTCGGGGATGTCTGAGTTTGCAGGGATAATCGAAAGGGGTGAGTTGCGGTGGTGCCATGTCCCTCGGTGAATAGACCTGGAGCTCCGGCGTCGAGCAAAAGCGACGGTCTTAAGCCACCTTGTACTAAAGCCCACGATATTAAGCTCGCATTTACTGTCTAGACTTATCGCCTGGACCCTCCGTTACTAATTTTGTTGTTTTCGCTTCAAATTTATCCGCAAGCACGCAGTGAAGACCTTTATGCACCTAATCTTCAGGAACAATGAGGGAGAGACCCCTGCCAGAGTTAAATCATGAATTCCAAGAAAAATCGGCGACCAGAAAAATTAGGCTACTAGACTAGTTGTCGCGACATTCTGGACTTTCTTTGTCTGCGGTTGGTGGTGGTGCTGATTATCAATAATGTCACCAACATGGGGATCGCACGACCGTTGTGGCCCCCAAGAGTTTGATACGTCACAAGCCGTGGGCGGCTTGCCCGGTAAAGCTTGCCCCGAAGCTTGGCAGGCTGGGGTCTTCGCGTGGAGTTATCCCCGTGGCGGCCGTGAATGGTCCTCCCGCAAGGACTACCCACTCGACTTTCCTCTTCACGGCAAGTCAGCCCACCTCGTGAGCTCCCGTTGCTCATTCCTCCGTGGTGTGTGCGGGGAATCCATGCTCGCATTCTATGTACCGAACCACACACCGACCTCTCCAAAGCCGCCCACATCATGGAAAGATAATCGTGGCAAGCATGGATGAGAGCTTACTAAACGCGAATATCCTCGGATATTTCTTTTCTCTTCCTCCTTCTTCTGATTCCCTTGATTTTTTGCCTCTGACAAGTCCTCTCTCGCCTCCCCGTAGCACTGAAAAGAAAGGATGGAAAAAACAGAGGAAACGCCAGTGGCGAAACGCGACTCCAGCGACAAATCGCCATCAGACAATGAACCGCACATTGGAGGCGACCAGGTTATCACTGACATACCCGATCCCGATGCTGGATTGAGTGAAGAAGAACGCAAGAAGATTGACCAAAAATTGCTTTGGAAACTCGATCTTCGTTTGATTCCATGGTTGGCGCTCTTGTATCTTATCTCTTTTCTAGGTACGTCATATTGACCCTCTCTTGAGCTATTTATTCACGGATGCTTAGATCGAACGAACATTGGCAATGCAAAGATTGAGGGCCTGCAAGAGGATCTTAACATGTCGGATGATGAATATAACAATGTGAGAAGAAGAGTATTTTACATGCTTATCATATACTGATTACAGACTAGACTCTGACAATCTTTTTCATCTCCTACTCACTCTTTGAGCCACTGACGCAAATCTTACTGAAGCGTTTTCGGCCGTCCATCTTTCTACCAGTGACCATGATCCTCTGGGGTATTTGCATGACTACAATGGGCCTTGTGCACGATTACGGCGGCTTGTTGACTGTGCGATGGTTCCTCGGTCTTACAGAAGCCGGGCTATTCCCTGGTGTCAACTATGTACGTCCTTCCGGATCGCTTGTCAGCGGATCGTTAACAGTCTTGTAGTACTTGAGTTGCTGGTACAGGCGCAGTGAGTTTGGTATCCGCGCAGCCATTTTCTTCTCGGCCGCTGCACTGGCGGGATCGTTCGGTGGTCTCCTTGCAGCTGCCATCGCCAATATGCACGGCGTTGGTGGAAAGCCAGGTTGGGCATGGATTTTCATTCTAGAAGGTCTCGCAACTATCATCGTTGCAATCATATCGTTTTGGATGGTCCATGATTTCCCCGATGAAGCTACTTTCTTATCCCCCGAAGATCGCCAACGTGTCCTGCGACGATTGAAGCAGGATAAGCAGTCGTCAGCGGAGCATGAACAGTTCAAGATGGAATACTTCTGGTCGTGCTTGAAGGATTGGAAGACTTATACTGGCATGGTCATGTGGGTACCTTGCCTTATTTGTTGATGTGGAACTAACGTTTGCCTAGTTACATGGGTTGTGATGGCGCCCTTTACGCCTTTTCCCTTTTCATCCCAACCATTATCCAACAGATGGGTTACAAGAGTACACGCGCGCAACTTCTCAGTGTTCCTCCTTACGCGGTAGCAGCAGTTGTAACAATCACTGTGGGCTTCATTGCTGATCGCACTCGTAAACGAGGTACGACCACGATCTCCATGGGAATATGAACCGAGCTAACTTCGTCAGGATACTGCAACATCGTCATGTCATTCTTTGGTATCGTAGGATTTGCTATGCTTCTTGGATCTGCCGATCCCCACGTTCAATATGCCGGCACATTTCTTGGAGCTTTAGGGATTGTAAGCATCCTCCTTCATCTTTCATCACCCAAATCCCTTCTATATCGTGTGCATAGTACCGCTTCAAATAAATGCAGCTAACAATTTCCAGTATCCCTGTATCCCCAACACAATCTCCTGGTCCGCCAACAATTTCGAAGGCGTTTACAAGCGCGGTATCGCGCTCGGTTTCATCATTGGCTGGGGCAACCTAAACGGCATCGTAGCTTCAAACATCTACCGAACAGAAGACAAGCCTCGTTTCAAGCCTGGTCATTCGGTAGTTGTCGCCTATGAGACTTTGTGGCTGCTTGGGGGTAGTGTTGTTCAGCACTTGTTGCTCCGTAGGGAGAATGCTAAGAGGATTGCTGGAAAGAGGGACCACTGGATTGAGGGGAAGAACGAGGAGGAGATTGATAAGTTGGGAGATAAGAGACCAGATTTCTTGTACACGTTGTAAGAAGACGTTGGCGATTTAATTTAAGCGGCTTCAGTGGGCGCCTTAATGTAATTGCGAGCGTGGAAAATTGTGAATCAAGCAAGGGAAGTAGTGCAGTATGGATCAAGCATAATCAAGTGAAAGTTGGAGGGTCTGGAACATGGATCTGTCGATATAGTAACAATGGAGAAAGCTAGCTTGGTCGGAAATGTTTCGTGGACTGCAAGAATAAAATCTGTACCGGATAAGCCCTCAACCGATTTCTTCCAGAATACTTCAGTAGACCCAACAACATGTCAATGTTCAAGACGCATTTCTCTCTGGAACCATACATCCCATTACTTCCATCTAATCGAAATATTTCCCCCGCTTACCACGCTCATATTGATCTAGGTCAGCAGCGGTAGAACCGCCAAATTCGTACACAGTGACAACAACTCCTCTCTTATCGGCCCCTGCAAAGGTTAGAGCCTCTTTTTCGGTTCTGGTTCCTACTTACTTGGTCCTTCATAACCATGCACGACCCATTTTCCGTCTTGGAACACCCTAGGTAAAACATTCGGCACCCATTCTCGAGGTGTTGACAGAGCTATCAGGGCTAAAAGCAGTGGTAACTCTCCAGTGAGTCCTCCATAATGCGGATATGGCGTTAAGGTGGGGGAGTGATATATATCTGGTAAAAGCATACTTTGCCACCTCTGATCAGATCTCTGGACCCTGAGGGTGGCATTCATTCCTGAATTTGTTAGGAACGAGGAATAATCAGTGTCAGAATGATCGAATCGAAGAGGTTGCCAAGACTCATCCCGTGGTGGCGCCTGGGCGTTTCCCTTTAACGCCCAAAACCCGTAGCCTCCCGAGAAATAAACAGAAAATGTCTTATAAAGCCTAGAACCCTGAGGGATCTGATCTACTGCAAATATACGTTGAGAATCGCAGTAATATAAATTTCTAGGCCCCCCTTTAAGGCGTACGTTATCCCCGGTCCGCAAACTTGGGATCCAATTGCCTTGGGGATCGAATGAAGAACGTGCACCTGCAATCTCTCCTATCTCGTCGATTTGGAACAGAAAGGTGGGTGTTTTCCCGCCTCCGAGATATGTGCTTGAGGCTTTAAACATGTATTGGTTAGTAGACACCGTCAATTGTAGAACATTTAACATACCTGGAGCAGTATACGTAGCGTGCGTTGGCTGTTCAGAATCTGGGTTGGCTACATTGCTTCGTACATCGCTGTAGGAATCCTGTGTTGGTTCGATACCATCTTCTCTTCCAGGCCTGATCTGTGTTTGCAACATATCTGGAGCTCTGAGGAGACCATCGTCGGAAGCATTCATACCTTCGATTTTGTTTTCATTACTTGCAACGCCACTGTCTATGTTCAACTCATTAGAGCCTTCAATAGCACCTTCATGGCCAAGTAGTTGGTCGATCCTAGTGGTCCCCCCGTCTCCACCGGATTGGTCCACATGACGTTCGTCGGACTCCATTTGCTCACTAAGACTAGCAAATGACCAATTTTCATCTCGGCTTAACTCTGAATCTAGCTGTGCCATTGATGAAACGCCGTCGGATTCCTCGAAATAGTCACCATCGTTTACCTGAGTGCTGGTAATGCGAACGTCTGACATGTGCAACTCACCAATCATGGAGGCTAGATTTTCCTTAGTAAGTCTGACAGTCTCTGCGTCGGTTTTGCTCCACGGATGGTTAACATTGCCCGTAACTCTGACCTCGTTACCAGTGGTCAGTTCATTTAACCATTTATTGATTTTAGAGGCGGCCGCGCTATTCAAAACTTGATTGTTCCAATGATTAGAGACGTCCATCCATGGAAGCGACTGTAAAGCAAATTCAAACATGTGGTCGCCGATATGATCTAACAAGGTATCGGGGTCGGTATCGGTTTCTGGAGTCTGAGCTACGCAGAGCGGGCATGCCCTTATGGCAACGGGAGCGCTCTTGTAACATAAATCTAGCAGGCTTGACTCACTGAGGTCTACAATGATGTTCTCATGCCTTTGATGCATGTGCTCAAGAAACTCCTTGGATGATGTAAATGTGGTGGCGATTGTAGCATTTGTACACACCAAGCATTCCCAGTATTTCATAGCCTGGTGGTCTTGCTGAAGATGTATCTTCCACTCGTTCCTAGTGATGAACATGGGGCATCTTTGGGGACAATTTGGAAATAGGCATGTGTAAGGACGAATATCTTCTGCAAGGTGTTCCCTATAATAAATTCTGTTAACCGACAACATCCAACGGTTTTGTCAGGACGCATACATGCCTCCAAAGTAAGCGTCCAGTCCGTTCTCTATACTGCGAAGATAGTGTTAGGCAGCAACAGGGACATCGGAACGTCTTTCTGTTCCTATCTGTCTTGGGAGGATGCGGCCAGCCAGATTTCGTGAGTGACACGGAAGCTCGACTCATAGTAACAGGTAAACTTTGTTTTTGTAAATCGATCTTGCCTTGAGAAGCAATAGTCTGTGTCTTTTCGGATCGTGTATCATCTATCTTGTGAACTGGTTGAGTCATATGCTCATGTTGCTGCGGGGGCGGTTCTTGGATGCTGGGATGGATAGCTTGCTTCTTGAAGAAGGGGTCTTGTTGGGCGGCTGCTAATTTTCCTGCGTGCTTCCGAGCGTACCAGAATCTCGTTCGACGACGTAAATTGGCAAAGATCAGGTGGTCTAAACACATGCGTGAGCTTGGCTCGAGCTCGGCAAGGTCAGACTCGATATCGAGTGTACCATTACGTTCAAGCTCGGAGCGATACCGTGATGGATTCAACAATAAAAACACAAACAAGTGTGTGCGAAGCTCCAGGAGATCTTCTGTTGGTATCTTCAAGGAGCTTGTATGAGTCTTGTCTTTGAGCCGTAGAAAATCTTCGAAGCTGAAGTGCTCGTCCGCTCTATTCAGACGCCAAGCAGTTCCAGAGTTGCGTATAAGGGTCCCTAGTTGAATTATTCGATCCAGAGTACTTTCTACGTCTCCTTTCGCTTGATTTATAGGGGTTATTGCTGAATTTTGACGACTATCAATCACGCTATTCTCAGAGCTCGTATCGGAATCATCCGACCATGGTTCAAAGACTTCCCATAGTTGTGTTGTCTGTGTGCCGTGCGGTTCACGATCGGAACCTCTCTGTAGCGAAAGATTTGGTTCGGGTAGATTGTTGTTGCTATTGTCCCCTAATAGCGCATCAGTCATCGCCGCGGTGGGCTTTCCCTGACCTACAAAACTGTGTGCAAAGTTCTATGAGCGTGGTGAGTGATACGAGAAGTCCAAGCACTACAGCTCGGACTTCAGGTTGACTTTCAAGACGTTGATCGAGTGCAGCTGGAGGTTTGGCGGCTATACCAACACCAGAAGCCCAGAGATCGAAATCCATGAGACGGTTTTCTGCCCATTGGTCCTGTTGCAAGTAATTTACGGAAAGGCAGCTCCGGAAAGCCTGGCGGGCGCTTTCGGCAGCCTCAAAAATGGCAGCCTCCGCATTCGCACCGAGTCTGTCCTTCTCCATGATGACCTAGAAAAGGATAACATCGTATCAGAAACGTATAAGAGCACATCTAGACTGAGTCTAACGCCAAGAACTTCCCCGCTTCTCAGAGCTGTGGACAACTCAGAGTTTCAGCCTTGTGGCAAGGTTTGGGCAATGACCAAGAACAAGTTCAGCGGAACCCAGTAACATGTAACAACTGATCATAACTGCATTTCTCTCAGTAACATGGACGCCAAAGAATTGTTCGATCTAGCTATTCTTACTATTGGTAATACTGCCGGTGCTGCAGCTGACGCTGCGCAAACGTGCGCGATAAACGTCAGAAAGTCGGGTTCTTCACCGTCTCTGCACATTGAGAAGAATCGTATGATGACTCTAGGCAACCTCGCAGCCAAGCTCATGCAAGTTCGATTCATGTTACAGGATCCTTTCTGCAAGCAATCAGACAGCATCCGTGATAGACTACCTCGCCTCCTCGCTCAAGTAGAGGCAGTTTGCAAGGTATGTCACGATTCAATTCACACCCATCACGCGTAATATGTAATATGTCTTTAGTGGCAAGCTGATCAAGCCAATATCAAAGACAACTGGTGGGATGAATACGAGAATCTTCAATATCCCGCACTTCAAGCTATTGCGCAGCTCTCGATTGAGATTCATGGTACCCTAACAACCGCTCTGATTCAGTTCGCCTCGTGTGGTGGGCCACTTGTTCAAAGATTACTTTCTAATCTGGACAAATTTCTTCGTCTCCATGACAGTAAAGCTTTGAGGACCGAAATTCCCCCATCCTCAGACGTGCACCGGGTAGATCCTCCTGTTGACTACCCTTCGACAGTAAACGATCTTATGTATAACGTATTTCAAAACTTCTCGCAATGTGCTTGCACAGCAGGGACCGACGACCATCATATAAGACTTCGTCTATTTGACGAAGTGAAATTTGCAAAAGATAACGTACTGTTTGATGCTTTTCTCTCGAAAACATTGACAGCACGACTCTCAGCCAATTATTTAAGATGGCAACACATGAACTTTCAGATACCAATGCAAGTTTGATTCTCCACTACTTTGCTCATCGCCACTGACGCACTGCTAGGGGGTACTCACCAAAGCGTAAAACACGTTTCGTAAACGACGAGTGCTCTAACACGGTCGGGGACTCGGAGCCACAGAAGACGGAAGTGATCGATATCGCTGATATTTGTGGACTTCTTTCTGAGTCCTATGGTCCCGTGTGCATACGACTAAAGCTGAATGATAGCCAGCTTCAGCATGTTTTCCCGGTACATGAGACCGATAAACGTGTAGTGGAGGCTCCTAGCATCGCATTATCGCAGGTCCTCAGAATGGGGAACTTATCAACAAGAAATAAGATCCTCCTTGCTCATGTTCTCGCAAACTCCGTGTGGCGGTTCTACAATTCCAAATTCATGGGACCGACCTGGACGACTGAATCAATTCACTTTATGCAAGAGTTACGACTAGATGCTGAGCAGGATCTAGATCGACAAAAGATAGATGCATCATGTCCGTTCTTTGCGTACATTCCTCCGCATCCAAAAACAAGTTCACTATCCGAGCACTTGCAAGGATGGAGCGTACTTCATAGATATCCATTAGTGTTATCTTTAGGAGTCATGCTAGTAGAGCTTTGTCGGAAAAACCCTATGGAAATGGCCCATCCTCCCGGGAGCCAGGAAGCCCAAATCAACCATTCTTTTGCATTCTACAAGGAAGTAGTGGAAAGCCCAGGATGGCCATATCTCGATGTTCGGAACGAAGACATACGTCGGAGATATCGTGCCGCAGCCCGTTGTTGCCTAGATCCAAAATTGTTCCACATACCCACCCCTACTGTCAATGGACAGTCAGACACAGACATTCGCCGCGATATTCTATACAAGCAGGTTGTTTTTCCACTGCAACGATTATGCATTGATTTGAATGTCTTAAATCCGAATAAAGAGTCTATATATCTGGACTTTGATGAAGTACCCTCATCATCGCGCAAATCTCAAATTCCACCATTTTTATCTCCACACGAACAAAGTCGGTAAGTAGACTTGTGATAAGTTCACCTACATTCATTGGCTAATGACTTCGAGCGTACGAGTTCCATCGCAAGAATGGATGGCATGGAATGTAAATCGGGGACCTCTAGATTGACCCCTATGTATATAACCCGGCAATCACACCTGTGAAGGTATTAGCGACTATTCATCACGAGATACTCAATGGTTAAGCACGGGCGAGAACGAGCGCAATGGGTACTGAAAACGTGCGTGTCGGCGGTGAAACGGCGGTATATGTCACGATAGAGAACACGACCCGATTCAGAACCGAAATCTTGTTCGCTTGTCCACGTCTTTCCATCATACAACATCAGTAGGGAAACGAAAAATACCATACTGATATCTTTACTCCATTGGCTGTGTCCCTGAGCCAAGACCAGCCGAAATCCAATGAGGTTGAAATTTAAATCAGCTACATCACAATAATGCCCGTCAGGAGCGTTGCAAAAGAAACTTAGGAAGAGGACTCTGTATAGAAATCGTCATTCAAGACCTTGTCTCTGTGCAAGGATAGGAAATCCAGAATGATCTTCAGGTCTACTTTAGAGCCCGAGGATCCGTGTGAAATCCCGACATAATTTCCGACCCCAATGAACGCGCGTACCATTTTGCAGATCGAGGTCCGTATTTGTAGAAAATAGGGTTTATTTTAGCATTGAATCTCTTTTCACATGGGTATCGCTTCTCTGTCTGGATCGAACAGCCGTGCCAACTCTAGCAGCAATCGATAGGTGTATATACTCATATCAACCTCTCTGAGCGCTCTGAAGTACCACTGTCGGCCTTGGTCGGCAATCATCTCAGCTCTTCGTTTCCCCATCTCAGTCGAAGTAAGATACTGAATCAGCTCAGGAAGTTCCTCCATGCTTTGGCTGACTGGGATGTAGTGAACCCATGGCATAAGACGGTCATCGTGCCATTCCCGAAGGAGTGTTTGCTTTAGTGGTGTGGATCTTGACGCCAAAAGCTTGTAGTAACGACCACTAATTCCGTTTCCGTCGAGGTCGAATACGAGCTTAGATTTGAAGGCCTCGTCCTTGTTTGCCCAGTGCTTAATATTGAAGTAATTCTCCTGATCTCTGCATGCCTTTTGTGCGCATTGGAAGACTTTGGTGAAAGCCACGTCGAATTTTCTGGTGTTCAAAAAGGAAGACTGCGTACGAGTTATGATTCCATTATTTTCGCTCAAGTAATAATGTTGCTGTCGTCGTAAGTTTTGCGCCAGCGCTACAAATCGCTGGCGATGGAAATGTTCCCATTCGTTCCCCACAGAAAATCCTCCGGACGTAGATCCGGCCCAGTAAAGTTTATTTTGCTTCTTATCCCACGCAATGTCTTTTGTTTCGTCATATTTGAACCCTAGCTCAGTATAGGCGGGGCTGGGGAATAGTATGTCTCCCATCGTTGATAGTGAGCCTGTCGAGAGGACCGGAATCAATCCCTCGATCAAGCGGAATGAAGTTGGACTTTGCAAGAGGCCATGCATATCCCTGTACTCCGGATGTCGGCATATATCTCTTGAAGCGCTTAGATTCGCGACCAGCTGGATGACAAACGGCTCGCCCGTGTCATTCAGAGGTCCACAATATTTTGTAATGGAATCCCATACGGGTTGGTGGGCGAGATGGGTAAGATTAAAGGGTCCATGACTGGGAGAGATCAACACCCTAGGCTCGTCAAGGTGATTGACTGCGAACTCGACATCTGGAATTGAACCATGTAGACGGCCTAATGTACTATCAAATAAGAGTCCGATATGTCTGTCATTCGATCGACGTGGATGAGTGCAATTACTTCTGGTACCAGAAAGCCTGCAAAACCACAGCTCACTTTTTGTTGCCTTATACGCCTTTTCCATGGCTAGGCGGGACTCGTTGCCGCTCAAGCTCCAGAATCGCGAGATGGAATTATATATTGTATCAAATTCGTCGATAATTGGCGACTCATGGAATATAGCAAACTCATACCAATCCTTGAAACCCTGCGGGGGATTGATCTTGTATCTGCGCTGATACTCGCCATAAGCAGCCTTGTAATTCTTAGATTGCAATCTTAAACGCCCTTTAAACTCCGCTTTAGCTTTGTTGGCGAGATTTTCGACGGGATGGTTTCGGATCGGCGAAGCCGTGTTGTTGATCATCACTACACTAATAAGGTATGGTATAAGCGGAACTAACACAAATACCAACAACCTATACCTGGCTCTCGCTTGATGTGGAAGCATGTATATAAGTTGGACGAGAGACACGAACGATCCAATTACGATCGAGAATGCCTGAATTTCGGAGAAATGTGCCGTTTGGATATGAGTCGCCATGAGACCGAAGGTTTCTATGACAGTGGCAAGGCGCCAGGAACCGCAATTTGCCTACCCGTCAATCGTAAGCTGATAGTTGAGTAACGTGAGCGAAACGTACGGTTTGTGTTACGAAGTAACGTGCGAATGCTTTCGTGATCCCTGATAGGATTATTCCGGGGATACTGCTTGTCCCAAACCCATACAATTGGTTTCGGATAGCCAAAGCAACCCCGATAGTAAGAATTGTTCTCCATGAAAGCGCCTTTATTGATTCATCCAAGTCGATATGACTGACAAAGTAAGGAACATTGGCTGGCCGATTCAAGAGAGATAAATAAATGACTAATGAAGCCACAGCGGCGACAGTCGATGGCAGACATTCTATTATGTCCCAATCAGACAATGCTAGTATTGCAAAGATCGCGAAAATCGTGGTGCTCCATAAAGAATTAGCGAGATTTTGTAAAGAACTACTTTCTTTGGGGGATCCCAAGACGAACGAGTTCGGCTTAGAAGTAGCCTGAGCAAAGAGAAGTATCGGAGTTAGCCCTGGCTGCTATTGTTAATACTATTTGCTCCAAAGAGACAAAACCAGCTGACTGACAATGAGCTTTACTATCCCAATTTCTGCTTTAGACAGCGCGATAACGGCGACACTGGCTGCAATAAGCCATAGATATGCCGAGCCAGCGTGTGCGCTAGAATGCCCTCCTGAACGGCCAAATCGACCGGATACCCTGAATATTGTTGGCGATATTGTCCAACTCAATAATTCGGCAAATAATTCGGATTCTTTGGAGAACAAAAACTGCGACAGAATGGAAAATAATAGGCCTGAACCAGCCAACACAGTGATTGATTCGGAACTGGAACCCCGCATTTCTCATGAACAGAAGCGCTCACCGGCGGTTTAAACATCCCCCTTCCTTTTATTCCTTCGTATCAAGTGGGGTTTTGTACTGGGTGCGGAATAAGATACGAGATGGAATGGAATGCTAGACTAACTTAGTACGGCAATCAAGGTGTAACGCGAAATCAGGCCCCCCATGCTAAATAACAATCCCACCGAGTTTGGACCACGCGCCTTGTTCTACGCCCCGTATGTGACAGACTTTTTCCAAGGCAGGTCCAACATATACTAGTATCATCTACAAGTTCGAATCAAGAGTGGATAGGATTCCAAAGCCGGGGTGTGCATGGTTGGGCTTGGCTTCCCCCCAACAGGAAATTGATACACGTACAGGGGTGAGTCTTTAAGGATTCGGGGGTGGCAGCGCAACAGATCATTCAGCCTGGACAGTAAGACTAAGCGGGCGTTGATGGGAACCAAGGGTTTTGAGTGGATATAATGGAGAACGTGGCACGGAACCCACATAGTAAGGCTGTGCCGTAATGGGTCTACCTTGTATGGAATACCGTGCGAGCACACACTCTTAACCGTGATTGATCTCTCTTCCCATCATCACACTGTACTGCGTTCCTGCCAGTTTACATCACATTGCTTCCCAATTTTCATGCGTGCACCTCAGAAGTCTCCACGCATGCGCATTTGGCGTAGCCTTCTCCGCCGCTACAATCTCCGCTTGCTTGTCTGCTTTCTCTTGTTTAGTACTCTAGAGGTTTTACAAATACGTTTTCATCAGAATCGCTCTCTAAGTAGACTTGGAGAACCGAAATCCCCACCTTCCGAGCGCATCTTCATTTCTAGCATTCATTGGAATAACGAGAAGATCCTCCGCAGTGACTGGAACCAAGCGGTCGTTTCTCTAGCTCTGAGCCTGGGTCCGGAAAACGTGTTTGTGAGCGTTTACGAGAGTGGAAGCTGGGATGATACGAAAGGTGCCCTCAGAGAACTAGATCAGGCATTGGAGACCACTGGAGTTCGTCGAAATATCATCTTATCGAATGTAACACACAGAGATGAACTCTCAGAAACACAGCTAGGTCCGGGTTGGATCGATACACCTCGAGGAGCCAAGGGGCTCCGGCGCATACCTTACCTTTCCCGGCTTCGGAACTTGACACTCAAGCCCCTGGAGCAGCTTTACGAAGACGGGGAGCAGTTTGACAAGATCCTGTTTCTCAACGACGTTGTTTTTTCAGTGAGTCTTTCGCAAGTTTCTGCGCGTCTCTCTAACGTTGTACAAGACCGGAGATGTCCTCAACCTGATGGGCACAAATGGAGGCAACTTTGCCGCCGCTTGTTCCCTAGACTTCTCCAAAGCTCCACTTTACTACGACACCTTTGCTCTAAGAGACTCCGAAGGACATGAGTCTCTTATGCAGACCTGGCCGTATTTCCGATCGCGGCAATCTAGGCATGCAATCAAAGCAAACTTGCCAGTTCCCGTAAGCAGCTGTTGGAATGGAATTGGTGAGTGCTACATGCAGAAGCTGATCCCTGACCCTACAAAGACATGACTGATTGAAAAAAAAAGTCTTGATGCCCGCAAAACCTTTCACATCCGTGTCCACCCTTCGTTTCCGAGGTATACCAGACTCACTTGCCGAATACCATCTCGAAGGCTCCGAGTGCTGCCTTATTCACGCAGACAACCCGCTCTCGAAACAACAAGGAGTATTCGTGAATCCGAATGTTCGCGTAGGCTACAATCGCAAAGCATACGATATCATGCTCGACAATAAAACTCCGTCCTCTTGGAGAATATTTGCAGCTCTGTGGGAGAATAGGATCCGGCGTTGGACTACCTCCCCTTTCCTTAAGGAGTGGTCAGTTCGTCGAAGAGTTGGGAAATGGGCCAGGCAGGCTCCCAATCATGAAGAGCCCGGCGAGTATTGTGTGGTGAATGAGATGCAAGTACTTGCAGCAAACGGATGGGCTCATGTCTGAATTTCTATAAGTTCTTGATAGTCAAGTCTTTCCTCTAGAAGGCAGAAGATTCTCCTGTTCTTGGAATTCCGATACGCGCCGGCGTCGAAATTCCAAGGCTGGTTCACCAGTAGGTCTAGCGCCTGGTTGGTCCGGATCTATTCACGCTACCTTGGCTTGGTATTTACTGATAGAAGAGCGGTGTTGAACTAAGGCAACATGATCTTCCACCGAACGGCTAAACTTCCAGTCTCCACCGATACTCCGCCACGATATTCCGCTCATTTCTTTTTTCCCGCGGAAATCAAAGCATCATTGCCAAGACAAGACTTTGCTGCGCCTCAAGTCACGACGTAAGATTCTTGCAGTTCTTGGAAGGCTGCAACTAAATGGACATAAACGTTCTGTCGCAGATCTTCGTGATACGATGGTGCGGCGTAGCGATATTGATCAATTCTGGCGCGGCGAATCAAAGCAAGATAAATAACGCTCATGGCCAGCAGTGCGGATTCTAGAAACTCTGCCCACGAGCATGCATCCAAGACAAGCACTCAGTCCCATACGGAGGAAGAACGCTCGGTTCGACTTTGTCATAGGTGCGGAGATTTAAGCCGGTCAAGCTTCAGGAAAGCCTGGCATCTAGTTCGGAAGCCAAGGAGATTCCTTGACGAATGCCATGTTGACTTCGATACTATCTCACGTACGCATAGTTATCGGATAAAGTGTTAGTTCTTTGATTCCAACTCAATTCTCCAGATTGCTGAGATGGTTGGTCAAAATGTCAAAACATAGCTTTCTACAAGGGGTAAATGACTGCCAGGCTCTTACATACTGATGAAAAGAAATCGCTCGTGGATATAGAGCGGTACTAATTGCGTCTTTATTGGTTGAGTAAAGTGCATTGCAGTGATGTCGAAGTGGTAGGTAGCTTTCTGTTTGTAACAACGCGTTGCCAGAGAAGCACCTACAAGTCACTTCAAGGGTGGTAAAGATTGACTACCTCTCGCCTGAATTGTGTACAAGACACATCGGCCCCAGAAGCTCCCTTTGCAGGTGCTTGAGAGTCTGCTCAATTGTCTAGCTAGGGCCGAGTACGATGTTGACCTTGGCCGCGTCATTGCCAGTGTATATGTTGCCCAGTAGCAAAATTTACACCTCACATTTCCTGAAGATTCTGAAAATCGCAAAACACAGCCTCAAGTTCAAGGATTGGAGAGCCAAGCTCGCAAGAATGCATCCTTCTACCGGGCGTACTTGGCCAAGCCAAGCACTAATCACATCGCAGGTACGGAGTATATATTCGCGACTCCTGCAGGAAGACCTGTACGTGCTGTACTCCGGTCCATGCGCACGACTAGCATACTCCCAGTGCCAGTGATCATGCTTTTGTTCGTTACCAAAGTGTCAACCTCATTGTTCAATCCCTCGCATTAATGATCCCTGCACAAGGATTCACCCGCAGATCGTGTCGCTCCAATAGTAAGTCTTGCAGTCCATTTCCTGAAGTAAGAGCCCCATGTGCCATGGCAGGCTGTGCCGCCCATCTTGGTTTCAACCATTGGGGGGTGCGAAGTAATTAGATCATTGTGTTCAACCTTTCAAGGATGATTGACTTAGTGCTTCACTGCCTGGAAACTAGAAGAAAAACGGCGATTATTCTCTCGAGGACCGGCTTGAAGAGACGATCTATTTACGCAATATGGGGAATGCGGGATCTCTGCTTTTTGCTCTGAATTGATAGCATAAAATTTCGAAGGTAGATTGACCTTGATAGAACAAAGTTTACACAATCAAAGACCCAAAATCATTAGTTCTTAGTACGTGCAGGAGGGTTGAGCAATGAACCTCTCTACTAGACATATACATCTAACCGCTGGGGAAAGGTCATCTTCAGAAAGCCGGCACCCTATAAGCAGATCCTAGAGCTAGTATTAGCCCATATTAGGTTTGAGGGTATCATAGATCTAGCCACGAGGCTATCCCCCCTCTAGAACTTAGCCAACTACTATTAATTAACTTACAGTAACGTATTTGAAGACTTGATGGCTACACACATGGTGAACACAGTTTGTAGATGAAGCTGAACACGGCCACTTCAATGGTCTTTCGCTTTTCAACACTATATGTCCTAACCTTGGCTGCCTGCCCGGGAGTATGGTATTATGTCACGGAGATAATGAATTTCTTCCTTGTACCTTCGAAGACGTTGCGCCTGAACAATGCTCGGGTTTGATGTTGCAGATGCTTACCCATAATAATCGATTTACATTCATCATACTCGGGGATTAGTAAATATACACAAACATAAGTTCTTATATTCAAAATGTGGCTCAACCATCTGTACAAATAATTGCAAACACTCTAGCGAACCTCTGCCAACAACTACCTCTCCTATAGAAACCTACACGATCAAAATTCACGGCATTCCAGGTTCTCGGACCGTAATCATTGCACTCGCTTCCGAAGAATGCGGGGTTACGCTGAACATTCCCCTTCATTCAGCTCGCAGATCAACGTAGACTAAACCAGCTTACACAAGAACATGTCAAGGCGGACTCCCAATCATGATCGCGCGGAATCCCTTTTAGACGCATGTTACATCATATGGGTACCCCTAGCGTCGCCAAACAAATCAACAAGTAAACCTTTCCGGAGCATTCTCCGCACCTATCATATATAACGAAAACACGTACCTATACCCATCATGGCTCTCCAATACAACCACAAACCCATACTAATCCATACCACAACATGTCACCACCCCGCAAAGCCCTCATAGCCATAACATCCGCACACGCGCCGCTCTACCCGGACAACAAAGAAACCGGCCTCTTCATAACCGAAGCCTTACACCCATTCCTCGTCTTCAAAGCCGCCGGTTTCGAAGTTGACTTAGTTTCCGAAACAGGAACGTATGAACCAGATTGGTTGTCGCAGCAGCCAGACTGGTTAAAAGATGAAGATGAAAAGATCTGGGAAGATCGTCAGAGTGAGTTTCGGAGGAAACTTGATGGGTTGTTGAGACCTGAGGATATTAATCCGGATGAGGTATGTATGGACGCATGTTTGTTTGATTATTTTCTTTCGGGGAGTCGCTTATGAATGCATGTAGTATGGGCTTTTCTTTGCTTCTGCTGGTCATGCGTCTTTGATTGATTACCCGGATGCAAAGGGGTTGCAGAGTATTGCTTCCAAGATGTATGCTAAAGGCGATGTTATTTCGGCTGTGTAAGTGCTATACTTCCACAAGACCTTGCATCGGATATTCAGTAACACGTGCAGTTGCCATGGAGGCGCAATCTTCCCAGGTATCCTAGATGTCAAGACCAAGAAATCTATCATTGCGGGTAAAAGGGTAACAGGTTTTACCACTAAGGGTGAGGAGGAAGAGGGTGTTCTCGATACGATTAAGAGCTGGGATCGTCCTACCATCGAAGCTGCTGCTGCAAGCGCTGGTGCTCATTGTAAGTTTGTGTTATCGTGCGCATCTCCCCAAGATTAATCATACTTAGACATTTCTCCACCTGGCCCGTGGGATGCTTTTGCTATCGTTGATGGACAAATTGTCACAGGCGCAAATCCTGCCAGTGCCCATGTGACGGCGGAAAAGGCTGTGGAGACGTTCGATCAACTTCAAGAAGAAGACCTTTCAAGAAGGTAGGACGGTCTAACCACCCTGAATGAGACACAGATAGTCTCTTATGGATGTCATCTTATGGAACTGGACACAGAATTTTCTGTGATTGTAGACGTACAAACCATGCATATGTACGCATCAAAAGTCGCAATCATGATGAATAAAAATATAATTCAAAAACTCTAATGCCTGTAGATAACGCCGAACAGCCTTCGCTAAAACATTGACAGAAGAAAGTATGCTTATAATAGCTGATACCATGAAGAACTTCTAAGATACGCCGGCCGTGAAACCGCGAATAGTTTACAAAGTTATAATTTCACAAAGGCATAGGAAATGGCCTAGTCTACGCTTTCCTGAGAAGGGATTGCGGAGGCTCGTATACATTGCTTGGGTAACGTTGCGGGTCTGTCCCAGAGTACGTTACATAGCCAACGCCTTGATAGAATGGACATTACGTCGTCCGCTACATGTGAGATATACAGACCTAAGTCTCCGAACGATTCGGCAGTTTGAATAGTTTTGCGACTATAACCGTCAGAAATCAACCTTCTGAGACGGGAAGTCACTTACAATTCCACAACAGTTCTGACAACTTCAGGATGTACCCGCTTCTTCACACAATTCAAGAGGAAGTGCTCTCCCTCAACCGAATTCCAGAGGCGGTCAACCAGAGGAGAATGCCACAGCAAATTGAAAGCCTCGAAGCTGCCAGAGGTTGTGGCATACCATAGCGGTGCTATTCCTTTGCCATACCTATAGTTGGCTTTGATGCCTGGGTAGCCTAAGAGTATCTGCACGTTCTTCGCCTTTCCCGCACCTGCAGCATATTGCAGCGCAGTGAGACCACTTTGGTTTTCGGCATTAATATCAGCAGTGCCATGTTTTATGACAAGCTGTAGTGCCGTCGGTGACTCCTGAATTGCTGCTGCATGTAGTACTGTTTGCCCATCTCTACTTGCGGCGTTTAAGTCGACATCGGGAAAATTCAGGAGGTACTTCATATTATCTAGTGCTCCACCGCACGTAGCAACATACAGTGGTGTCTCGCTAAGCTCTGTAGTTCCTGTGCGCAATGCAGGGTACTCATGGTAGAGGTACTCTAATACAAGACGACTTCGATCGTACTTAGAGGCAAGGTGAAGAGCATTCCATCCATAAAAGTCGCTTCTGGGCTGATCGTCTTTGGCGTCAAGTCGTCCGGATAAAGGCGCCACGTACTGAAACATCCAATCACGAATGCCAGTATCTTTCTGGCCGACTCTAAGGGCTGGATTCATGCCGGAATTGACCAGATCTTCTACGACCGATAGATGTCCTTTCTTGCATGCCTTGTGTAGTGCAGTCTGACCTTGGGAGTCCTGTATATTCTTGTCGAGGTTCTCGCTACGTAAAAGGCTGCGTAGTACCAATTCATGACCTTCTCGGGCAGCGAAATGCAAAGCAGTACGGCCGCCAACCTGGTTATACATCTTGACAGAATTTACACGGCATAGTTGGCCCTCCTTTCGCCGAAGCTTGATCATCATATGTTCTTCTATCCTAATAGGTTCATACGTTTGAGCGTTGACGAGGCAGTCGAGAGGTGCCTTATCTAAGAGAACATCAACAACCTTAATGTGACCGAACATTGCGGCAAGCATCAAGGGAGTGATGCCCAACGAATTGCGGCAACCAGCATCGACTTTCTTGAGCAGAAGTTTTCGGACAATGTCATGATGCCCACCTAGCGAGGCCAGGTGAATAGGCTCCATGCATAATAGATCCGATGCGGAGCTATTCAGACCTCTCGAAGAGCGAATCTTCATGAGGGGTGTGAGCAGGGTAATATATCCAAAGAGACAGGTCAAGTGCAGACCAGTGAATCCATTCGGCATATACACATCGGATTTTGATGGATCGGAGAGGGAGTCGCCTTGTTTGACGAAGGATATTATACGTGAGAGTTCGACTTCCGCCGATGACTTCTGCCGCAACATTTGGAGTATTCGATCGGGAAATAATGCAATTTGGAAAGACGACTCTACATGAAGATCGTTTTTAAGGAATTCTAGAGTCAGTGAATGAAAAGACCCTTTGGCTTTAAGATCTACTCTTCGGCCCAAATCTTTCTCATAGCGTGTAAGGTGAAATGGCCAGTACCTGACAGCATAGTCCAAGAGTGGCCAATCCTGGAGTCGTTCATTCAGGCATTCTTGACTTCTGCATACTCCCCCTGGGCAGAAGCCGAATGTGAGGTAGGACACACATAGTTTTCCAAGCTGCTCGTTCATATTGGGGATTTTCTGCAGTCCATCTGGTTGGGTGAGATACTGGCCGAGTGATGGGTGTAGATAACCTATAGTTCCACCTTCTAGGACAATCAACCCCTGGCAAGATTGTCGAATATCTCTCCAATTGGGACCATTACCTAGGAATGGCTTAGAACTTATCAAGTTAATGCTAAGGAGCGCTTCGAGCTCTAACATGGAAAGCGGCCTAGCTGCATCCCTGATGATACCTAAGACCTTCTTGGCCTCTCCTCCCCTGTTCTTCTGGTCCCTGATACGATCTATGTTCCGGTCGAAGGCCTTCTTCAGCACACCGTCCAAGTATGCATCTTTGCCGTCCTTATCATAGACTAGTCGCCGAACGGCTTCCAGATTCAATTCGAGATCTTTTTCTCCGTGTGATGTCGATATGAACTGAAGGTTTAATTCCACAAGAAGAAATCTGTAGCCCGTATTAGAGGGTACTCAGATAGGTCTTGGTGTTCTAGCTCTGTACTTACATACCGCCGGATGATTCGGTAATCACCCTGATAACCTTGTCCTGAAAATTCTTGTCTTTTAGTTGACAGCAGCGACTCTCGCCCTTCTCGGCTAGTTGTGTCAAGCAAGTCTGCAGGTAGTTTTCAATATCGTATTCATCCGCCTTAGTCGGCCACACACATTCTTTGTCAAAATACCTCCTCCACCTAGTCGAGTCGGCCCGATCTGTCATAATGAGTCCAATATTAGTCTTCTCTTGAATATCACGGAGGTGCTGGAGGAGGGTCTCAAGAGCTGACGGTTCACACTCGTCCAAAGCATCAAGCATAATGCAAGCCGAATTGCCTCGTTCAAATACGTCAATGATTCTCCTTTTGACAGCTTTTGCTGTCGAGTGACCCGCGGTTTTAGTCTCATTGAACAGTTTCTTGATGATGTCATGACTATAATTGGCCGGGTTTCCTCGCTCGAGTATCTCGATGATTTTCTTTTTGACAGCTTCTGCTGTCGGGCGACCCGCATTCTTAGTCTCATTGAACAAATTTCCGATGATTTCGTGAACATAATTAGCCGGATTTCTCTCCTTCAGCTGTTTTAATATCCACATGAGAATTTGGGCAGCATCATGATATTGTTGCTCCTCGGTATTGAAGAATACAGAAACCACAGTGACAGCATGGTTCTGGAGATACTGTTCATCAATCCCCTTCTCAGCCGGATCTTCCACCTCGGCTATGAGGCTTTGCAACTTATCTAGTTGTTGAAGAATACCAAGTATCGTCATAGTCTTCCCTACTCCCATCTTCCCCTCTAGAACAATAGTCTCGCCCAGGTTCTTGAAACACCGCTGAAATCGTTCACTTTCAAATATCTTCTTTGTCAATTTGTTCATGAAAGGTCTGTGCGAGGGTATGGCTACTGGATGTAATTGGCTTGCATGTAGGGCCATCCACTCATTGATTGGATCGTCTTGTGAAATTAGCCGCGGACAAGATTCACATCACGGGAGAAACGATGCGATACCTGATTGAAATGTCACATTGCCGATGGTATGGCCGTTCCCTCCAATACTGTCTACATTGACGGCCACATCAATGCTGGGTTGTCCATGGGGCATAATCATAATGAATGGTAAGGTGGGGAGGACCGTGTGCAGATCAGAGGCACATCTTGAGATATGCTACACAACGCAATTAAATCAAATAGCCCACCGACCCAATACCCGGTTGATCCTGCAAGCCGCCACAGGTTTTTGTAAGTTGAGTGGCACATGTGGTGGGTATCGATACTACGTGGCGCAGTATTAAGGTCAGCACCTTTACATGAGAGCCATGTGATGGGACTAGGACTCGCTGTAGAGACAAAAAAAATCAATTATTCGCTCAAAGTCAATTGGATCAGAACGGTGTTGCAGTCACATACTGTGTCCAACCTTGTGCGCCTCGAGCGCTCAGCTCTTGGCATGGGACGATCGCCAACATAGCCGCAAAGTAGGGACATCCCGAGTTGAAGCGTGATAGCAATGCGATAACAATACAAGATAACAAGCTATAGGATATAAAACAGGCACACGCGAAGGCAGACTTGGGATGGAATCATAGTCGGGTGACATGTGAAGTAAGGCATGGAAGGTTGAAAGCACTAGCCATTTCCGGCGATCGCCGAAGCACTGCCTCTTCTCGGTCTTTCCAAGTCAATCATTACACATCAGCTGCTGCCTTGGTGTTCCACGACCACCGGTGAAGCGTGCAATGTCAAGTCTGACAATATCGGTAGTTATCCAATCATTTGCGGATACGTTCCGGTGTAGACGCGGGTCTTTTTGCCGAGAGCACACATCGGCCGCATACATAGCCTCTGCCATTTATCAAAGCTGAACGGTGAAAATGGAGGACGATTTGACCTTGTCGATATGCAGCTTATCTACACCAACTTCTGAGCCTTGGAAAGTTTAAAACCCTGTTCGACTTCCCAATGTTCCCATGGCTGGATTTGAAACCGCCGCAGCCATTGTGGGCATCACTGAGGCAGCATTTCGAAGCATTTCCCTCCTTTACGAGACCGTACATGACCTAAAGAACGTCCCTAAGGATATCGAAGGCCTAAAGACCGAAATTGCTGCCCTTGAGCACTGCCTCATACAGCTGAAACATCTTAAGACAGCTGATGAAAGCGCACTCGTGACTATCAAAAAGTTTGGACTCCAACAAACGATCGAAAACTGCGGCGACAGTTGCAATAGTCTCCGCCTAATCATCCAAAAGTGGTCATCGTTACAGAAGTATAACTGGTTGGTGAGGGTCCAATTTTTGTTTTGTAAGAAGGAGATTCAGGCACTTCGTGGTAACGTCGACACTGCCAAACAAACAACCATCTTAGCTGTGGTGGTCGTACAATTGTAATTCATGCCCAGGTTGTGGGTAATAACGTCGGCTAAATTCAAGCAGATCAATCCAGCTACAAGGTCCTCTTTCGAAGGCCGAGGAACTACACCTGATTGATAAAGCAGAGAGAGATATTTCCGAAATGGGACGATCGAAAACCAAACGCAAATCTCCTTCTTCTGGAAGTAAGGCATATGACCTCTCCACTCCGGGAGACAGCAAAAAGCAGATGGTTGTTTACGACAGCACAACCAAATCCAAATCTTCCGGAAGTCCTCAAGACGAAGCTTTCAGCTACACCGAGGGAGTTAAAAGGGGGAATATTTCAAACGAAGTGAAAATCGGCACATTAGACGGCGCAAGTCACAAAGTTTCTAATGTGTCTGGTGCTGCGAAACTTTATAATATCAATACCAAGGTTGAAACGGATATCAAACGGACTACAGGGAAATCGAAATCTTTCGAGATTGGTAATGTTAGTGCGTAGTACAGTGCATGAGCCTAGATTTACATGTTGTTCTATTTGTGGGCTGTCGTTGTTGGAATGTGGTCACATAGGCAATAGGATATATTGTAGAGAGCCGAGAGAACTGATTCATGAGTGATCCACCAACTATCCGAGAGGGCAAATACAGGTAGAACTGCCTTAGTAATCCTACTAGTTTTTACCAGTCATCCCAATATCAAACAGTCACAAGGGCAACCCCCATTCAAAATACCCCAAGTCCTCTCTTTTCCCCTCAAGAACAGCCAATGCCTTCTCTTGAACACATCAAAGAAGGTTTCCAGAAAGAAGGAATCCCCGATACCTGTAACCCAAATATTCAACCTATCTCAAAGATGGGAATGACGCAGGCACCCGGCAGGACAGATAGAATAAGTCCCACCAAACTCCCCCGCCCCCCGGGCAGCCACAGTCAGCGGCAGACTGTAACGGCTCTCCTTTGTTAACGATCTATTATATATCTTATATACTATGGCCCTTCGGCCACGATCCTGCTAACCCCTGTCTCCCCATGGAGAGAGAAGAGGAGAACACAGGCCTGGTTTAACACAAGTAAAACCCAAATATCCACAATCAAAAAATGAAATCAACTCATATTGTCAACTTGTGACAGCCAGAACGCAGCAGTAGAGCACATCATTGAAGAAGAACTGAGTTAATTTTATCTAGGTGGCCATGGAGGCCCTATAGTTACACGATAGAGTAACTAGTGTCGAGCTAATAGAGCTCTGTGAAAGAAATGGTGAGGGCATTGAAGTCATGTGATATTTGGTGGATAAAGGTGTGAGATCATCGCCGGTTTGGCGAGAGTCACCTGACTAGTAGAATCAAGCGTCCGACTCAACACACACGAAACAAAGTCGGCCCCCGCAACAGCCGTTGAAGCCATCGAGGCCCAATCACCACCCGTGATTCCTTTACTCAGGCATGAGCCGACAGTTGTTGATGTTCTCGAGCTTTCCTCGCCGTTCCCCGCTCCGATAATCAAACCCGAGAGAAGAGCTGTCGAAGTTATTACTCTATCGTCGTCACCCCCAACCGCTCCAGTCAAGCATGAGACGAGGCACCAAGATGAGGTCGTATACCACTCTGAGCGCCAGGGTCGCAAACGACACGTAGACAATCCAATTTCGATCGCACCTTCCAAGAAGGTGAAGGTGACCAACAATTCATTTATGGGACCCCTTCCTGAGCGACCGCATTCCACTGGATCTGGACAACGTCCAATTAGGATGACTCAATCGTCTTTATTTGATTCAGGTTTCACGTCCGTGAAGGGTTTGGACTTCCCGTCAATTCAACTTAGACGCCATACCCGGGTTCGTTGACCGATGTACCACGGGAGGGTGATGGTGACGCCAAATACGATTCAGGTGACGATGATGCGGAGAATGACATGACAGTCGGAACCACCGGCGGCGATATCAAGACAATCTGCCGGGCTGAAGCGGTACATGCTCCTAGCTTTCGGGAACAGTGCCATAAGCTGCTCTTCACTGTCTTGCGACTAACCCGGCCGGACATAAAACCATGGCGTTTTGGTGAGGAGCACCCTGCTCCAGTGCCAAGGCTACCAGATGGTACATATTCAGGAGCTAGTGGGTGTTTATTCATCAGGTGGTCGACTAATTTCGTGGTGAATCGATTTGCGCCCCATATAAGCTACGTGTGTACGCATGAGCAGCCCGGCAAGCGATGCGCACTCGCAAAACGTTTTGGTGGGACTTGGCTCCTACTAATAAGTGACGAGCAGTGGCTTCAAATGAAGCAATGTAACCCCCCCCCCCCCCCCCTCTATTGCCACGTTATATTTTACTAACTCATTTCTTTAGACAACTACCAAGCATCACATCTCTGTGGTAATAAGACCTGCATTGAACCATCGCATATCGTGATCGAAACACCATCAGAAAATTTCTCTCGTAAACCATGCCATCGAGATCGGAAGTGTGTCTGCGGTCAACAACCTGCATGTCTCCCACAACTCACATTCGCCGTCCCTGCTGGTATTCGGACCGCCATGAAGAATTTCTTTGATCTCGCCATCTCCCCCAATTTCAATATATGCCCAGCCAAAGGTTGTTCTTACAGGGCAGTATGCGAAGGAGATTGGGAGTTCTGGAAGGTTGGCAGCGAGATTGAGCAGCATTACAACAGTTTTCACACAATGCCATAGTATGCTTTCGGGTTTCCATGAGTGGCTTTCGAGTTCTCGACCTCTTGGTTCGTAACTCCCAGTACTGTCTTCGTTCTGTTTCCATGCAAAGAACATCTTAGCGATTGTAGCGATTAGAGTCTGTAGCAATTTACTGATTATCGGATCTAAGAAATGTTCATTATATACTTTGATCGTGTTGAAAGGCGACAATCGCCACTGGTGGATTTGACTATTGCTATTGGTGGTGCTAGTTGGTTGTTTGCTTATGTGGCTTTGGGTATGCCCTTCATAGTCCCTCCTGGAATAATACTATCAACTTATCTCGCACACCTGATTCTGCATATACACAGTATACCTTGATCATTATCGCGAAGACTGGAGTCGAACCATCTATCACATCAGGTACCAAGCTTTCAGATACACTTATACGGAAGCACTTTCAAAAATATGTTTGTTCTTGCACCTATGACGTAGAGTCGCCGCGTCAGCCAGTGTACATATGCTATCTAGTAACAAGGTTCACACCTCATATTTCCTAAAGACTAACCCTACATGCAAGAAGCATATATAGCCAGAAACAACCCCATCCCAAATATTGACAAGAGAAGAACAAGCTACCAAAAACCTCAACCTAAACATGTACAGTTGAAAGCAAGCTCCCCGAACATTTACAATCAACCCAACATCCCCCCCCAACACACAGCCAACTACTCAAAGCAAAAACCTTGGCCGACTCCTAGGCAAAGTCCTAGTACACTCCCTCAACTCCTTCAAATTCTGCACCCCAAGCAAACTCATCCTAATATACGCCTTAGCATAATCTTCATTCCAATGATCCTGATCGCCAACAAACTCAAGCCACTCATCATTGATCTCCGGATGCACCGACAAGACCTTATCAGAAGGTAGGACGAAAATCTCCGGATTTGGAGGGGATTGGAGGGTGTCGTTGTAGAATTCGACGTCCCAGATGCCGGGCGTGGTGTCGAGGGGAAACCCGGCTTTTTTGGGTTCGACGAAACGTTGTTCGGCGGAGCTGTGGGCGCCGACTAGAGCCGCCAGGTCGTGGGGGGAGAAACCTTTGCGGCGGAAGAGTTTGATGAGGTTGTCTGCGCTGTCGTGGACGTCCGGGAGTTTGCCGTCTGGGGCGGCTTGGGTTGCGTCTTTGCGGCCTATGAATGTTCGGATGCGTGGGCCTCGGGGACAAGTCACGGTGGCGTGGTTGTGAGCGTATTGTGCCAGGTCTGCGAACCCGACCTTGAATTTGGCTTGTACTTGACGGAGGAGGAGTCGGATGTCTTGTAAGCCGTTGTTCTCAGGTCGGTTTTGCTCTCCAAAGTCCATGTATAGGGATCCGTCGGCGCCTCCACTTAAGGAATTTTGATCCCAGGCTCCGGCATCGTGGAATCCTCCACGCACAGCGGCACGCGCCTTGTCGTTACACTGGCCATCGGGTTCTCTGAAAAGCTTCGTGAGCTCAGCAGAAACGTCATACCCTACATGTGTCAGCTTATTGAATCACTGGGATATCAATGTCTTACAGATACAGCAAGGGTCCGTGTCTAAAATGCAGCTAGTAGCCTCTTCTTGAGACTGACCAGAGAGCGTTTGAGTGACAAGGACGTCTCTAATAGCTGCTGCCGCAGGAGGGAGTTCACCTCTGAGTTGCAATTCAAGTGATACTGGCGGTGTCGCACGTGAGTCTAGTGGAGAAGCCTTCGACAGGTATGTTAAAGAGAGGACAGGCAAAGCCCAAATGAGGTTGTACCCCATGTTCATTAATGAAAGAGCGACGTTGAACGAGTGGACAGATTTTGTAACCCCCAAGAATTGGACAAGAAGGAATGTTGGACACTATGAATGCACCCGGGGAAACACTGTGACCTTTATATAGCTCCAGTTAAACGCCTACATTCACCATAGACAGGACCCAAAAAATTCCCAACCTAACCACAAGCAGGGCCGTCCCGCAGTAGCCCTCCATGTGCACGAATCGTATAACAGCACCAAGAATAGGTCCCGCCACATGGGACCCTTGGACCCCAGAGGCGGCAGGAGAAACATCCCCGGATATGGTCTGGCCAGTATTAACTGCTTGAAGAGGGCTGGAACCATTTTCAACACCGCCGATAAACCGCCCGCGTCAAGGGAATAATTATGAACAGATTGGTGGACCTTGTGTGTGGCTTAAGCCTCTACTGTGATGTTGATGTTAAGAGCACATGATGCAGGGCTTTCTCCCACTGTGAGGCCACCGATTAGGTGATCTACATCAATCATTACCTGGCAATGTCCACGTCTGGAGGAGTGAACAGTGCACGCGAATAAATTGTTGTACGACATACCTTTCCACTGCCTTGGTAAATGGTCGCATATGATCGTCGCGCCTTATTCCCGAGTGTAGAACTACAAGTCGATTCGATAAAGTTTTGTGGTATACGTGGTCTCGGCTTGTCGTGACCTTCTCGTACATTTCCGGTAAGTTGTCATGGATCAGTGTCTTTGCTGTCTGTGCGAACCAGAGCCCCGGGTCCGCCTGGCAACATAGTCCGGAAGAAGCCTGTGTACCCATCTATAAACTGAGGTGACGAGAGCTACGGATTGTTTTCACATGGTGGTAGTGAACTTGACATTTGAATTCTACACAGGAGACGTTAGGTAACAACGCTCCAAGACGAAGACTCTAGCCTGTCGACGATAGCAGGGCAGTGATTGGGAGAGTGGAGATAACGACCCGACGATACGATAGCCTATAGCGATGGATTTCGGTTTAAGCGACTACATGATCGATTGCAAATTCCTCTTGTTCTATTGGAGGAGGCACTTTCGTCTGAATCCGTGTTACTGTCTCTACTGCTATGCCAAGATGGATGGGGGTGCTAGCTCTCGTGCCTAGATTGCTTTCTTTAGATATCGTGACCGGATGACACCATTTCTGCAACTTTTCTACTCTTCGCAATGAATCCGAACCTGGATATCAGACAACATGCAAACCACACGTGGACTGGTGGCCTTCCAGTAACAAGTGTCGAATTGTCCGATGTCCGTCAGCACGTATCCGTGTTGGATGATTGAGTGGATTTAGTTATGGGAGGCAATATTCTTCTGCAGCTGGCGTGCATAGAACTGCGACTCAAAATCAAATGTGAACTCATCGTGTGATCTCGCAATCATGACCATAGCCATCTACAACCGTCTCAGCATATTTGCACAGGTTGGAAAAGGCCTTGGCATGGTCCAAATTAGACACGAAGCTGAATATCGGAAAGCTGTGTGGCGCGAATGTCGGGACCCCTCTCTACTAACACTTCCGATAATTTACCCCTGAGAGTACTCGACCGAGCGATAGCAGGGCGAGGGGGGAATTCGACACACCGGATACCACAAGCAGTGAGTGGGGTTCTTCAAGATGCAGCCCAAGTCGTCCTGCATAGTCTTCGCGCAACCTTCATGAAGTTAGCTTTCCCAGGATCTCTCGCCTGTACCCGTATGCAACACGGTCGGATGTAAGCCGGGCGAATGATGTGTCAAACATTGTGCAGGGTTACTCACTATAACACGTATCATGTCTCTATCGTCTGGTCGATATTGGATGCTTGCAACCAGTGAGCCGCAAGATGGGGACTGCCAGATTCTCGAGCAATTCCCGGGCTGGTCTGATAGACTGCACTGTGAGGTGACACGACAGTCACTCATGCCACCAAAGACCATGTGGATACGGCAGCTCGCTCGCATGAACCCTGGCCTCTTCGAATCGGCCCTCTTCAACTCCTTAGGTTTCATACAACATGGCACTAACCCGAATTATAGCAGGCGTGCTAGGCCTACATGAGACATACTGCTTCCATTGCGCCGCATCAGGCTGGAGCATAGGGTCACCGTACTGGAATAGACTATGGGTCCGATGTCACGTCTACATTTGGCGATAGAACTCCGAACGGGTGAAGATGCGACAGAGTGTCCGTTTCGCTTATTGCCGTCTCCCGCAGAGACCCTGGTATGCGTATGCATTTGCTAGCAAAGCCCAAGATGTTGGTCCATGTTGCCAATTGGTATTGCTCCGAAGCATCGAATCGAGTACGGCGACAAGACGCATGCGTAAGCATTCCTGTCCTCGTACAAATACCACAAGGCCGTATTGGGTAGTTGTGGAGATTTGCAACAGCCGGCATATGTGGATGCCGTACATTCGGATCCTGTTGGATCGTGCATATAGGCCACGATTGCATTTCATACCCGTGGAATGGCGCCGCTCGTGCGTCGATACTGCGAATTGGCCTCGTGCACTCAACAGCATCCGGAGTGGGACTGGCCAGGTTGGAAATCTTCAAGACACGGAAGGGCGGACAGCCGCAATCGCGGTCTATTCCAGCCTTGCTCCAAGAGAAGTAAAATGTGGACTCGTTCTCTCCCGGTCCCCGAGATTCCTCGTGATTTAGGACGTAGTGAAGCATGACGATTTATTTCCCAGGCTTAGATCAACTGCGCATTGCACGATTCAACGCATTGGCACGAAAAAGCACGTAAGCGCGAGAGGTATTGTGTAGCTTTGTCAAGCCAATAGAAGGAATCTCACGACATGGTGAATAGCTCCAGGAGGGTGAGGGTCGCAATGGAAAAGAGTAGACTGGGGAAAAGGTGAATGGAATGACTTCGTGTCAAGGACGCGTCGCTATCTCCGGAATTAACCCCGCGCCGCGCCTGCACTTTCGTTCCCCTCCTTCTTGCAAAGATCTCATCACTTCCATCCATACATCTCGAACTGCTTGCTTCACCCCAAAGTCATACTCTTGGTCTTAATTTGCTCGAGCTACCATTCCCTGTTCCACTGCCTTTTGAAAGCCTCGTATTACCTCCACCGACTCTACCACGTCATCTTCAAGACTCTCAAGTGCAGATGCCTCTCGGCTTCGAGCGCTTGAATGAGCGAACCCAACGTCCCAATGCGCACATCAACTTCATCCGGACCCTACCCGGTCCCACATCCCCTATCGCCGAATCGATCCTAAACCGCGTTGCAGCCGTCTGTTACCCATTCATGAAAGAGCACATGATCCTCGTTCAGGCTCTCGAAGAGTTCCCCTACAACTCCGAGTTCGTTGGCCGTAACTTTAATGCCGGAGAGGTCATACAGCTTGTTTTGAGGAATCGGAATGGGGAGTGGTTGCCTGAAAGATGGGTGATGATGGTTATGGTGCATGAGCTCGCTCATTGCAAGCAGATGAATCACTCCAAAGCGTTTTGGAAGGTCAGGGACACGTACGCGGCGTCACTTAGGGAGTTGTGGGCAAAGGGATATACTGGTGAGGGTATGTGGGGTAGAGGCAGGAATCTGGATACAGGTGATATACACTCAGGGAGTGTTGCTGTAGGAGATGTCCCGGAGCATCTCTGCGGGGGCACGTATGGACGTAGGAGAAGGAAGAGGAAGCGTGGTAGCAAGTCGAAAGAAGTACTGAGCTATGCCGAGCGGAAACAGAGGCGGATCCTGAAGAAGTTTGGGGCTGGTGGACAAGCACTGGGCGCAGATGACGACACCAAGGTCAAGCTTGAGGGAGGTGTAACTAAGAAGGGCAAACCAAGGGTTGCAGGAAGCGCGCGAGGGAGAGAGCTCAGAGCTGCTGCTGCGCTGGCTAGGTTTGAGTCCCCGAAACCAGAGCCTATTATCAAAAAGGAAGAGACGGATTCCGAAAGTGAGACTGAAGATGAACTTGAGGAAGACGAGAACGAACAAGCAGCAATTGACGTGGATGGGAAGAAGATTGTTGATGAGAAAGGCCACGCTTTGGTCAAGATTTGCGAGGAAGAGGATGAAGGTGATAGCCATGCGAAGAGAGAGATGGAAGAAATTCAGGACCTAGATCTTGGTCTACACCTGCAGTCAAAGTCTGCTCCATCAAAAGCCACGAAATCTCCTGCTCCGCCAAAAGCCATAGAATCTTCAGCTCCATCCAAATCTACAAAGCCTTTACCGTCCCATCCGGCAAAAGCCACTTCTTCATCCAAGAAGGTCGAAAAAAACAAGTCAAATCCACCAGAGACAGGGCAAAACAGCTTTGCCCGGGTAATCCACCTCGACGAAATCAACAAGCGTCGACCGGACCCCGATGTTCAAATCTCACCACCCGCGAGAAATAAACAGCCTCAAAGTCTCGCATGTGCAGTTTGTTCTTTAACGAATGAAGCGGGGGCCCTGACTTGCACCGTATGTTCCAACGTTCTCCGTCCAGATCTTGTTGTTGGCCACTGGAAGTGCCATAGTACGACTTGCAAGGATAGTAAGTTCATCAACTCTGGCGATGCAGGAAGATGTGGAGTGTGTGGTTCTTCACGCTTCGAGCGATAATCGGTCGTCAAAAGAGCAATGCCGTTATGATAGTATAATTAGTTCAAGATACCCATTTTGTATTCGTTCCATGCATATGTTTGCACGGCCATTATTTCTGACCTTGACAACTTGAGCGACCAACGAAGCCAAAACCCGAAACCAAATTCAACAGAAGATCAAGCTATGAGATATGATTGGGCCAAGGAAAATGTATACTTGATATATTTAATGCCAAAACTATGCAGCGCCTGTTACATTTGTCGAATGCTATCCATTCAGGCTAGCGTCGCGGATTGAGTTGCCAAGCCATCAAGCTTCTGGAGCTTCCTGGGGCACATGAAATAACTATCGTCACACCCGACCCCATCCATCCACACGCCACCCACGACACCCACACCAGCCTTTACTACGCACCACGACCCTCCCGCCATCATTCAGAGCTTCATCTTGCAAATAACCCATCGCATTGACTCTGAATGGCATCGCGCATTCTCCTCCCGGCTGCCCGGACAGCATCCCGCAGCGTCACACCCAGAGCTTTCTCAAGGTCCTTTCAAACCAGCCAGGTGCTGAGGCAAGATGTGGCTCCGGTGAAGAAGCCTGTAGGCGCATTTCGAGGAGGGTGAGTTACTTGCGTTTCTCTTCTGGTCCTGGTTTCAATTGCGCGGTTGTATCTGCGGAGTTGTGGCTTCTACCATGGATCGTTCGATTCTGCGGCTTCCGCCCACCTACACCCCTCTTCCCTGTTCTGTGAATTAAAAAAAGGCTGACGTGCGATTTCTATGTATTTCAGATTATTCGGATTTCTCCTCGGAGCGACGACCGCCGGCGCTGGAATGTATTACTACGTTATCGACGAATACCGCATTTCCAATGAGCTCCTCACTGAGGACATCTACGTACGTTTCTCTCTCGATGCATAGGCCTCGTCGACTATTCCGCCGCGTCGATAACCCAAAGTGTTTATATGGATGAGATTAGAATACTGGCTGACAATTCACAGGCTCTCCAAGCTGCCGTGCAAAGGATAGAAAACTATGTGAAGACGCTGGAGGAGAAGGTGGATGCGAAGAGGAAGTAGGGGTAGGGGTAGGAGCATTATCTCAATAAATGATTGGGCCTGCAAAAGAGGGAATGCGACGGGCGATTCAATCGGTGGAGGGATGGTGGGATGTAGGAATACGAACTTCTCCGTATCAGCTATTTGGGCCCGTAATTATATCAAGGAGGAAAGTGGTTTTTTCCCATTCAGATGGAGTGTGTGGATCAATACCAATATATCTCATTTCAAAAATCTGAAGATGATTCTCTCGGGGTTTCAAGTGCAGTGCCGAGGGGAGAAAGCGGTTATACGATGAAGGGATCGGTTCAATTGACAGCCTTGAAGAATCAAGATGACAGATGTGGGTGAGATGGTAAGCAAAGAATCGAAAATGGACTCCTAGTACAACCCATTTTTTTGGTTTGCGGTACTAATGAAGCGCTTTAGGTATGGACCGAAGCTAGAGGAGATATGGAGAGGCAATGATATAGTGTTTTGACGGACGTGAATTTCCTAGTGGATTCTAGTCGAAGTTTCCCTTTATACCTGAATTCCACCCACCGAAGGAATTCCACCTGGTATTTCTCATAACAAAGACATCTCCTCTCTCAACTCCCAATTCCCCACACTACCACCCCTGCGCACCATCAGCATCCGAAAAAGTCCCCGTAACACCATCATCTTCACCCTCCCTCAAAGTACAAACCCTAACAATATTCGGCATTGCCTCCTCAGTCGACAACTTCCCCGTAAACCCATTCATCCCCGTAGCCACAAAACCCGGACAAACAACATTAACCTTCCACTTCTTTCCCCCCATAACCGCATTCTCCACATCCCCCACAACATCCCCCTCCTGCGCCAACTTCCACGCATAGTTAGACGCCAACATGTGTAATCCCGCTTTACTCGCGCGGTAAAATGGCGCGTAGATGGGATCGTATGGCGAGGTTTTATTCTGGCGATCTGTTTGTGCACCTAGTAATGTGCCTATGTATACAATCCGCGGATTTGTCGATTCTGAAAGTAAGGGTAGGAAGGCTTCTGTGACGACTGCATGACCGAACAGATTTGTGTTGAAGGTTTTGGAATAAGTTGACCGTATTGAGGTTATTTTTTTGTCGAATGCTATATCTATCAATATCCCAGCGTTGTTAACCAATAGGTCCAGTCTCCCGTGTTTTTCTTTTACGTGTTTGGCGGCTGCGAAGATGGTGCTGTCGGACTCGAGATCTAAGGTTATGGCTTCGGCGGTGTATCCTTGGGTGGTGAGAGAGGTGACTGCTTCGGCGCCGGATGCTGGATCCCGCGATCCGAGAAGGATGTGGAAGTCGTGGTCGCGGGCGAGGGTTTTTGCGAGTTCAAATCCTATGCCGCGGTTTGCGCCTGTTATTAGGGCGAGTTGTTTGTTGGAAGGCATGCTGGGTTGCAGTATTGGGTGAATTGGTGGGTCCTGAGTCTGGGAGATGTTGTTTGAGTATGAGGATGGAGTAATTTCGATTGTTGAAAGAGTAAATGCGAGATTAGCGTTGTATGGGTCTCTTGTGAGTTTGTGTGTGTTGTTGTATCGAGTCAATTGTGTGTGCCCAATGAATAGGCAGCGTGTGAGGTATACAGATCCAGAGATACGCTACGCACTTCACTCAAATAACTCTTCAAAGATTATACCTCTGCAAAACCAAAGAACCCGAATTAGCACTCCCCAACAGTAACACCCGGCCCGCACCGGACCTTTATACTTCACCCATCCCTCTAGCTCTCCAGTCGACCAAGAAACTACTGCGTAGACTTCACACTCGCACTGCGTTTGCATTTCTGAGATCTACCAGACTAGTCTCGTTGGCGGTGGGGCTTAACTAGGTCTTACATCCTCATTGAGCTTACCATGCTTACATACCATTATCCATCCTCGTAGTCTACACCGCATCCGATGGGATGTTGCGAGTACTTACGACCTGGGCGCAGATAACATTGTGTCGTGAACCTAGACAGAAGATAGCATGTGTAATTGGGGAATGGCGTTTTCCGCGCGGCATGATGATAGATGTTGTAGTGTTTGGGCTTAGGTACGAAACTTGGGAAAGGCATGGCCAGCTCGCTATCTTCTACTTGACTAGTCTATCTAGCTGATCATGCATTCCCTTGTCAATCTCTCAACTTACCAATTGCTTCCATAAACACAGCCTCGACCCCATACCAGACCCACTTGTTGTTTCTTTTTATCTCCCTCCAACAAGTTCCAACATGCGGTCTGTACTTGCACTGTCCAATCAGGCGTCCAGTGCAACCGCGCGTATCCATCGTCTGCGGACCGCAAATCTAAGCATTGTTATTTGCCAAGTATGTATGATGATCAGGGCGTTTTCACATCTCGTGCGAATATCGGAGGGCACGCCGAGGTTTGCGTTTTAGCATGCTAGGGCCAGCCACTTTGAGTCAACTTATAAGAATTTGGGTGCTGGTGTAATTGTTATCCCCATTTGTGCTAAAGTCGTTATTGGGTCTTCACGTGGATTTATGAGCATGGCTACTTTACTTACCAAGTGTAGCGACTTCTGCATAGGTTATAATTGGCAAGCTAATTAAGTTCTAATTTTTGCTACGTTGGATACTTACCTTAGTGTAGTGAAGTAGTCAGTTGATGTGTAGGTATGAACCTATCAAGCGCAGCAACCTGCGAGGAGGCATCCTACACCTCACCGAAAATGCCTTAAATACGGACTGGTTCGTTAAATTACACTAATTTGATATCCCGCATAGTTCTCACATTTCAGTCGACTTGGGTTTATTAACAGTAGCTCAGAGCATTGGAGAAAAATGCCATGCAGCTCTCAATCATAACTTCTGCCAACTTCATAACACGGTGTGCCTTCCTCGAGTGATTTCGAAGGAAGAAAGACGTATAGTTCACAAACAAAGGTTCCGGTATATGAGAGCAAGATCATTATCTCACGATTTCCATTAAACGCCTCCACTAACATATGGTATATTCACAGACTCCCCTTAATTCCTCCTGCCCCCTTGAACGAGGTGACTCCACGCCCCAAAGAAATCCCTTCCACCACCAACAGGCCTACCCTCAACAGGCCTATCCCCAACTGGTCTCCCATCCACAGGCCTCTCCCCAACCGGCCGTCCCTCAACCGGTCTTCCCGTAACCTCAGCCCTAGTATTACCAACGCGATGACTCTTCCTCCGATGTCCATGATGTTTGGGCGCACCCCCATCCTTCGAATGACCGTAATGATGTCTATGGGCTTTCTTCCCTTTGTGACGCCACCAGATCCACTCGCGCCAGTCCTCCCAATCCCATTCCCATTCTTCGTCTTCGTCATCATCGTCGCATTCACAGTCTTCGTCTTCGTCGGGATCGCAATCTTCCCAGTCATCGTCGTCGTCTGTTGGGGTTGGGGATGGCGGTGTGATGCTACGGGTGCGTGAGGGGATCGTGGTCAAGGTTGAGGGGCGGATCGGGCGAGATGTGGAGATTGGTGGTGGTGGCTTTGTGGATGGGGATGAAGTTGGCTTGGAGGATGGAGTGGGAGCTGGTTTGCTTGATGTTGTGGGTGTTGGACGCCGCGTAGATGCTGTTGATGGGTTCGGTCTTGTCGATGGAAGCGTGGGTGTCGTTGGCCATGTAGTCTTTGGAGGAAGTGAGACTCGTGTAGAATTACCAGCTGGAGGTATTGACACCGATGGGACAGGAATCGGCCTGCTGGTCGACCTTGGCGTCGGAATTCCAGGAGTAGACGGGAATGGAATTGATGGTGTTGGGATCGGGGTGAATGAAAGCGAGACATTCACACTAGGCACGACAACGCTCGTTGGCGCAACGGAGGGAATTGAAAGTCCTATCGACGTCGAAACATTGACCGATGGGACTGGAATCGAGACTGAGGGAACGACCACACTCGTCGACAATCCTGGGAACGAGAGCGTCGCACTGATTGAAGGGATACCCACTGAGCGCGAAACATTCACGCTGGGTACGACAACGCTCGTCGGAGCAACAGAGGGAATCGAAAGCCCTATAGACGTCGAAACATTTACCGATGGGACTGGAATCGAGACTGAGGGAACAACCACGCTCGTCGACAATCCAGGGAACGACAGCGTCGCACTGATTGAAGGGATACCCACTGAGCGAGAAACATTCGCAGTTGGTACAACAAGGCTTGTCGGGGCAACAGATGGTACTGAAAGCCCAATGGATCTCGATACATTGACAGAAGGCACAGGGACCGAGACGGATGGAACCACGCCAGTAGACAACGGGATCGAAACTGAA
Source organism: Nigrograna mackinnonii (assembly GCA_001007845.1). Lineage (NCBI taxonomy): Eukaryota > Fungi > Ascomycota > Dothideomycetes > Pleosporales > Nigrogranaceae > Nigrograna > Nigrograna mackinnonii. The sequence continues at coordinate 356,098 of JGVQ01000029.1, read as the reverse complement.
GGCGGGGCCAAAGAAGGCAGAGGAATCGATCGAGAAACGTTGACTGATGGTACGGGAATTGACAACGATACGGAAGATGGCACTACTGGAGTAGATATCGATGGTGGCGCAATCGAAATGTTCACTGATGGAGCTGGAACTGAGATTGAGGGTGCAGATATCGACGGTGGTGCAATTGAGACATTTGCCGAAGGAATTGGAACGGGTATCGAAGGCAGCGGTCCAGTCGATAGTGGAATCGATGGGCGCACTGAAGGCGCGGATACATTTACCGTTGGGAATGGTACCGAGACAGAGGGAGGAGCCAGGGTAGTCGATAGTCCTACAGAAGGTGGTAGCGAGGGTAGTGCAATCGATGTTGATATGTTGATAGGCACTGCAATTGAGCTAGAGACGCTGAGAGTCGGAAGAGCAATTGACAGTGAAACCGATGGCGAAGAGAGTGAGAGTCCACCGGTCGGTAGAGGGGCTCCTGAAGGAACTGATGGTCGAATTGACAAGCCGATTGATACTGGGCTGGACGATACCGGTACAACGATCGATGGGACACTAGTCCCCACGGGAACACCGAGAGAGAAAGACAATCCACCCGATGGATTAACAGACAGCCCACCCGAAGGTCGCGGGATATTAGACGGTAGAACCCAAGTAGAATTTTGCGCCTCAGCAGCCCCAAAGAGGCCGAGGGCCAACAGAGAAACCTCGAAGAACATGATGCAACGCCTCGGACGCAATCCCAACAACTGCTTTGCAACGAAAGGAGGGACGAACAAAAGATCCTTTACTCACTTCCACCTGCAGCTGGGCCGGCTTCGCTTCGTCCCTTTATACTCACTGACTCACTTCGCATCTCCCAATACGCCAAGCTAGCATCCAGAACTGCATACCGCTGGCATGTTTGATTAAAGAAAGCAACAATCCCTATATTGAATCCGATGCCTAAGAACGCTCGGGACTTGTGCCAAAGGCCATCGGTGTATTGTACCTAACACTGCCTCCCAACGATCTAGTCGTTCATTCTGTCGTGACACCAGGGGCAAAAAGCGAATATGCCATGCAATCGCATTTTCACTCAATGCCATTGGCGCCATTGAAGTAAAGCTTAATTAAAGTCTTGTATACGGTCATGCACTGTTAATGGTGTTGAGCGAACTAGATCTTGGGCCGGAAGTCCGCTGCAGTCCGGATGCAACGATCGACAAAAGTATGGAAAAGTTCGAACGAACGATGGGGATCGAGAGCAAGGTTCGATCGAGTGTGGGTTTGCGTTGCACTCATGCAACGATCGTACATGAAGTGAACCATTCGCCTTTTTTTTCTTTTTGGGCGGTTTTCCATCTAACCGGCCATGAACCATCGACGTAGTAAACGCAATCATCAACCTCTTAACAAGCTACCCAGCAATCTTATCCCCACGAGCCGCAACCCAGAAAACTCGACGGTGAAAACACATATACAGTATAAGCCCAACAATCCCAATCCACCTCGCTAAACAAAAAAAATTCCGATCACTACTCCTTCGAGCAAGTAGCCCATTCACCCATCGCCATTAGCCGGCACGCACCGGTACAAACAAGCGATTTGCAGCGCCAAGAACATTCCAGATTAAGGTACCAAGCCACACAATTCATCCCTCTATATCTATTCTGCCAGATGAAAAAACGTGGGAAGAGGCGAAATGTAAATTTGCCGGCGACAGGATCGGAGTCGGGAGGAATGTTCCATCAATTGAGACCAGTACCTCGTATTTACCGACAGGTACTTGGAGGATTGGTACCTGGTGTAGAGAATTGAGAACCGTTTTTTTGAGAGTGATGGGGAGAAGGATGAGAAGCGATAAAGCGGAGCCTGGAGATTTTCAGAGATAAGAGGTAGAAACCGGGCATCAGGTTATGTTTCTTTGACACGGGCGATCAAAATGCTTGATTCTTTTGGAATTCTTTTGGACAAGCTGGTGATACCTCAGCCAAAGCGCATGTTAGCATAGACTTTAGTCTACACTGGAGAGACACATCAGATATGTACTGTAGACCAGTCGCATCTACCTTGATCAGCGCGAAACGAGTCCTCTCCAAAGCGGCATGAGGCTCATCAATGGCTGGATCATATAGTTGGGCTGGTAACGTCAAGGGACGAGGAGGCCAACCAGGAACGGACCTTTGCAGCGGGATCATGCACCCCACGACCATTCTCGGTAGAGGCCAACTAACTCGTATTGCTACTCGCATTACCCAAAGCACCGGATGGACCAATCAATACTGTGTGGGACAACGTGGGATGCAGCCCCAGCCAATGGTGAGAAAGTAGTAGCAAATCGGGTGTCACCGGATAGTGCCCTTGTATAAGCAAAGTTTCGATGGTGCACTCGGCAGATGGGCATTCTGAATGTATGAAAAAACATCTCAGCTACGCTGAGAGATGAATTATCAATCTATCGATTTTTGGTCCAGCTATATGTGGCCAACAAAATCTCAAACCAACCACTAGTATTTCCGACAATTCGTAACTCGCACTTCTGCATCTCGTTCATTGCTCTTTTTATGACCTAAGTGATGTAGCGGAAAGCTGGGTTCCTGTAACCCAAGTCCCTGACCTGATCAGGGGTGAGGCCATTGAGACGATGGTCTCTCTTGCCGAGGTCACGCTGCCTATTCTCCCATTTGCAATATGCGATACCGGCGAGTGACAAGAAGAGCACGACAATTTGCCCACTGAGATTGATCGTGTGGCCGGTGGGGTATTTGGGTGCGTCTTGCTTGATATACGTCCTTCAATTCCGTTAGCTATGTCTTGCACATGCTTATGTATCCAGACAGGTGAATGTTCATGACTTACCATGTAGCGACAATACCACCAGCGGTACCGAGTGTGACAATGTAGGCACTGGACACAGCACGAACTGCAGGCCCTGCTGCGTTGTTCATTCCCCAGGATAAGAAACCGGGGCCACCTGGGAAAGCACCGAGGGTGATGAAGAAAATCCCCATGTATCGGATGTTAGGGTCGCTAGCCCAGCGCATGATTGCGAATCCGGTAATGGAAAGAAGCATGAAACCAGCGAGATAGATACCACGTCGATTGGTCTTATCGGAGACGAATGCGATGAAGATGGCGATGAGACACGCGCAAACGTACGGAGGGACGGAGTAGAGCTGGGCTTTGGTAGCAGTCCAGCCAAGATCGTTCAGAATCGTAGGCTTAGATGCGTTAGTAAGAGTCAACTACATGTTCGCTTGGGAAACTTTACCATGAACAGCGAAATCCCTTGAACGGTGATGTTGATGAAGAAAAATCCCAAAGCGCAAATATAGTTGTTGATATTCGCCATCGATCTTGTGAAGTGATGGAACTCAACCTTCTCATTCTCATCGGCCCCGCCCTTTAGCACAAGCCTCTCGGCAGCAATCCGTCGCTCGCGTTCATTCAAGAACCAGCAATTATCTGGGGTCGTAGGCATGATGATAGGAGCCAGCAGACCCGCAATAATTGTGATCAGACCTTCAAAGAAAAAGATGTTTCGCCATGTATGGATAGGTTGTGATGCGGCGCCCCATTCTGGGATGCGTGCAAGACTAGACACTTGTCAATCCGGGTCCAAGCTTCGAGAATGGGTGCGTATACATACACGGTAGCAAGCAAACCGCCAAAGGCACCAGCTAGTGAGGCAGCAGAGACGTAGATACCCACACGGAGCAAAAGCTCTTGGCGCTTGTAAAAGCAGGTGATGAAGAAAGCAAGTCCGCTGCCAGATTCAATAAGTTTAAGCATGGTGATAGAGGCTGGTATAGGAACTCACGGCATGACACCACCTTCAAAGACACCAAGAAATGCGCGAGCTACCAACAGGCCGGCAAAGCTGTTGACAAAAGCGCTGCACATCGATACCAGTCCGAATCCAACGACAAGTAGTGGGAGGTAAAATCGTGGTCCGATGATCTTCAACAGAATGTTGCTAGGCACTTCTACAAACATGTACACGATGTAGAATATGGAAGTGACCCAATTGAAGCGGACACCCTTGTTGAGATCAAGGTCATCGGCCATTCCCTGGATACGTGCATTTCCAACGTTGGCACTTTTGAAAACGGTCAGTCATCAGGACTTCGATTGCATGTACACAAAACCTTACCGATCAAGGAAGCACAACAGGTAGAGAAAGGTGGTGGTTGGGACAATCCACTTGTCCAATTTCCTCCGAACAGCAGTCTCCTCCTCCTCGGTCCATGTGAATTCGTCTGAGACCTGGTCACTTGGAGGCCCTGCTGTCAAATCTTCCTCGTCTGCATAGCTTTGTTAGCTCGCGATCTTTGTCTTCCAGACGGAAGTTCAACGTACACAGAGCCTTCTCATTCTTATCCGGCGTAATGTGAGCTTCTGCCATGGCGAAAGAATTTACGGAAAAATAGGAAGCAAATTCTCTGCAACAAAATCTTTCCCCACGCTAGTGCTTCCGCAAGTCTGGACGATCAGAGTCCGGGGCCGTTGCTCCACATATAAGAAACGAAGGAGCCGCGTTACGGATTGCCTGACAGCGACAGGAACCCACAGTGGAATGTGGAGTAGATACTGTATCGGAAGTCAAGCTACCCCTCAGGAAGAGAGGACCGGCAATTGCGTGAAAGGCCAACAAGCTTGAACAGAGCTTCCTCGAGTCGGGCCATGTCCGCTTATAACTCTAGATCCACATCTGCCCAGCAGCTACGCTCGCCCGAGTTGGCCTTTGATTGTGCCGGGATGGTGCGTAGAGACCCTGTGTTTTCCCGACTGTACAGACCGTGTGATGCATCGCGGGCCTTGTCGAGCATGTCCTCTGCCTTGGTTGGCTGGCTGCGGGGTGCATTCTTGGCTTCGCATGGATTGAACAGGACTGAACATGGTCAGGATGCGGCAAAGTCTTCATTTCTGGAGCGCCACCCCTTGGCAGAGCGGGACCCTCGCTGGGGGTTTCGCCACGTCTTTTCGGCAAATCACCTACACCTCAATTTGATGCTTTCTGCGAGTACCTTGTAGACGCCCGCTGGTGGAGTGGTGTGGGAATGGTGGAATACTTCCGCCAGGCTGACCATCCACTTCCAGGTTGTCTCCCTCCATGTACCCATACTGTAGTATATGCCTCGTCATTTGCGGGGCGTCCTGTCCTATCGGTCTACGGGCGGGCGAAATCTGAGCTCCTCCTATAGGCCTATGCCCAACCGATGCAATCAATATAAGGCCCAGAACATGGGCTCGTTGGAATCGGTGCGGTTCCACAACGTGAGGCACGTGTAGCTAAGCTCCACATGGGTGTTTGTCGTCTCAATAATCATCCGCGGGAATACAGCGTCTGTAACAGTATATCGCTATCTGAAGTTCAAACGAGAAGGAAGCGGGTCCAATGCAAGTATCCAAGCGAGTCACTACCCGCCTTCCGCGTTCAGGTCCATCCATGTCGGAACTATTCAATCCTCAATTGCGGCAGGAGTCCTCCATATGAGAGCGCGGCAGAATTCCCGCCCATTATTGCGGCGTAGCAGCTAGGGGATATTATCTTGATCCTGAGAGCGTCTTCGTCCTATCGAACATGCGCGGTTCAAATTGTTGGCTACACCAAGCAGTATTACTTGCATAGTGATGGTCGGGCTGAGGTCAGAATAGTGTTTTGTCGAGTTGTGGGAGGGTACCGTCAGCAGTAAATTGTGTACGAGGTGGAGCGAGGATTCTCGATTCGACCTTCCCGCTCTTCGTACATCGGTGCAACACTCACTGCCATCAATTGCAAAACAGTTTTCGTAGTTCCATTTGCAATGCGAATGTTTTGGGGGAGGCGTGGCCAGTATCTCGGCGAGTACTCGGTATTATCTTGATCGCCGGGGACTTGTCAGACAATTAAAAATGGCGATGGATCTTTGCCCTGCTGTTTACACGCGTCAACATGCTACAGCAGCCTGTCAGCATTTCCAGGGTCAGTTCCTGAGCAAGATCGACAATCATACCTCACCGATGAGAAATGATACTAGCGGCATCCAGTCGCTGGGGAGTATGCGTCAAAGGCGCCTAAGGCTGCGGGACATGGCACTCACCAGCAGCCCATCATTCACCAGATTGGACCCTGCGTGCCTGGGAGCGCGTCAACTTCTGGTAAGTTTGAGTGTAGGTCAAGGGCTGCCATGGATTGGCCTTGCATGTCTGCAAGAGCCCTGTTCGGCCTTCCCGCGCCTGTGTTTTCCAGAAGGTGGTTCGAGGGGATGCCCCCGAGAAGCCAGGCAGTCGCACACTCAAGCCAAGCCTCAGTGTTGAGCAGCATACCGTTTGGTACGTGAACAAGAGAAGACAAGATTGTTGTGGCGTTGTCAAGCAACGGAGGTGAAGAATAGTCTGGCTTGGTTGTGGAACTTCGTCGGGCCGTGTGTGTGGAAGGAGCAACAGCGACTGCGGGATGGCGCAACAAGCTTACCGCAACAGCCTCAAGCAAGGCTGCTGTGCCTCAAATTCACATTCCCAATAATCAAACAATCCATGAATGGAAAATTCCCAAGCCAAAGCGTACCGGATTAATGGTCAGCCCTGTGAACATTTGGAACCATGACCTTCCGCAGCCAATCGCATCTTTGACAATATGCGCAGCTTATTTGCAGTGAACAGTTCGAGGACTGAATATCTTGCTTACGCCCTCAAGACAAGGCATGTGCATTAATCCCATGGGATGCGATGGGCGGTACAGCATCTAGCCGCAGGGCGAATCGTCGATGCTTGTAAAGCAACGCCACATCGACTATCCTCGGGAATACTCCTCACGATAGTGTAGCTTTGATAACAGGATTGGACAAGGTACGAAAGTGTCTGGTGTCGCATAATTGATCATGCATCATATCAGTATCAAGTCCTCCTATCAGTGATCCTTGACTGTGAGCAGGTCTTGCAAATTATTGATCAATTGGGCAAATGCTCGAACGCTTGCGGCGAGGACTGTTCCATATGACTGCCATTTTGTCGAGATATCTAAGAGTTTTCTCTGATTGTCATTTCGTGAAACATCTGGTAGCTCTCCTTGTGACCGAGACATCAGCAATGTTCTCACCGTTCGTAGGTATGTAACGACAAGCAGAAGCCCAGGCTTATCTCTCAATCAATCAATCAATGGCGTGGTATCCGAGTCCATTAACCCAATTAGTCTCAGACTCCTCTTGTATATGAAGACAGAGTGAAAGCTTACCCCGGATTGACGCGCACAGAACTTTGCCCTAAGGCAGAACGCCAGCGCCTAGCTCACATCCTCTTCCCAGGATTCCGCAGTCTTTCCAGCGAACCCGAGAGGACGACACGCACTTTTAGCATCCTTGACCATTATTTTATGGGGAACAGGAATTTTTATTGATTTCTGTGTTTATCTTTCTCAATAACAGCACTGGGACTTCAACACTCTCCACAGATGGGTCGATCGATTAATCAATCCCATCATCATTCGTTCCCCTATGCATCCTCGCCCACTGCCACACCTGTCCATAATTCCTACACTTGTGCTCTGTACCCCACCCATCAACCTCCCCCAGCACTTCCCCAAGGGACTCGTCGTCACCTTCCCTATCCGCCTTTACCAGGTCCTCCAATGTCATATCTCCCCAACACATCAGCACTTGCCTGAGGTAATCGAAGCAGTGTGTCCAATGGTGTGAAAGCTGTGGGATCAGATATTTGAAGGCGTTTGGGTCTTCGACAGAAGCTAGGAGGGATTTGCGGATCGTGTTCTAGGTTGGGGATATTGGGTTAGCTATCGTATTGGCAAAGCATAAACTTTACGGATATCTAAAGCTGGGAAAGCATATGGAGAGTTTTATCTTACCAAACAGTGCATTTGATGAAACACGGAAACAACTTTAGTCTGATTTAATTCTCCTGGAAACCCATCGTAATGCAGCGGTTTCCCATGGCTATCGATCTGGACGAATCCTCGACCCACTGCATACTTGATCAGTACATCATTCCCTCCCCTCTGATAGTCGTACATGAGACATACTTGGAACGAGAGTTGCCCATATCTTGTCGATATCTGGGTCACTGAAATTTGAGAAGTCGGCGTTGGGTTGGAATGTCACAGAGACGTTTTGTGCTGCTTTGGGGTTAGAACTTCTTTATATAATGCAAGTCCATGGGTTTCGAAGTGCAAGGTGACGACGTACGAAAGAAGTTTTCTACTCCATGTCCGACCTTATGATGCTGAGGAGCAGACGGAGACGGAGTCTCAGAAGCAGTAGAATTTTCAGAAGTCGCACAAGTCTCAGGAGCCTTCGAAGTCGACCTCGAAACCTTATGAGAAAGCGTTCCCAGAGCAAACCCCGCCAACACACAAACAGCACACATAGCCCAAATCTCCCAAGTCCTACTTCTCCCCCATCTTGATCGCTCTGGCGGTAGCCTGTCGTCGAGAAGACCTCTCTCGTCCTCGATATCCCGTTCACGGAGCGCCATCTTCAAAGTCGGCGTCGGCGTCGACTCGCGTCAAATCTAAAGCGCGTGCATTTGTGGATTGCAGCACATGCATCCATCGCCCTTCCAGCTGGCGCAAAAGCGACAATTCAACCGCCAGAATAAGTGATATTTACACACGCGCTCTGATTCGTCAAGTACCAAATTATCTTTAATTGTGGTGGTGGTGCAGAGTATACCCATGTCCGACTTAATACATGCCGGCCAAACGCCCGGGACTTTACCCTTAAATTGCATGCTTAAAGTTGTTGCTAAAGTCCCTTTTCCAAGACGAAATGTAGCTTCTACTTTGCTTTTGGATGGGGATCTTGGGTTCCCGAGACGATGGAGTGAAGGTTGGAGGTTTCACGAAGGTTCGTATTTGTTTGCAGATACGAACGTAGGTATGCTCTTTTGCTATAACTTCCCTGGTGGAGTTTGGTACGAAGTACATTGCTTTAGGTGTGCTATTGAGTTGATAGAAAAAGATTTTGGTTGTTTGGGGGGTCGTGATTCTGTTGTCGTAGTGCACTGAAGCGCGAGTAGCAGCGTGCAACCCTCGTGTATTCGCCAACTGTATGATGTAAACCAGGCAGAAAGACTGCTTTCAACATTAAGTATTCAGTGATAATTTCATTTCCAGATGTCATTGATATCAGTCATAATGCCGTGGGTTGGCGTACCTGGACTTCGTGGCTTCCTTTGCCATTGTACCATATACCCAGTTAGGGGCTACGAAGACCACATGAACCCTCATTTAGACAGTTGCAACTAAAAAAACAACCAACGTATATATGAAAAGTAGAATCCAGCAGCAAAATGCGTCTCCTTATGGCATCATCGTGTTGGTAGTGGCGGAAGCTCCTGTCGGACCATACCCGACCTCGGATAAGAGGCACATAGGCACGCCCTTCAGCCCCGCAGCCAAAACTACAAGTCCGACAAACACGACAAGCTAGACAGAGAATATAAGGTTTTCCGTGTGTCGCGCAAGGTTTATATAGTTTCAAAGAGTGAATCGATCGTGAAAATTAGCATAGCATAGTCATCATGGCAAATAAAACCCCGACCCCTCAGAAGGTGTTGCTGTTCGGCGCAACTGGCGTCATCGGCAAATACATTGCATGGGCTCTCGTCGACGCAAAGTCGTCCTTCCAAAAGATTGGGATCTTCACGTCTCCGGGAACGGCGGAGAAGAAAGCTGCCGAGGTTCAGGCATTGAAAGAGAAGGGGATTGAGATTGTTGTCGGGGATGTAAATGCTGAAGAAGATGTGCGGAATGCATATAAGGGTGAGTCTAGTCTACCGTACTACACTCTGAGCTTGGCTGTGAGACCGAAGCTCACATCACATACCCCATCTTGCTGAGGGACACGCAAAAATCGCGTCTCTTGAAGAAGATTCTTGCTCCGAAATGTTTTATTAACCAATGACTGACACTGGAATCTAGATTATGATACCGTCGTGTCCGCCCTGGGTCGCAATGTCATTTTCACACAGATCCAACTCCTCAAGCTCGCCGACGAATCCTCCACGATCCATAGCTTCTTCCCATCCGAGTACGGGACCGATATTGAATATGGGCCAGCTTCGGTGCACGAGAAACCTCATCAGCTGAAGCTCCAGGTCCGCCAATTCATCACGTCGCAAGTGCGGAACCTGCACGTTACATACCTGGTGACAGGCCCATATTCGGACCTGTACTTTGGCAAGGCTTTCGCGAAGGGTAATGTCGAGAGGGCCGGAACATTCGATCCCGAGGAGAAGAAGGCAGTCTTGTTGGGTACCGGCAATGAGAAAGTGAGCTTCACCACCATGACTGATGTTGGAAAGCTGCTCGTTGCTGCACTTAAAACGCCAACCAGCGAGAAGGTGCGTACCCTCAAGGTCAATTCATTCACCACCACTCCGAATGGAATACTGGCTGCATATGAGAAGGAAACAGGGGCGAAGTGGGAAGCGAGCTATACCCCATTGGATACCATCAAACAATTGGAAGCAGAGGCGTGGGAGAAGGAAGATCCCACAGCCACGTTATACACCCTCAGGAGGATTTGGACTGAGGGCGGTACCTTGTATGATTCGAGAGATAATGGTAAGATCGGGGATCCACCGATGGAAACCGTGGAAGACCAGGTCAAGAAGCTTTTGGCGAAGTGAGTCGTACCAGCGCATCCAGCGATGCGAATAGCTCATGAACGCGTGCAGATATTCGAGCATAACAGCAGGCCGTACGCTATCACGCATCTAGCTTCAATATCTAGTACAAATTACTCCATATCTATGTACGAAGAATAAAATTCACTCCCTCAACTCCACCCATCTATGAGACCCACACTCTACTTAACATACTCCAACCCAACCGGAATCCCAACCTCAGTCGTATTCTGATTCAAGACCAACAACTCCCCACTCCCATCCGCAAAAACCTGAACAATCCTCGCAAACATGACACGATTACTACTCTGCATTGCAAACCACATACGTCCACTCCTCTCATCCACCGCAAAGCTTCGAATAGACAACGTCTGGTTCTCCGGAACAAAGTCCTGTTCGTAGAAAATCGAGCTTTGGTTGGAATGCACGATTGTGGTGGAGGCGACCGAACCTGGGGCTGAGACCAGACTTGTTGGGAATTTGGCGCGGCGAATTGAGGTTGGGGAGTTGGACCATCGGCCTTTTTCTACCCAGTATAGGTAGCCGAGATTGATGCGGAGTTGGCCTGGCATGTTGATGCCCTCGACTAGAACCTCGACGTTGGTAGGTGCTTGCGCCCCTTGGGATTTGAGAGGGGCTCGGCGGATTGAGCCGTTGTCTGGGCCGTTGCTTGCGCTCCAGTAGATGAAGCCGTTTGTGTTGTCAATTGCGATGCCGTCGGGAGAGAAGTATGCCGGTGTGTATGAGGGAAGGATGTTGTAGTTGATTCCTTGAGAGACGTTCAAGAAGGTCTCAACTTCTGTCCCGTCTAGATTCGCGCGCTTGATGAGGCCCGTATACGCAATTCCATAGTAAATTTTATCTCCTGAGATGGTGATTGCAGTGCTTGACTCAGGTATTATAGTAAGGTTATTACTGCCGTCTAGATCCGTTCGAATGATTCCTTGCCCGGTTGCAGTATATATCGAGCCATTGGTAACAGCCAGCGAACTTGATCCGATAGGTTGGGCCTGCGGTGTCCGCTCACCAAATTCTGCAAGTCGTTCTGGAGATGTGCCATCGGTATTCAGGCGGCGTATTGAAGTTCTCCAGGTTGGAACCGGTCGACTTCGGTGTCCTACACCTGAATCTGTGAGGATGAGTTGTTCTGAAGCTGCGATTGAAGCGACAGCAAATATCGCTATTATGGAACTTAAATTGAATAGCATCACGAGTCGAGAGAGGGAAGATATCGTTGTTGAGGTCCGTCAGTCTTCACACCACAATGTCAGTGACGTGAGGTCGGTCAAAATTAAGAAGCGCAGTGAACGTGGAGCGGTCCCGAACAAACTGCACCTAGAATCAGTTTCAATATATGAATCCCGGATTGCGCGAACCGCCTCGTGGAACGATGATGCACGACGAAGAGCAGAAATATATGACAGCCTAGAACCTCCAATTGCAGCAAGAGTGCCCCTAGCATCACAAGCATATCTTATTGGAGGCATCTTCACAGGTGAACATTCATACCTAGCAACTCATCAAAATTAAATTGGCAGAAGCTATTAATTACCTGCAGGTTTAATATAATTCTGCCTGATAAGGGAGTCCTTCCGCGCACGTGATTCTGTGTAACACCTCAGGGATGCGGATATGCAAGTAACAAACCTCGATGTATCCAGTACCCTTATGGAAGACGTTAAAGAACTATTTTAAGTCTGCTTCCTTCAATTCCCGTAATACTCCAGTGTTTGCAACCTGACCCGTAGCAGCAGCTACCCCAACTTCCTTTAAGAATCCTAAGGTACCAACTTGATGCAGCCAATAGGTCACATACGTAGCCTTAACTTCGATAAGAGCCATTCTTGGATCATCGGCAGAACCATCATGTTTGCCATCCCCGAGATCTCCAAACCATGCCCTTATGCCTTGGTTCCAAAGCTCCTTGATACGAGGATCACTGTTTGATGTAGTTGTCGCCGTGCCTGAAATCGAGGCCCAGTCCTGGTTCTTGGTGTTTTGGAACACGATTTGAACTTCCTTGTTTTGGGAAATGTCGGAGAATTTCTTGGAGTGCATGTTTGCGAGGAAGAGGAAGTTGGGGCCGTCGCGTTTGGCTACTCCCATTGAGCGACCGACAGGGCCTTGCGAGGAGAGATATTAGTCTAACTGATGATGAACACGAAGAGTAGGTTAAACTTACCAACGCCATTACGGTAGGTATTGAGCATGCCGATCTTGTTACTGTCGGCCATTTCGAAAAAATCTTTAATCTGTTGCTCTTTTGAAGTCTCCGTATCATACTGCTTAGCAACAGAGGGGTCGGTCTGCGAGTTGATCTCGGTCTCTGTAAGTTTCTCGGGCATGTTGACTTTTGTTGAGACTGTAAATGGTCTAATAAATATTTGTTGTTGCTGGTATAGAGGTCTGGTTATGACGGGAGATGTGACTTTTGCTCGACGTAGTAATGGAATATAAGTTGAGCGTAGAATTCGTGGAGTAGACATGATCTATCTATGCAAGCAGTTATAAGTTGTAGAAAAAGGTCGCTCGGGGTCCGAGGCTCCCGCAATATGAGGAGTAAGAAGCGACATGACGTTTGAATGAAGGCATCTGATAGTCTGTTGTGTATCATCTAACAACGCGCAAAATGTATGACGATAAGACAATTTCCCGAGCACGCGTCATGCCAAGCGAACGTTGAGACATGTAGGCACGATTGGGTACAAATTAGGATTGCGGAAAGGGTCCAGCTTGGAAATAAGCGAACCTTAGAATAACCTTAAAATTCCTTTATGACATCTAAACTTTGTAACGAGACACTCAGTTGTTGCCTTATTAACGCCACTATGTCAGGGTTCGCACCTGTGGCTTAGCGCACACTCGAGGAAAGGATTGCTTTCTCGTACTATACTAACGTTGGGACTGGAATATTTAGCCTTGCGCATTGGTCTCGAAGTATATAGCGAAGACTTTATACCTTAATTTGGCTTCTTTTGTGCCGTTAACAACTACCTACATTGTTAAATTCCATCAGATACCTCTCTCAACGAATTCACTAATCGGCCATACGTAACCTTGAACCATACATCGAGAAGATCCTCACAGCATTCTGTATCAATCGTATGGCACATCTCCGTGGTATTTGCTTCAACCTCGAGGAAGTCGCGAGGCTGAAAAGCGGCAATTGTGGCAGTGTCGATGCTACAGCCTACCACTTCACACATGATATCACGCGCTGGGCAACGCGAACCTCTTCAAAACTGTCTCTCTTTTTTCCGAGAGAATCCATGCTTCCCGGCACTACTACCAAGCACTATTGTTTCTTTAATCCGCCCATTCTTTGTCCCTCTGAAGACCCAGGAACTGCTCTTACGCAATAGTAGCTGGTAACACAGCCCCTCCATGCAACTAGGCTGCCATTCAGCCTGGTGCTGCCCGCCGAGTAGATTTCTCCACCACGATGGATCCGGTCTCAGCAGTGGGAGTTGCAGCGGCTTCGGTTCAGTTCATTGACTTTACCACCAAATTACTTACTATTGGCAAAGAAGTACACCGTTCTACTCAAGGCTTCACGCAAGATTTGATCCAGTTAGATGAAGTATATTCTCACCTGAAGAACATCAGCACAAAACTTTCCGAGTCCATCCAAAACAGTGGTAGAGGTACGCAAGAGGAACAGGAATTATGCGAGCTCGCATTATCATGCCGGCAGGAATGTAACCGCTTCGTGGAAGCTGTGGAAAATTTGAGAAATAGAGGTGGCTCAAAACGTGTCTACCACAATTTTCGGCAGGCCGTGAGAATTGTTTGGAGCCAGAAAGCCATCGATGCTCTAGATGTAAGACTAGGACGGTATCAAAGAGCCCTGACGTTGGCTATCATGAAACATCTCAGGCGAGTAACGCAAATTTTGTGCAGCTCCTCTCTAACCAGCGGGAAGTAATGAGCAATCCTCACTTATCCAAGGAATACAGAGCCTTTTAGCCGATAGTCACCGTACGGAATTGGAACGCAACAAGCAATACACGGATATTATGAACTTCCTCGCCGAAGTCAAAAGCTACCAAAAACTTCGTTTGTCCACACACTCAGGGGTTCGAGCATCGCCGGAACAGAAAGGAACGGAAACAGTCGCCATGCAGATCCCTTGGCTTTTCTCTGTGGCATCTCAGCTGATAGTATATCGCAAGTTCCTTGAAACTCTCCACTTTCCTTCACGAGAAGTTAGGCACTCGCGTATTCAAAATGCCCATGTCAAAACTTTGAAGTGGCTTTTCCCCACAGCCAACGACCATCGACAAGAAGACGACCCGCAACTACGTTTCGCGAACTGGCTTCGTTCCGGCGATGGAATCTTTTGGATTTCTGGCAAGCCTGGCTCCGGGAAGTCAACTCTGATGAAATGGGTGTCTTCTCATGAGCATACAAAGAGGCTTTTGCAAAAGTGGGCCAACGCAACAATATCTACGGGCAGTGGAAAAGTGAAAGTGGTCTTGGCAAGTTTTTATTTCTGGAGTGCGGGCACAACCATACAAAAGTCACAGCAAGGACTTTTCCAGTCTCTATTATACGAAATGTTCAGCAAAACGCCAGATCTAGCCAAGCATGCTTGTCCTGCACGATGGCAAGCTGTTGAACAAGGACAAGTCCAAGAGCCATGGACTATCCAGGAGATAGAAGAAAGCGTGCGACGCGCAATCTCGTCAGCGAGCTATTCGATCCGATTTTGCTTTTTCATCGACGGCGTGGACGAATATAATGGGGATCATCAAGAACTGACCCTTCTTCTCCAGGAGTTTGCACGATTGCCAAATGTTAAGCTTTGTATTTCAAGCCGGCCTTGGAACGTCTTTGAGGATGCATTTGGCCGCTCGATATCGAATAAATTCTACCTCCAGGACCTAACGCGAGAAGACATAAAAAAATACGTCCATTGCAGACTCAGGATGCATCCGGCATGGGGCACTCTCGCGCGCGATGATGCCCAGTATACACGTATTGTTTCCGAAGTAACGGAAAAAGCACAGGGTGTTTTCCTTTGGGTTTTCCTCGTGGTAAAGTCCCTACTCGAGGGTCTTACCAATCGCGATACACTTTCTCTATTACGCCAGAGGCTTCGCCGAATTCCAACAGATTTGAAAGAATTTTTCAAATACATTTTGGATTCGTTGGACCCTATCTACAACTGCCAAGTCTCACATTTCTTCTTAGCAGCTCTAGATGCCACTGAACCCCTGCCGTTAATGATGTTCTCTTACTTCGAAGAGGAGTTCGATAATCCTGATTACGTGTATGAGCTTGATATGACTCCCTTGGACCATCGCAACACTACTATTCGCCATCAATGGATACGAGAACAACTCAATGGACGATGTAGAGGGCTTCTTGAAGTATATCGAGACCGCGACGAAACTTTCAACACATTTCAGTATCGAGTGGACTTTCTACACCGTACGGTCCGAGACTTCTTCATAACCGAGGAGATGAGGAGTGACTTTGAAAAAAAGCTCTCAAGTGACTTACAAATTTGTATGTCAATGGTGAAGGCCTCAATTGCCATGTTAAAAAGGATGCCAAAATCTGATGACGGGATCCATTCTACACATGGGAAAATATGGACCCGTTTACTGGACACAGCTTTGAACAGCTCGAAAAAAGCAGAAATCTCGAACCATACACCAACAACAAAACTCTTAGATGAGCTTGAGTACGTTCTTGACTATAGCGGATTTTACAACAACTACTGGCGCAACCGTAGAGGCGATAAGACTCATAAGTTCCTTGGGCTGACCATCGAAAGGGGCTTGCTACTTTATACGTCGCACCGATTGCAAGGCATCCAAATCTCGTCCATGAGATTTGATGTCCAGGAGGACAACCAACCAATTCTCGACTTTTCCATGCGTCTTCTACAGAGTTGCCCTACAGAGGCTGAGCCAGATATCTGCCAGATGGTTCTATTTCTTCTGAGTAAAGGCTGCGATCCGAATGAGTCTATGGGTTATGGAAAATATACTCTCTCTTTTCTGACCCGTTACGAAACGCCGTTCTCACATCTTCTCGAACTCATCGGCAACGAAAACCACATTAACCTCGTACCCAAAAGCTTATTGGATCATGACAATGAACCGCGGACTCTCACCGATCTAGAAGTTTATTCTAGGCGAACTATACTACTCAAACATTTCTTGATATACCGCGCGAATCCAAATCGTGTAGAGGGCGACTTGCCTATCTGGCAACGACTATTCCATCGACTCTGCCAAATCGAAGATCCTTACAGGCTTTCGGGATACTATCTGGAGACGATGGAGTTGCTCTTTTCGTTTGGTGCCGACCCAAATTTACCATACGCAGAGCTTTTTACACCCTGGAAATCCATCTTACTTTGGTTCATGGGATGTAATTCAATCGCAACCATGCCTTTTCATCGCCAAGAATTCTTAGCTAATCTGTTCAAGATGCCTATAGAATATGGCGCCGACCCATCCGTCAGGACCCCCAGACTCACCGTGGGCCCATCTGGGTTACTTCAACATCTTACGGTGTCAGAAGTGGCCAGGTCTGTATTCCCCCCTCGATGGAGAGGCCCACTTCAGGCAGCGATTGCCAAAGCGTCTCACAATCAGACCAAAACACGTACCAGCAAGAATTCCTTGGCCAACGAGGCAGTCAGTACGCCATCTATGGCAGCCCGGTCAAAGCGCCAGACCACCAGCGTTTCAAGAAGAACAACGAATCAGAAGTCGATACGGAAACCCTTGGCATGGTTCTCACGTCTTGCAGTTCGGCAAAAACCAAACACCTAATCAAACACGGCCGGAATTGCTGGTAATCTGGCCATTAGCATTTATGATCAATACATCGTTAGATTCTGAGAGATCAAGTCTCCTTGTATTCATGTCATTTACACATTTTCTATCAATTTGTGTACGGCATATTGTGGTGGAAAGGATAGGAATGTAGGCAGTTCGATCGGATATACCAGAGTACATTATAGGGAGATCAGTATTGGCGCGATTGAATTTGGTAATTTCTGTCTATGCGCGATAGCCTGCGAGGTGTGAATTATCCACTCACAGGCTTCGAGCCAGACAAAAGAAAGAGCTAGACAGAATGAGGCGGGAAAGAAAGAAGAGCTTTGCGACAGCTCAAGGGAGAAAGATTTACGACCTCAGTATGCATAACCCGCTAGTGTTCTACTGGTGGATATACGGCCTGAAAAAAAAAAACAACGTCTTCCATTCGGATATGGTCAAGACCTTTTCAGAAATCTCGGGGGATTCCAACTAGTAAGCACTTGCAATTCAGCTGCCAGACGTTAGAGATGCACATGTCAATGCAGTCAGGGTCCAGCTCGGAAACAAGCGAGTCTTGGGCTGTTGTGTGACATGATCCTACTGCATCTATCCATTCACATGTCACACCGTCGTACGAAGTATATAGATGCGAACAGCCGCTCGCGGGCAGCTGCCTGAGCCACAGTTTTGCAATCAAATGCAAGTCATAGAGCCAGAGACCTGTTCATTCTTATTCGAGTAAATGTTAATCTTGCCGGACGCACCAAAATGTTGCAAAGTAAAAGATTTTTTGTTGAAGAGGAGAGGGTCCCCTCACCTTGGCTCGGAAATGCATTCCGAAGCCTTCGGCGCTAATGTTGTATCCCACCTTTGGCGCTTACGGGCGCATGTAATGCCTAGCTATTCACAAACAATGTATCTACCTCGTACGCGAGGTGTGATATTTCTCAGTAATTGCGTAAGTTTGCGTGTACTGACACGCTTGAAACGTCGTATGCATTTGTCCCAGAGGTTACCCCTCCATGACCCACGGAATTGCAAAATTATTGAGGTTTGCAAGGTGGGTCGAAACTTAACATGCAGCCTACTGCAGCTGCCAGACACCACGACGATCATCTTGTACAACTCAAGAATGCTTAGCTAGATTATCGACCTAGAGGCAAAGGGTGAACTGCGCCATCGTCATTGCAACATTGCCCCGCGTCTGTCATGGAGAAGCAATGTTCGTCCGGAATCCTGTTGAGGCATGCCTGATCTGACCTACGAAACAGACATCATGCGTCTATTACAGGAGGCTAACCTCAACTGTCCCCTCCTACATATAAAACCTTACATAGCATACTCCTATAACGTTCGACCACGCATTTCGTAAAACGTCTACACAGCAACATGTCTCGGAATGGCGGTGAAATGCCGATCAAGTACTCGCCAACAAGAGCATAGGTAAGCACTTAGGCATTCTATCACTGCGCGGCATGCTTCCGGCTCGAACTTAAAAGCACACAGCCGCGTTATGCTTGGCCATCTATCCTTCATTGAGCAGTGTTTTCGCAGTATCTTCGACCTCCAATGCCCTTTTCCAAAATGCGGTGAAGGCCAAAATGCCGACCTCCGATGTTCGTCCCGCTACGGTTCTGCTTTGGACCGAGACAAGACGTGTCCAGCTCCAATCATATGTCGTGCAG
The DNA here is from genome assembly GCA_001007845.1 of Nigrograna mackinnonii. NCBI lineage: Eukaryota > Fungi > Ascomycota > Dothideomycetes > Pleosporales > Nigrogranaceae > Nigrograna > Nigrograna mackinnonii. The sequence continues at coordinate 337,032 of JGVQ01000029.1, read as the reverse complement.
GAACTAAGATGGGGTCCAGCTGGACGCAGAATCAGCGCCTATAGCCAATCATCTGGTGTTTGCTGATGCTTTTTGGGCGGGAAGATCCGCCCGGTAGACGGATACGTATCGTGGTATCTTCGGGTCTCCGCATATAACGTACCAAAGTCGCTTTTGCTCCACGACTGCCAGTCATCATTGCAGGTACCAGTCTAAGATGATTCGACGGCGCCTCCGTAGGCCTAGAGAGGGGACACCTGGAGCGAGAGAACGAGTGAGGTATAAGAACTAAGGCAGCTCCGGCCTGAATCGTCTGGAAATCTCTCGATACCCATCCAACCTACCCCTCCATAACTACCCCTCACCACCAGAAACAATCAATCAAAATGGCCCACAAGGACATCGCCAGGTAAAGCATCTTGAAAGTGTTGTACACTCTGAGTCTTGGTGGCTAACAGTCGGTAGCGTTGAGGACTTCCGTGCCGCTCTTGAGACCAAGGGCAAGAACGTCTTCATCTACGTCCACGAGGGCACCATCCCCGCCCCAGTCACCGAGTAAGTCCATCCTCCCATGATATCAGGGTACTCCTCTTTTCATATGGTGGAAGCCGGACCCGCTGGTAAACAAGGACAAATAGCTGATGCAATGGGATTCTAGGAACGCCACCAAGTTCGCTGCCACAACCGACGCGTACAGCCTCGACGTCAGCAAGCACCCAGCACCAAAGGAGCACTTGAAGATCACCMCCCTCCCCGCCGCAGTTGTGTACAAGGACGGTGCAGAGGTCAAGCGCGTTGAGGGCCCCAACGCCGAGGCCATGAAGGAGATCGAGGCGATCCTCTAAATTAGAACATAGAAAGGAAAAAGGAGAACACACGCCATCGCAAGCGCGATGTGGTGATGAACCAACCAGCCGGTGGAAATCACATCGTCGTTAACGTTTGGGAGTGATGGGATCATCCACGACGGAGACGACCTTGATGAGACGAGCAAATAAATAACAAAAAATGAAAATGAATTGATACTCTCGAGATCAAAGCTCGAAGAGACACGAATAAAAATGCGCGCAGTCGATCATTCGTTGTTCGTGAATTTTTGTCTTTTTCCCCACTTGCGACAGTGGCGTGTTTTTCTCCGTGTTCTCTAACTTGGCCTCGTACGATGGCAGATTGGGCATGTGGAATCGTGCTCGGCGACACTAATCCTTTTCCTGCTTGTACTACTCTTGATCGAGATACTGACTGACATGCGCGAGTTGCGACTCGGGTCCACATGGGTGAGCATGGTGAGTTAACTAGGCGTGAAACGAGTTGGCTTGCCCTTTTAAACTTCTCACCACACCAGACCCGCGAAGGGGAAAAGTCCAGCTCTCTAAGATAATAATCGGGAATATAGGCGAACAGTGTACTAGGTAGCGATAAGTTAATACGGTGACAGCCTCGCAGTCTCACTCCAACATAGTCCGTAGCTCCAAACACGATGCATCATCACATACGTAAAACGGGGACCGAACGACAATCAATCCACACCACACACGACGCCGTCGACGACACCGAATCAATGCCAATATTGCGATTTGCGCGCTGCGTCGCCCATCCCAGCCTCGCCTCAACCGGTCCCCTTCACGCAACCAAAAAGGAGCGAAAATCAAGCAAATCAAGCTCCAGGCTAAGCGAATTGGCGGGCGTTGGCCCCTGAGAGAAATTTTCATGGCGATTGCTTGTCTTGCGTGTCGCCGGGCTGATCCTGATCCCCGTCCCCCTTTGGAATTCCCACTTGGAGCATGTTGGTGCAACAGTAGGCGCCGTACGTGTGGTTGGTAGTGTTTTTTTCTCCCAACTCGAATGCTCCGTGATGATGTGATGATGTGATGGTGGGAGGGGTGTTGGGGCGTAACTTATCGGACAGGCCCAGGCCCCACGATTAAAAAAAGAAATAAGAAAATCACAAAAAGAGGCAAAGGCGAAGGGAAAGGGCACGATGGAAACTGTCAATGTCCGCCCAGCGTCGTTCAAAGCGCATGGGATTAAACCGGGGGGACAAATCAGAGCGTCTGATGGTGGTTCAGTCAGCATTTTAGAACGCCATACGGACCCCTTTTTGGCCCGGGCCCGTGAACCTCTATCAATTAGCATCAAATGCTAACCCCGTATCTGACGGCACTCGGCTTTGCAGACCCTCGCTTCCAGCTGGTCGCCCTGCAGATAAGGCGTTGTTTGGCCAGGCGCCTTGCTATGAACGGTTTGGGGGAGGATGCGGTCCTCATGGGTGTCCGACTGTGAATGGCTAGCGCTGGTCAGGTCCCGTCAGGTCCCTCACCCCTCTTCGCTTCTTTAGGGAGGTCGAGCTAGGCTGGCAGGCTGGCCGAGCCCTCGGAAAGGCTTACTTGAGGTCGAAGCTCCCCCTGGAGGTTCTCAGGGTCTTCTTCTTGTACGCCTTATTCCCCTCCTCCTCCTTCAAGAGGTTTCTTGTCGATATCTCGGCCTTTCAAGAGAGTTGTGTGCATTGTGTCACTTTCCGCTTGGGCTTCCTTCCCTTCTTTCTTACATATGTGATCCAACCCGCCCACATATCCAGTCATTCACTATATTTATTTTTTAATTCAAGATGATGGTAAAGGGTTATCGGGTTTCGATCCCGCAGCTGGCGTTCCTGATCGTCGTTTTTGTCATTTTGTCCCAGTTGTTTTCCGTCTACAAGCAAGAGCAGAGGCCGCACTACCTTTCATATATATCCAACTCCAACTCGTGGAATTTCGACCCGGATATTCATGGCAATGTGCATACGCTCAGCCACGAGCAGTGTGATATCGCATTCCCTAAACTCTACCACAGCCTGGAGCAGTCAGTGCAGCGGCGGAATGGGGTCAAGATTGAGCCGCATGAGATTGAGATCAAGGATGGCAGGTGTATGCTGCGCCTAATGATTTATGAAAACGAGGTATGTTAGATTTGAGTTTTCTCTTTCGTATACATCATCTGCAAATTTGTTTTTAATGGTAGTCACGCCATGTCATTTTGGCACAACACGAACTATACACGCGCATTTCGCAAACCCACACTTCACACCCAAATTCCCAAACACCAACTAACACCCCCCAGCTCTTCATCATCGACACCGGCCTCCCCGAAAAATGCTACGTAGGCAACGGCAACGAACGCGAACGCATCCTAGGCACCCTCGCCCAAATCGACCGCTCCCTAACCACATCCCCACAATCCGACCCACGAGTCCCCAACATAGAATTCGCCATCTCCCTCGATGACCTTCCACTCCGCTCAAAAGGCCCAATGACCCTACTCGGCTACACACGCCAAGACAGTCCTGACTACACCGACATCTGGTTAATGCCCAACTACGCCTACTGGAGCTGGAACTACACGCACGCACCAAGCTGGAACAGCGTGATGAAAGAGATTCAAGAAGCAGAGAACGAGCGACCATGGGAACAAAAAGATCCTAGAGTTGTCTGGAGAGGCAAGATCAAAATGGCGAAGTTGAGGAAAGAGCTTGTTAAGATTAGTGCCGGCAAACCTTGGAGTGATATCAAGCCTGTGGTTATTAATGATGCAAAGGATAAACATACCAAGGATGTTATGAATCTGAGGGATTTCTGCGGGTATGATCCATCCCCTCCCATCCCATCCACCACAAACTTCCCAAAAAAAAAAGTATATAAACTAACACCTCCCCCATAGGTACAAATACACCGCCCAAACCGAAGGAACCTCTTATTCCGGACGCCTCAAGTATCTCCAACTCTGCCGCTCCGCCCTAATAACGCATCCCTTGAAGTGGCAAGAATTCCACACGCACCTAATGAAGATCGCGGGGCCCGAAATAAACTTCATAGAAGCCTCCGAAAACTTCACAAACCTAGAATCAGCAATGGAGTATTATAGAAACCATGACGATGAGGCGAAGCAGATTGCGGAGAATAGTTATAATACTTTTGCGAGGAGGTATTTGACGCCTGCTGCGGTACGTTTTAACCTTGAAAACCCTACTCCTTTCTTCCATCTCGGAAACCCCTTCTGATCTGGGTGTACAAGTTTGAGAGGATTGAGGCTGATGGAAAAATTAGATTACATGCTACTGGCGCCGCCTCTTCTGGTCATATTCCAGCGTCCAAGGTTTTGCGCCAGAACTCTACGTTCGCGATGCCCAGGGGAAGAAAGTCATGCGTGGTACGCCTTGGACAGCGTTTGCGGCGAATTGGCCCAAGGATCCTAGTAAAATCCCCTAGTTTCTAGTTCCAGATCGATGGGGGGGATTTGAGGAACTGCGTCGCGTCGGGTGCGTTGTATCTGCTATCACGAGGTGAAATGGAGATCGTAGGAGAGTACGATCAAGGGGAGAAAGGCGCCTTGAGGAGTGTTTTATTGAGCTGCATTTCCGGAGTCTTTTTCCAACCTTTTTTTTTATTTACATTGAGGGGTTTTTTGGGGGTAGCTGCAATCTTCAAGAGCAAGTCGCCAATCTTGCAAGCCGGCGACCTGGGGAGGCAGAGCATTCGGAAGAAGCTGAGGCAGGTAGACCTGAGAGAAGGAAAGAGAGGGAGATTGGAATTTGACGATACCCCATACTTATTTCATACCACACTATACCATACCATACCATACCATACTTACACACTATTTTATTACTACTCTTATATAGTAGATCATTAGATGTTAGACGTAGAATCATCATCTAGAATCATAAACCACTATCTCAAAACCTCGATTCACAATGACATACCATCCTCGCTTTTCTCCCTTTTTAAACCTAACCAACCCAATTTCAACCAACACCAAACCCATATCAATACTTTTGCTATACACCACCTCATTCTTTCTCCCTAGCCTTTTCCGACTTTTAACATTCACCACTCACCACTCTCCCTCCCCAGCCCCTAGTCCCTAGTCCCTAGTCCCACATCTCCTCCTTCCCTACGTCAAGAAAGGATTTAGAAAACTTTAGTAAAGCGTATAGAGGGTTAGACATCTAGTATGTATATCAACATTTATAGTAGGTTTTGATAGTGTAATGTAGGACTTACCTTTTACTCTTTTGCTCTTTTGGTTTTCACCTTATCTTACCTTACGGTGCGATGTGCAGTGAAGTGGAGTGAAGTGAAGTAGTGGCGCCGCTCGTCTATGTAGATGTAGATGTAGATGTAGATGTAGATGTAGATGTATAGGATAGGGAGTTTGTGAACGGAGTAGGCATATGATATAACACGACAAGATATGACATGACATGACATAACGACGGCTTTATACCAAATCACAAGACAAAACGTGGAGAAAAAAGTAGTATTTGATCCGGCATTCATGATACGCGCGTGAGTATTCACATCGGATCCACACACACACACACACACACACACACGCGCGCGCCAGTCTTGTTTTGAATGTTTTGGATTTTAGTTTGATTTTGTATGTTTCATAGCTCGCCCGACCTTTTTAAAAAAGATGAGCAGGTTAAAAAAGCGTGGAAAGTTGGCGGATTGAAAATGGAAGGGTATAACATGATATATATGCACAAGAAGAAGTCTGTCTCCGTCCTCCCTTCGACCCTTGGTCAAACAAGGCATGTCTTTCTTTGTCCGAACGTCTGACCGGGGGATGGAGGGGGAGAGGATGGGAAACGTTGAATATCCGATGACGCGGATCATCTTCGAATAATGAAGTTTTTGAAAAAAAAAAAAAAAAAAAAAAAAGATAAACGCCGGTGGATGATATATGCCAAATAAACAATAATTCCACTCCTCCTTCTCCATCATCATCATCCCCCCTACGCAGCCGTCTCCCAAAGCACAGTCTGATTAAGATTCAAATCACACTCATGCGGATGGGCGAGACAAAACTTAGGCATGAGCGGCGCAGCCATGACACCATTCGCCACCAGATACTCTCTGAAATTGAGAATCCTCTGCGTCAACTCTGTAGTACGTTTGTTTCCATTTTCATCGCGGTTGCCGGACCAGACGAGCTCGGCGAGCGCGGCGGCTCGTGGCCACATTTTGGAACTTATTACTACGTCGTCGACTTGTTCGGACCAGAGGGGTGCGATGGCGCCTTGAACGAGTTTCTTTTGTTCGGAGGTCAGGTCCTGGGTGAAGTCGTAGTCGTAGATGCGTTGCCAGGTTTTGTAGGGGGCGCACCAGGAGCCGCCGTTTCCGCCGTAGTTGAAGTTGGGGGTTCCGTCTGTTTTGTTGGGGTTGGCCATTTCGTTGTATCGTGCGTCGTTGCCGACCCAGCCTCCGAATCCGCAGTCGAGGTACATGAAGTCCGAGGATGAGACGATGACACGGTGGCCTAGTTTGGTCAGGTTTTGGATGTTGTCGAGTCCGTTGTTCCAGGCTTGGATTACGATCTCCTTGGGGACGTCGCCGGTGGCGGCCGCGTCGGGGGAGAGGACTACGTCGTCCCACATGATGAAGGTCTTGTTGGCTTGTTTGCGGAAGTTGGGAATCGCGCGATCGACCCAGACCTGGTACAAATCTCCCATGGACTTGCCGGAGTCGAAGAATTCGCGGGCCAAGGAGCTGAAGTTGTAGCAATTGATGTGCAATTCGTCACCGCCAATATGGAACCAAGAATCGGGGAAGATATTTGCGACCTCCTTGTAGACCTTGCCAGTGACCTCGTAGGTCTTGTTGTGGAGGATATCAAGCTGACCCGGGTTAGGCTCGACGGCAGTGTGGAACTCCCAGACATCGTTGGACCACCAGCTGTCGATACAGGCCATCATATCGCGGTTGACCTTTCTCCAGCCCAAGTTTGCGTGACCAGGCATGTCGATTTCCGGGATAACACGAACGCCGCGCGCCTCTGCGTACTTGATAATCTCCTTGAGGATGGGGTGGGTGTAGATCTCGCGCGGTGAGTAGGCATCCTCGGTCATCTGGGGGTATGCCTCAATCTGCAGAGGCCACGACTGGGCATCGACAATGTGCCAGTGGAGAACATTCAATTTCGAAAGAGCCATGCCATCAATCTGCTCAAAGATCTTCTTCTTGGAGAGGAAGTTGCGGCCAGAGTCAATCATGATTCCACGAACCGGGTACAGTGGCTCGTCCTTGATGGAGACGGGCTGTTCCACAAACAAGTTGCCCTTTCCATCCGAAATGACAATCTGCTGGAGGGTGGTGAATGCGTGTAGCGCGCCCCAGACAGTCTCGGCGGTGATTTCAATAGCATCTGAATCAGTGGTGATATCCAGAGTGTAGGACTCGTCGACGCCGTGATCCAATTTGGCGTTGAGGTTGGAAACCTTTACGTTTACGGAGGAGACGGAGCCTGTGGAGTTGCCATAGTCCCTCCTCGACTTGGAGGCAGCGCCGGTGGGCGTGGGGAAGGCCTCGAAGGAACGAACTGGTGCTTCTGTGGCGGCGGGAATCCATTGCAACTCGTTGATAGCTTCGGTAGCACGATCAAAAGCCTCTTGAAGAATATCGTGGTCCGGGCCGTCGAATTCGAGGTCATCGACTGCGATTGAGCCGGAGGAGCCCCATGTGATGTCCTGTGGTTTTGGGAGAGGGTTTACGCCAACGGCAGAGGCTGTAGTCGCGAACAGGGCTGTCGCGGTGGCCACAATGGCCGGGATGGTGTTTCGCATAGCTGGGATATTAATGTTTGTCGATCACCATGTAAGGGGAGGACGGGACAATATTATATGCAGAAAGGAAAATGAACGAAGGTGTGGGGTTGGTATTGAATGTGGTTGGGGGGGGATGGGAGGAATGGGGGAGGAGAGGAGGAGAGAATGAATGGAGGGCGGGAGAAAAGTGAATTAATGACAAGAGGTCAAGGAGGGCGAAGAAAGGAAGGAAAAGGGAGGACGGTGATATTTTAATGTAGCTGGGGGGTTGGCGGATTGAAGCTGACAGGACAGGGTTGGAACTTGAGAGGAGAGAGTCCTGTTTGGGTAATTGAAGGACAAGGGAAGGGGAAGGGTCAATAATGTTAACGAGTGGAGCCGGGCCATGGCCTTGGATGGCCTTTGCGCGTTTGCTCAGCGTCATCCAAGCCACGCTCGCCCGGGGAGTGTGCGCATTCACCAGTGAATTCCGGGGCCTGGTGATTGCTGTTCGATTGGCCGGGGAGGGATGCCCTACTGACTGGTTGTTGTCAGGTGTGTATCTGTGTGTGTGTGAGTGTGTATGGGTGTGCCTGTCGGGGCTGTTGTGGATGGCGATGTGGGAGGATTGCGACGACCAGCGACTGCGACTGCGGCTCAGCCTAGCCCTTAGCCCTGTGGATTTGTATGCATGGATATGGATATGGGTGGGATAGACAACTGGACAGGGACAGTGGACAGGCGGGCGGGCGGGCAGGCAGGCAGGCTACGGGCGTGCTCCGGGCATGTGCGTAGGCACGTTAGGGTAGCCTGCAGCAAGTAAAGAGGTGCATTCACAGGTGCATTGTGACGGTGACGCTGCTCACGCTGCCACTCAACTCACCCATCCATTTGGTGCTGACCTTCTACCCACATAACCACCCATAATAACCAGCCCACCTAACCAAAATAATCTCACAGCCAGCCAGGCGTTCGCTCTTTTCACTCCATTTCGTCCAGTCCAAGTCTTTGTAGTAAACTTGTCCAGTAAAGGCTGCAGGCCCTAGGGCGAGAGAAGCCCCGATTCCCACTGTAACGGTCCGCATCCCACGACCTGTCGTTATTTGGCCGCACTGCAAGCTCCCGACAGACAGACAGAAGAGCTGGCGTTTGCGAATGCGAATCTAACTGTGAGCGCGAGTGCAAGTATGAGTGTGTGTGTGTGTGTGTGTGGCTGATTGTGAGATGCAACCAACCATCCGGGCCATTACGAAGAGAATGGAAGAGTTCAAAGCTACATACCCCTCTCTTGACTCTCTCTTGTATTCTAATACGGGCGGCGACCAACTGACCCCAAGGCGGCCTACGAATGGGTCCCCTCTCATCCTCTCATCCTCTCATCCTCCCATGTAACCCACAATGCAGCCTACCGGCCTGCCTGCATCTGCATGGGGTCTGGTGGGTGGGTGTAAGGTTAGACACGACAGGCACACGGCGCCCCAAAAGACCAGAAGACAGGACTTAAGGGGATAGGAGGGGGACGAGACAAGCCAAAGGCCCATGCCACCTCCCATATCTAGCTATCCGCCAGACAGAGAGATGTGCGATGCGCCGCGATGCGATGCGATGCGATGCACCGTTGGGTGGATGGATGATGATGCCACTCTACCACCACCCGCTCTCGTACTCTTCTTCGCGCGTATCGTCCTGTAGGCATTTATCGCCCACTAACCATCCTTCCCATCCCATCCCCCATCTCATCTCCCCTAACCACCCACCTACCCATCCCAATCCCCGCTCACAATCTCCCTCCCACCCCCGCCCCGACCCAGCCCTGTCCTGTCTTACTCCGAATGCAAGATCAACGACCGGGGGCACCTCCAGTCCCACCTGCGCTAAAACAAACGGTGCTGTCACCCAAGACATGACATGGGGACGTTTATGTGCCATGTGAGGCTGCCTGTGAGGTTACACGGCTCCTGGCGCCTCTTCCACTTCCACTTCCACTTCCATCTATCCTGCATACTTGGACATTTGACATTTGACATTGACATTTGACATTTGACAACTGACAGCCGGCTTGTCTTGTCTTGTCTGGCGTGTGGAAATGATAGTTTTCGGGATTTTGTACGAAATACGGTGGGTGGATGGGTGTGTGCATGTATAAGAGGGAGGCGGGTAGGAGGAGAGGGAGCAGATGATTGCGCAGCGTGACTTGTGCTTGCGGGATACCTGGGTAGGTAGTTATTCACTCTACTTTGCCTTGTCTTGCTTTGCATTGGGATTGTCCTGTATTTTGGCTTACCCACTACAAATGCACGGCGAGGTACGGGACTTAAATGCCCAACCATGGATGGTATGCCTTCTCCAAACGACTGCCAAATCCATCCACCTCCAAGCTAGACCCAATCTCGAAAACCTAGAAAAGGATATGCATTGTAGAATCCCTTTCCCTTCCCCCCTCCATCTATTTCATCCAACCCGACTCTTTATCCCAGGGAAATTCAAAAATACGTACCCAACAACCGAGTTCCCATTCATAATCCTCTTCTTATCCTTGTCCGCGTACCTCCCCATCCAAACACATCCCCCAACCTCGTTTCGGACTTCGAATTACCTCAACGTTCCCCTGTTACAATTTGCCTTTTTCCACGCCCCATCCATACTAACAAATTCCTTATGTTGCCCTTATTTTGCTTGAAGACTGCGCCGCGTGTCTACCTACCTGCCTGCCTACTTAGTCCTTAATCTCGCTAGACCTGCTAGGTGGGGATATGTGTGGCGTGTGGCGTGGCGAGGTGAGGTGCTAGACTTGTGTGTGTGATGTGCATCGTAGGGACACGGTATATTCTTGCCTTGTACGGAGTATATCTATCTAATTATGTTGGGTTGTGAGGATATGAGTTGGTTTACGTACTCCGTGTGCAGGGCTGTTGGATATGTCCCGGGTTTGCCTTTTCGTTGTAGTAATTACGTTTGCGGCGTATGACTATGGGGCAGGAACGGGCAATGTTATGTTGTTGGACTACTTTCTCTGTTTATCTGCCTAGGCCGCTGGGTGAGAGCTTCTTGGTGAATTGGCTGCACACAGTGTCTTTGAATATTCAGACTATAATGTGTGTTGTTAGGAATATTAAAGACGGGCATGTAGCCCATCCTCCTCCATCCCATCCCATCGTATCGTACTTCGAACTGTGCCCTCCAAGGCGCAAGGCGTCCCGTCCCGTCCCGATGTGGCGCGGCGTCGTGGCAGGAGGCGGCGTACTGCTTTGTTCTGCTTTGCCTCATCCCATCTCATCGCTTTACAGGTTATACATAAATTAAACATTCCTGCGCACCATCCATCGACGTTGACATTAGATATGAAACGAACCCATCACCTCATCGCGCAATTCAATTCTTCGTCTCGGATTCACCGCCCTTTGAATGATCTAGCCACGTATTTACTCGAACATGAAATAATCACTCTGTTTCATCTCACCCCACGCGTTAGGCTAGATAATCGTGCGAAATAACAACAAGCTTCGCACGATACGTTAAATAAGCATCCGGACACCCATCCACCGTGCCACCCAACAACCAGCTCACCTTCCTCTACCTTAAACCAACTCTCTATACTCCATAGCTCCCCAAAGAGCGAGCACACCACTCACACCATCCCATCCTAGCCCCAAATCTGTCCGAATCCGCCCCCTACCGTACCTTACATACTCACATACCGCGGACCTGGGAAGGATTCTTGGCCCCTAGTTACTTCAATCAAACGGGACGTTGGAAGGAATGCGGGTATGCGGGTCAAGTTGATCGCAATTACATTGCTGTGGTCCCTGGTTTTAATTCCCGACCTGCGTGTACTTTGGACTTGCGTACGGACGTATGTACTATGGTAGTGGTTTGGTTTGATCTGGTAAGTGGACGCTGGTAGGTGAATTGGTGTGTTAATGTCGCTGTGCGTTTGTTTCATCGCCTTACGATGCAGTCACCAGCAATGATGGTTTTTTTTTTTTGGATTATTGTCACTTGCAGTATAGATGGGGACAGATTTGTTAAAGTGGCAGGGCATGTTAAACCCGCTTACAAGGAAACTGCTGATTCAATGCTGATTCTACGTACGCCCCTCTAATGATATTTTACGCCCGGCGGTGGTCGCAATCCCAAAATACAGGATCGCGAAGCTCGCATATCGTACAAGTTCCAGCTATGGCTCTTACAACTCCCAATTTTAGGGCGGTAAGTATCACGCACCGCCACCCAAGGCGGTCTGTTCCTGATCTCCAGCATCAGGCCCACCACCCTCAGCTTGCGGAGCCTCATGTCCTGTCCCCTCCGTGACGTTGACTGTGTGATGACCGCCTTTGATCTTTGCCCAGTCTGGCGCTGGCACGCTTAACAGCTTGCAGATATTTTTTCTCCTCGCCCGGAAGTCATCGTACAAGTGTTTCCAGATCTTGCGCTCGGGACAAGTCCCAGTGTGAGATCCGCCACAATCGGGTTGTATCTCGGCGAGCCCTTCTAAGGGCCACATAATCCATGGCTTTGGGAGTGGCCAGTCGCTAAAATGTACGAGCTTCGCTTCCTCATATATCTTTTGGGCGTCCCATGTCTCATATGTATTTCCTAGGTATGATGTATGGTTCTGTCTCCGAAGCTCGCCTGATAACAGTGCGTACGGCCGGTGTGGCAGTACCATTGCACTATCTTCATATCGTTCATTCACCAGCTCCATGTCGAATCTATGCGCTTGGACCAGTGCGCTGTTTCCTCCTCCATCTATGATCCGCTTGAATCTTTCAAACTCGTCCAGATCAGGTTTTATGACCATGAGCAGAGAGGTCAGCGGCCATGGCTTGCTCTCGTACCAGTATGCCCGCGGCATCGCCATGGGTGTTTCCGGAAGTAGGAACAACTCGTCGAGAGGTTGCAAAAGGGTAATATCGGAGTCAAGAGCAATAACGCGGTCGTAGTATGCAAGGGAAAAGGCCATGAACTTTGTGACAGACTTGTCCCAGGTTCCTGTCCATGCATCTATAAGAAGTCAGGTTAGTTGCGCGAAAAGTAGGTTAGATATCTGGATCGCAAACGTACCTTTGACTCGACCTTCGGCCGTTAACAGATCGATGGGCTGAAGTTTAACCTTATACTTGTCCCTCGCCAGCACCAGCAACTGGCTGTCCCGATCCCGAGAATTGGATATCACCGTGTCCCAGTACTTGGGATAAAAGAGTACTCGGTCGGCATTGCTACCCAGATTCGCGAGCGCATCGAAGATGAGGATCGCATGGCACAAAGTCGCGCTGTCTGTGGCGTACAAGCTATATGCATAGCGAGACCAGTTGGTTATGTCGCCTTGAACGACTTTCTCACTCGAGGGGAGAAGCCAGTAGATGAACACGAGTCCGATGCAGAGATAGAGCAGGTAACGGCGGTTCCATTGAAAGGATGGCGAGTCATTGCCATTCACGTACCGCGGTAGCTCATCAGAACGCTTCCGACGCATGCTCTTATCGTCTCGGGGATGGTGAGCGTCATGGTGGGGGATGTCAGAGTCCTTTTTATTCAGGGGATACGGCGGAGCGTTCGGAGGTGACGAAGCCCGCCGCAACGGTCGGATCACGTGGAGGCCCCTTCAGTATGCCCACCTAGGTCTTAAACTTGGAAGCGAGCATTTTTGATGTCAAGTTGATTGATTCTGCAACACAATTCACATCATATTCACGAGTTCAGGAAAGGCGCAAAAGGTGCAGGCACGACATTTCATATCATTGCCTAAATCAAAAAACCCGAGCCGGGTCACTTTTTTGGTATCGTCAAACCCCAACGCCGGAGCCGTGCATGTCCCACCAACAGAAGAGTAGGTAGCCAGATGTAAGTGATGATCCTCATTGAGCTATGTAGCAACCTCTATACCGCCGGATGTCTCATAAAATATCCTTCATCAGTAATCGTGCAAACATTTACTCTTCGGGGACTGAACAAGTTAGCCAGAAATCCTTTGATCCAATTAGCGCATGACTCACTCTCAATCTCGCCAGCGTCAATGTCATCAGAGATGGCCTTGGGGCTACGGCCGTCGACCTGGCAGCCAGTAGAGAAGGCAGTTCCGAGAATCTCCTTGACAGTGCCCTTGAGCTCCTTGGACATGGACTTGTACCTCATGGTGCGGGCAATGTTGATAATCTCATCAAGAGGAATGCTCTTGGTGTGCTTGATGTTCTTCTCCTTCTTGCGGTCTCGTGGGGGCTCCTTGAGGGCCTTGATGACGAGCGAGGAAGCGGAGGGAACGACGGAGACGGCGGCTTGACGGTTTTGGATGGTCAACTTGACAGTGACACGAAGACCCTTCCAGTCACCAGTGGCTTTGGCGATATCTTCACCGACCTCTACAAGATTGTTAGTGACTTGTTCCAAACTAGCTGTTCTTCAATGCGCACAGCATTGCATTCCAGGGGAAACTGACTCTTTGGCGAAAGACCGAGAGGACCAATCTTGGGGGCAAGAGCGGAGGAAGCACCGACTTCACCTCCAGTGGCTCGGAGGTGGATGACCTTCACCTCATTGGGATCGAATTTTGGCGCTGCAGACACATTTAGCCAGGCCGTTCACACAGCCGATCAGAAGGATGATACTCACGCATGGCTAGTGCGGGAGGTGGTCAATCTCTTCTAATCCCTAAAATTTGTGGTGGTTGTTGAGGTTGAAGAAGAGAAAAATGTTCGCAGTCGACCGCTAGATGGATATTGTGGGGTGGATTGGTGCGCCGCGAAGCGAGCTTGGCGCGGCCTTGCCTATTGCGGATGGCGGCACGATTTTTGTGAAAAGCCACCTGCATGGGGCTATGCATCTCCACGCTCTCACAAGACATACCACATCCTCTCTACGATTAAAAGTGCTCAGAGATAGAGCTATTATAATGAGTAGCTGTTACCAGAATTCAGCTCTAAGTAATTTTCACCCACAGCTGCCAGTTCATTATGGCTCTAAAAGTCTTCAAACCACAGTCCATTCATAGAAACATTCAATGCAGATGCCCGGCCAAAATCTCTAATTCAAAGTCTCGAGCATAAAGCCAAGGCAATTAATGTGACTGTACAAGAACCTACTTTTGCAGACATGTGGCTCATCGTGATGACCAACGTTTAGTAAAACGTCAATACAAACGCTGGAATCTTAGACCACACAATAAAGAATCAGAGAGAACATCCATACCAGAAACAACAACGACCCTTTATACCTCTGAAAAGTACCATAAGCAAGAATCTCGGATTACGGATCCAAGATGCGGTGCAGAAAACCTCTCCCGATTGACGAAAGCGGACGCCATTGCATACCCACCAACCAAGCTGACGAGGGTGGAGACAATACCCGGTCCCCAACACCACAACCTACCAGACCTGGTAATGAGGATGTTCCTTCTACGAACCAATTCGTACCGGGTCCTACCATCTATTACAGCGATGACTCTGATAGTGACTCCGACTCTCCGCCTGCACTTCCAGGATCACGACGAGCAGTTGGAAGCAACAAACATGGCCAGAATGCCTCAGTCAAGCGACTTCCGAAGGCGGATGCACATCTAAGGAAGGGTATATATTCGGACAATGTCCATAGTACAGACAACGGTCAACGTAGGCCTAATCTCCCTCTTCCACCCACGAAGATTCACGATGGAAGGCTCTTCCGCAGAGTGAGCTAGCTCAGTGCTTTGATGTGCAAAGCCTTTGTAGCACCTCATTACCATCCTGGAAATGGCATGTTATTAGGGACTCTGGGCAAATATAGCTGTGTATAAGTTTTGGCAGAGGCCAGCATTGACCATACCGTAATATATGCGTGCTTCAGAATGCGTATTTCATTAGTAGAATACTCGCCGGGTACGCATCCTCAAATTATATACTTTCCTCCCTTCTGCTTTGGCGGTATTCTCCTTTCTTTCCCGCCTCAATCTGTCTAACTCTTTCCTTTGTCTGGCTCGCTCTTCATTCAATTCTTTCTTCTTGCCTTTCTGCCCTGCTTCATATCTCACTCCCTCTCTTTTTATCTTCGGCCATTCCTTCACCCCATATCTTTTACGACCCTGTTCATCCGTCAAGTTCGCTGGCACTGTTCGCCGGACTCCACATAATGACCGCATCGGCACCACATCAAATGCAGTCTCCCTCCTCAAAACATCCTTCTTCGTCTCCAGCCCGAATAAATGTTCTGCTAGCTCCACAATCCTCATGTCGGGGCTCAATCGCATTCCATCAAGCGCAGTCAGCGTAGGAACGGCGCGATTATTGTCAAAGAATCCACATTGCAGACACACCACCGTCCTATTCTGCTTATACACATCTGCTCCTTTTTCAAGCAGGAATTTGACGCCCTCAAAGTCTCCTCTCTTTGCCGCATGGTATAGCGGTGTGATTCTACTTCTCTGCTTCGCTGCTCCTACGGCTTTTCTTTGCCCCGTGCTGGGAGGGAAGTACTCGTGTAGACCATTGATGTCGGCGCCGCGTGCAAGAATTGATTCCGCTAGTTGAAGTCGGCCTGGACCTTCTTCTATGAATGTTTCGAAGAATTCTTGGGTCGTTGGTACCTCGACTGGGATGTTGAATGCTATGGGCACACCCGCCATATTGCGTGTTGATTTTCTATGGTGTTCTCTTAGGTTGAGCAGAAAAGGAAGGCCAGTATCGATTAGACTTTTGAAGGTGGATGAGATTATCGTGATTGGGAGACCAAGGCTATGTCCGTAAATTCTTACGCATCAGTGAGGGATGTACAATCCGGAACGATTAGCAAGGCCAGATGATGTATCGAGCCTAGAATCGGGAATCGATATTATCGCAAGGCCTTTGCGTCTTCTCCAAATTCGAGATGGATTTATCGTAAAAGCAAGGGAATGTCCCGTTCTTGCCGCGATTACTTGTGAAAGGTTTCCGGATGCCTCGTGAACGTCGACCTGACACTATGTGAGGAATTTTGTGAAGTTGTTATTGACCTAATAAGTGGCATGTCGAGGGGGCACAGAAGTGAGATGTAGATGCCTGGGGGTTGGCTGGTCTGTGCATGGGGCGACCAGGCACCATCGGGAGAAGGTACACTGTCGTGACTGTGAGATCTTCTCCACCTCTCAGGATCGAATGCCAATGTCGAGCACTGAACTCTGAAATATGAGGCGTCCGGCCTAATTCCAGCGACCCTCCCCAAATTGTTGTCGTTTTATGATCGAGAGATGAAAGGTTGTAAAGTTATTCGGCAGATAGAACCCAAAACGTTCTCTACAATTCCTGCCGGCTTAGGGGTTGCAGCAAACCGCATTGGAAGCTAGAATTTAAATGCAGTTACATTCCTTTGTATTGAAACCGAAAATAGCATGCCCGCCTGATCCGGTCGCGAAGTCGTCTATTACGGATGATCATCCCAACGTTGGCAGCTCGTATTTCATCTATTTCCTCTATATTACCCGGCACGCTCGCATCCAAATTACCTTTGCTACCACTCTTAGTAGTAACGATAATGTTATGTTGCAATAGCTTCCATGTAAGTTAATGGTTTTGTCTTCAAGTGCCAGGGATTTCCACTCGCGCCATGCCATTATCTATTGGATTCAACAAGGTTCCGGACCGGGTGCATGCGAAGGAAAACAACAATGCATATATACCTCGACGGATCCTGAAAGCATAAAAGTTCCACAAGAGCAGTCGCTTCCATTCATCTTACTTGGATTTTTTGGCCTCTTAAATCCGAGAATGAAGGTCCTGGGTCTCGTCGTCGCACTACAATTCCTCTCAATATGCTCCGCTGCCGCGCCGAAGCAATGCATCCCAGAACCAGCCGGGTCGCCTACGATTGATGATACTCCCTCCATTCAAGAGGCTTTGAAAGAATGTGGTGACGGCCAAGAGGTTTTTATACCCCCACGAGAAACCTATAACATCTTATCTCCGATCGATTTCAGCTCTTGCAAAGATTGCACATTCCGACTGGAGGGAGAGCTTCACATCTGGGGAGATTACGACTACTGGAAGAACAAGCAGGCAGTACTTCATTTCAAAGGCGTTAATGGTGCCGCACTCATCGGAGGAATATGGGGTACTATCATTGGTAACTTCAGCAATGTTTCCGATCGCGACGAAAAATGGCCACCTCTCTTAAAGATATCCGAGTCCCATTCCCTGGTATTCTCCGAGTTTGATGTCGCAAATACACCGGCCTCAGTCTTCGACATTGATGACTTCAGCTTCGATATCAAATTTAATATGATCCATGTGGATAGAATTCCTCAATTGCCCCGAAGCCATCGTATCCATACATTCACCATTACAAACAGCTCCGATATTTCGATCAAGAGCATTTTCAGCACCGTCACCGATTCCTGCATAATACTTCAAAACGGTGTAAAGAACTTGGTTGCCGAGGACATCGATTGTGTCTCTCGCAACGGCGGAGTCTTAATAGATACACAACTTCAAACCGTCGACTTTGATCAAGAGATTTCGAACGTCGTTTTTAGACGAATAAAGATTGCCATGGCATCCAAGGCTACTGGAATCCAAGCTGGGAACAAAGGAACGTTGACGGTTACCAACGTTACCTGGGAAAGTGTGCATCTGAATAAAGTTCTGTCCTGGATGGATTTGACATCTTGCATCGGCGGTCCGAGGGATTGTGGTCAGACAGAACGACCTTTTGGTACCGAATTCCACTTGGAGAACGTGACTTTCAGGGATATTGATGGTTCTGCAACGCGCTGGGAAGAGAGACCAACTTGTGTAAACACCGGTACCACGAAGCACTCTTGTGATATCAAAATGGAAAATATTACAGTTTATCAGGCGAGGTCATAAGCGGCTGTTGCCTAAATGAGCTAAGTACTGGGAGTTACAAGACAATCAGGCCATATTTATGTACCAAGAGTAGAGAAAGATCGGAGAATATCAAGTCCGTGAACACTATCCCTTGATCTTTTCACAGTTACCATTATGATTCCGGGTGCAATCGGCCATAAGCTACTACATATATGCTAGGCAATCAACGTTTGACATGTGTCCTCCTACGCCAGTACACAACCTTACACTTCCGATGCGATGATGCTACAAGTATTGGAATGAATTGGACAAGTGCAACGGACTGAGTCACGAGCCAATGGACGAAATGCTTGTGTATGTGCTTCGGCCAATCAATTGTTGACTTTTCGGTAGTTGCTCAGCCTCACCGGTGAACGTGCGGGGTCTCATGCGCGTGAAGTGGATCGGCAACCGGTGAGTCTATACAAGTAGGATATGACCGGTGAGACGTAGTTGGAAGCCGCTCCAACATTATATAGATAGGGAGAGCAAGAAGTATAAATGGTAGCTTTCCTGCTTTACTCTGAGCTTTGTTACCTTTCTTCGACATCAACTTGATTCTTCAACCCTTCGACACAGTATGGACTTTGACGGCATCGTACATCCTAATTGTTCCTGTAAGCACTGTCGCTTTCATGATCCTGCATCGCGGGCAGAGCCATCTCGCGGAGGCATTGGAGGGGGAGACGATCCACCCATGGATTAGGGTTACGGACATACTATAGGTGCTAACGCAGGATACATCCATGTGAGTATACCATTCCTGAACACTAAAAATTTCTTCTTGTTTACATAAGGCTTTGTCACAATTATTTACACAGTGGATTTTGGATGATACTTACTAGAATGCGGCAGGGATTGAACTGAAGGTAGTGCTAGAACAATCATGCTTTGGAGACAGCACATGCCTAAGTTTTCCGCATTTATGGTTGGGTCTGCGAGCAGTGCGGTGGGCTGATACTATGATGGTTCTTGACTTTTCGCTGCAATTTTCCGGTATTCGTTGGATTGTTTCCACAGTCCATAGCTATTAAATTGTGATAGCATGAAACATGCTAGGAACGGGCTCGACTGTCCGGGAAATAGCCAAATACATTCATTGGATTCATCCAACCTCTTTCTAAGTTTCGTATGTGAACAATACTATTAGCGCTAGACGATCAGCGTCTGAGTGCAGGATCCTCGGAGACGGTTGGAGTAGTCAGTGACTAGTATATCATTGAGACTCCCATCCGCCCACGGAACAAGCTGACTATAAGGTAGCAAGATAAATAGGAGAGCAAGGTCAAGGAAGGATGGTAGTAAAATCAATGCAAAGATATCAAACGTTGGTCTAGGAGGAAGGGCAGATCACATCGCGATTCGGGGATTGTTGATTCGCATGTCTAAAATACCATCTCGGTCAAGGCTCCCGAGATAACTACCTGATCGGGCTGTTAGTCGAATCCCACGATTCTCCACGTAATCAGAGAGCAGCATTAGAGTTCCGCCACCCAAATGCAGTGCGCTTACAGACGGTAGAAGGCGCGGGCTGGAAGGGATCCATGACATACAGTGTTCTTGGCCAATTGATGTAGTTGGAGTTGACTGTAACAACTGTAATTCGCACGAAATATAACTTATGGGAGCATTGCTTCAATATGACCATTCCACACTTGGACTGGGAATGCTGACGAGACGTTTGGCGGCGCCCAAGCATTTGTCTAGAACTTCCCCGCAGAGCGGGGTTCCTATGGAATAATGACGAAAGACGTATGTTTCAGCCTCGGTGGGGTAATTTCCTCGTACCTGTTCATCATTCTCCACCGCTTCCTTTGTTCGATAAGAGAAGGGTAAACTCTTGGCACTGTGCTGAAGATGCTTATGAAGCCGTCGGAGGACTTTGATAGGCCCATTTCTACTTTTGATTAGAGTTTGAGGATGTTACAATGCAAGGCGATTCCGCAAACAAGAATGAGGGCTTTACCACAGATATTGACAGTATCGGCTTTTCGCGGTCGAACCAAGTAGAGAATGGTATATATAGTGGTCGATGGGCCGTCAGGCAACATCTGGATTATGCCAAATTGCCCTTCAAATCTGAGTTGATCTGATAATGATAAAGGCGTGGTGATACATTGTCTTCAAACCCAGAGCCTACCGTAACGACCCATACATACAGAACCATCACAATGAGCGAGACAGGCGCGACCCCAAATTTGGCGCTTCCCAAAGGCTCCCGAGTTGTCGTCAGCGGCGCCAATGGCTTCATCGCTAGCCATGTAGTCAAGCAATTGCTTGAGAAAGGTTACAAAGTACACAATACATTCACACTGCACGTCATTTCTTTCCCTGATGCACTAACGGATGACAGGTCCGTGGCACTGTACGCAATATTCATCGAGCTTCATGGGTTCTCGATTACTTCAATACCCGCTATGGCCCTGACTCAATTAAACTGGCTCAAGTTCCGGATATGGCCGCAGATGGAGCCTTTGATGAAGCCGTCCAAGGGTGTCAAGGATTCATACACACTGCCACCCCCGTTATGAGCACACCAGATCCCAATAAGGGTATCCCCGTCGTCGTAGCTGGGACTACCAACGCACTAAAAGCTGCCAAAAAGGGAGGCCTGAAACGCTTTGTTTTAACCTCATCATCCACTGCAGCGGCTAGCCCGGTTCCAAACAAAGTCTTTCCCATAAACCCATCAATCTGGAATGATGAAGCAGTCAAAGCCGCTTGGGCACCTCCACCTTACGAGGGAACTCAGCGTAAACTCGACGTCTACTCAGCAGCCAAAACGCAAGGTGAGAAGGCAGCATGGGAGTTCATGAAAACTGAGAAACCTGGCTTTGTTATCAATTTCGTTTTACCAAACATGAATGTTGGTGAGATTCTGTCAATTGAGAACCAGGGGTATCCGTCTACTATGGGATGGATCAAAGCACTTTGGAACGAATTCAAGGGTGAAGGTGAGGATGTGTTGAAGGATAACCCGCCGCAGTATTATATCAATGTGGATGACAATGCTCGGGTACATGTCGCGGCCCTCATCTATGAAGATGTCGCTAATGAGCGCTTGTTCACCTTTGCCCATCCGTATAATTGGAACGACATCTTGGCGATTTTCAGGAAGAGGTATCCGGATAAAAAGTTCATGCAGGACATTCCAGACCTTGGAGAGGATAAGAGTGTGGTGGCAAATGAGAGGGCGGAGGAGTTGTTGAAGAGAATGAAAGGAAGCGGCTGGGAGAGTTTGGAGGATAGTGTGAAGTTTTTGACGGATAAGCTTGCGGGGACTTACTAGGATTTTGGTAAAATTGGTGTCTGGATGTGTTCGACGTGTCCTTGAATGTCAGAACATATAACTAAGGCCAGAAATGCCACAATGATATCTGAAACGGCACATAATTCAACCCACCCCTTGTCGAAACGATCCAGAGCTTAATATGAAAACAGTATATCCAAAACAGAACTGGTGGTCGATTGCTATTATGAATGACTTAAGGAAGTGGTGTTATTGCTACTTCACAGCTATATTCTCTATTGCATTTACCACACTATAGCCTTTAATATGAAAACGAAAGATTCCTTCTGCTCGCCCACTATTTCTGAGGGCACTCAGTGGGATTCTCTAACTCGGTCAGATTGTCTGCAAGGGCGAAACGCGCCGGTGGGTCTGAATTAGTACTCCAGATAGGCGAGGACCTGAGCGATATTAGACACAGTCTGCAGGCAGTGAACTGTAAAGAACTCACGGGTAATAATTCTTCTGCGACATGACGTACTTGGCCATGGCGGCATAGGCGTAGTTGTTGGGGCTACACCAGCGTCAGTATATTTGTAACCTTTATGCTGGTTTATCGGAAGACGTACTTATTTGCAGGGCCGTGGTCTGGAGTCAAGTCGCTGAATGCAAGCCATTTCTGGTCGATGCCTCTGTATACCTTTCGGTTATCCCTTGAATCTACCATTAGCACTGTCCTGAGTTTATGATTTATGCCACTGTAACATACGGTCCGTATGTATAGTCTTGCATATACTCCTCCCCATCTC
The DNA here is from genome assembly GCA_001007845.1 of Nigrograna mackinnonii. Lineage (NCBI taxonomy): Eukaryota > Fungi > Ascomycota > Dothideomycetes > Pleosporales > Nigrogranaceae > Nigrograna > Nigrograna mackinnonii. The sequence continues at coordinate 314,640 of JGVQ01000029.1, read as the reverse complement.
GGCCAGAGACTGTGCCTAGCCATGACACATGTAGAAGTTCATGGGCCCAGGTAGTCGCTGCAGCATTTTATGTCAGCCTTTGTCATCCGAAACCTCAAGAGAGTGAAGATACCTTTATTTTCAAAGGCTACAATATGGTCTACGTAAGCCGGTGCTGAACCCTGGGCTAGAGCGCCGGCAAGGTCAAGTTGACGGAAATATCCATCGCAGAAATTTATGTGATCTTTGGTCTCCGGTCGGTGACTTGTGTATGCTAGATCTCTGACATTTGGATCGCACTGTTTGCTCCATGAGTATGTGATTCTAGCAGGACTTGAGGATAGCGACTGACTTCTCTAGATGGATCATCGCACCGCACAGTGAGCGACCAATCGAAAATGACACTACTTTGTTGTTTCGCCTATTTCTGTTAGAACATTCCCCTTTGGTCGGCAATAACAACTACTGACCAGCATATTGAAGTTTGCTGTTGGTCACATATTCGTTAGCTCCAGCTCCTCAACCCGGTTGTGGGAAATATAGTACTCACCTTGAACATTGCGCCTATGCGAACCAGTCTTCTGGAAATTCCCAAAGTACTCGACCATCACCGCGTCTTCCCAGTTGATGTTGTAGGCATTTTCAGGTGGGTCACTTGGGTCGACAACGTCAACCATCGGTATCATAACCTGCATATCTTCGAATCCTTTCTTAATTGCTGCTTTCTTGTCGAGGTCTGGGTTGCATGGATCTTCTTCTTCGCAGCCTTGAAATCCCCTGAGAATGATCCTTGCACCCACATCTCCGTCTGAGCTGTTCTTGAACAAGTTTGGTCGAAATATAATTTCCTCTCCGTTTTCGGGTGTGGATTGAGGTCGACATAAAGCGAGGGTTGCAAAGAGTAAAATGTGGATTTGCCGACGAGCGAACGACATCTTGAAAATGTGGAAAACAATAATGTTGAGGGAACCAGTGATCTCTGCACCATGTAGATAGTCTTATACTCTATATCGGCGATTTACTTTCTACCAAGCGGTTCGAGCGATATTCTTGGAACGGCGAATCGCAACAGGGCAACATAGGAATGGGGCTGTTGCGATCCTGTCAGCAAGGTACTGGGCATAGGTGGGGCGATAAAATGCAGGTACTGAGATGATGCTCAGCCTCCCAATCGCAACAGCGTAACGCCCTATGTTGCCGCAATTAGGATCTGAGGCTAAGAGGAGGAGTCAAATATTCTAGTCACTCGGTATGTTCGGTCGCTTGAGAAGATGACATTGACGCAAATAAGTGTGAATTATGGGATCTTGCAAGCGCATTCGTCCGATCATGCGGACATGCAAAATCTTTGAAGAATGCTTACACGATCAATTAATTCTAAAATGAATTTATCGGCAAAGTTCTGCTTTGAACCGCCTAGGCAGAGAGACAGAGCAGACTTCCCAGCAACGCAATTCAGCACACACCAGTGCGGCCTTGATAGCAACCACCCCACCAGAAGCTGCTTGTTTATATCTGGTGTTCAATACTTCTTGTGAAGAACAGAGTCCACATCGAACAATCCAAACTCTCTCACCTCCTTACTCTCTTCAGCACTCTCGTAGAATTTAGCGCCCAGTCTGTCCAACATCGGGCAAAGTCCTTCCATGTCCTGAATATTTTTCAGCGGTCCGCAGTCAAGATTGCCGGTATAGTAGCGACCGAGGCCTTTGTCTGGCTTCGGCATGGGATGGAAAGGATCATGCTCCGCCCAGGGCGGCAACTCTAGCACCCAGACTCCCCCATCTGTAGGCCAGCCAAACATGTATTTTTGTCTCTTTTGCCAATCATCTGATTCTTTACTGGCGACTAAATCCATCATCTCGCTATTTCCTCGGGCGTCGCTGAGGTCCACCACGGATCCTCCAGCCTGTAGAATGCGAAGCCCTAGTGCTATTTCGTCTTCTGTGCCACTCTCTTCAATACCATCTATGGTATGCTTAGCGCCAAGTTGCTTCTCCCAATCCGGCCCGAGGATGTAAGTTACCATCGCTGGGATGATGGTCTTGAGATAAACCTTCGTTTGAGGATCTCGTCCTGTTGGATATGCCGAAACATGATAAATTCGAGCACTTGGCGCTCGCTCACGAAGCAGTCGGCGCCGTGAAGTTTGTTGCGACGTTGTCATTCTAGAGTTGGAAATTTCGAGAAAAGAGATTGTTAGGTGTGAAAGTTCTAGGATGGGACCAAATGAAGTTGCAAGATGATGGAGTTACCAGCCTGAATACGCCTCGCTAAATGGTGGCGCCTCTGTTGGTAGGAACGCTGCGTAAGCAAACCATCATGTGTCGACAACCACGTTTCATCGCAAGATTCAAGGCTTACTCGGGCGTAATGGCGACTGACAAAGCCACAAACCAACATCTGGGGCGAATGGGAATGCTATTTCCAGAACGGTCGATGCTGCCGCCGAGGATGCAGCGTATACAACGGACGAAAACCCAAAAGATAAAAGTAAAGTCAATACTGCAATAGTAGCCATAATTTCCAAGCACTTGATCCATCACTATGGCTATTTTCCCATTGTTTTTCATCCTGCTATGGCTAGGTTCAACAACGCAAGCACAATCAGAGCCGCCTACGTCGCTGGCTACTGAAGTAACTGGGCAACCTCCTACATCGCTGGCTACTGAACCAACGGGACCCCCTCCGACTTCGCTACCAACTGCAGTGACTAGTGAGCCTTCAGAACCACAAACAACACTACCGACAAATGCACCCGTCCCGACTAGCTTTGAAGGTCTTCCAGACACAGTCGAACCCAAGCCACAAGGCGATGTTGGTGCATTGTACCGCCTTTATGGATTCCACAACTGTAACAACGACGAGAAGAAAGCAATCTATGATGCATTTGGCGAGAAAGATACAATCACAGGTATTAGTAGTTCATTCTTTATCAACTGGAACGGAGCTGTTGCCATAGATTTTATCGGGTAAGTTACACTACTACCACATTTCACTATTGCAATACTGACACTGCCTAGGTTTCCTCATGCATGGGTAATGCTCATTTTAAAATTACCAGAACTCTAATTCTAATGTTCCTGTGTAGATGAATTTTCGCAACAATATCCAGGGCAACTTTAGAAGTCTTTACCAATTTGGTGATGGCTGGTTCTTCCACAGTAAAAATACGCAGATATTCTGCCATGATGGATCCATGGAGGGAGATCACAAGGATCACTGCAGTGAAGGGCCTGCGCACATTATAACTATAAACCAGTACGCGGATGGGCATGACGGCATGATGTTCTGTACGTTCCACAAGGCTGTCTCAACTTTCCTTCGAGTAGTCCATGAATTAACAAGCAGCAATAGGCGACTCCTGGTTCAAACTTCGCTCTCTCTCAAGCGCACTCTCTGAAGGGCTCGTCAGCCATGACCCCTTCGACATTTCTAATTACGATAACCGAGCCATCCACTTGACCTCAGCACTCTGCATCAAGACGGACATTTGCCGTTGGCCGACCGCTACCGCAGGCGCGCAGATCCATCACATGATCCACGAGTTTGACGATTGGGGTTGGCAGTACGTGTCGACACCAAGCGCCATCAAATGGCTTGCCAAACAACGAGACCCCGTATTCCCTGCATTGGAAATCGTTGCTAATGCGGACATGTACGGCTGGTGAGATACTCTCCAAATTTTAATTATCGAAAGTCATAATACTAATTTCAAACCTTAGGTGGGCGATGACAGGCTATGTGATGGAAAATGCGCAACTCGGCCATTATCCCCCACGACCATACGTACCTCTGGAGTTAAACTTCGAAGAACCGGCTCCGGACTCATCGCTTCAAGTTAAACCGAACTCCACCCTTCCAATCCGTCGATCCCCCCGACGAAAGAGGGGCTAATATCTGGGCAAAGCTTTTGTTGTCTAATATGTTTGTACGGACAGATGCCTAGGATAGTTTCCAACGCGTGCAGTGGAGCTACTGCGTGTCGGGATATTGTTATAGATCAGTCAATACTAAGCACCAACCTATTTCTGATTTGCTTCTATTTCTCTCCAAAAACGTTTGCACCAATCGGGTCCTAATTAACTAACTGTAAAGTCAACTGGATATAAGGTATCTTGGGACCGGGACTTAAATTTACTGGTTCTAATCCAAGTAGTCGACTTGACATACTCGCTGAAATGCCCTAAGCTCACTACGATGTCAACCCTCATCCTCTACCGTTGCCTGCAAGGGCTCTAAATTTTTCCCGGTATCGTCATCAATATCTTCGGAAGGACTTGCCTGAGACTGACCACTCGGGGCAAATTGACCTCGTTGCTGAGCTACAGAACCAGTTGAGCCAAGGATGTGACCAAAACATCTAAGAAGATCGTATAGTCTTTTCAAAATACCACAGAACAGGCAAATTTGTTACTCAAGGCTGAGGTAGGCTGCATTGAGAAGACCGGTCAGTTCCTCCCATATCCAGCACAAGCCGTCATGTAGCTATTACGAGGCGCTCTCTCTATCCTTTCTCTGCGTCATGGAGAATGCGGCAAGGCTATCTCTCAACTACTATCCACTTTCACGGCAGTAGTGAGCTCTCGGACCAATTGGTCATCATCACGTGGAAGGCTGGACAGCTGGACATCTAACACAGGCTCCAACTTCTTTTTCTCCAGCCTCACCCCATGCCTTCATGCCCCCTACTGACCAGATATTCACCTGGTCATACCGAACAGTGCTCATCATGAATCTCAACTAGGAGGCTTCAACCTTTCGGGAATCGAAGATAACAGTAACAACAATTACAACTCAGAGTCAACGAACAAAAGCCCCCCATTACGATCACTCACTAACTGGACGTCGATACTCCTCTTGCAGAGGTGAAGCATGAATGTTGACTACTCCGCTTCTATTCGACTCGTGTTGACATATTCCCCAGCAATCACCTCCAATTCCAGTAATCCGCCCTCCCACTTTGTTGGCTGGGTCTTGATAGGCCGAACAGCTTCAAGGCCCCGAGGCGGCTATAGGAGCTTCTACTTCCACCCTCCATAGTTGTGCTGCACCGAAAAGCCCCCCCAAACTCCGGCCATATGAGATTGGGGGTAAGAATCAAGGTACGCATACACAAATATTAAATAACCCTTCTTTGAGTCGATTGCAATAGTTATATCCGTTTACTATATTGGCCACTCGACTTCCAGTACTCGGAGATGGCCGGAAATAAGAAAGACATGAGGATCTCTAGAAGGAGAAGCCCGAGACAGGTTCAGATCGGCCTAACAATTGATTACAACATAAATATAGCATCGTCAAATCATCGGATATGCTGTGACCAAAGATTCTAGGAGTTAGCTGATTACTTGTACTCTATTCTCTGCTACGGACTGATTCGGCCTAAAATTAAGCACCTACAGGAATAAATGGCGCGTGGCTTAGATTTACGGATGGGGGCGATGCAAATGAAATTCATGGCGACAGCCCACTATAATAAGTACATTCAAAGGTGTGCATAGATATCACGAAATTTTTGAGTGCGCTTACTCTAAGCTAGCAAGAGTAGTAGCCGAAGGCACAAAGAACGTCGAACCTGTCAGCGGGGTCGAGAAATCAAGGATTCTGTCATGCAACCCCGGTGGGTCGCCAATAAACATCCTCTCCAGCATCTTCTCAATTACCCACAAGCGCCTCGAATAACCGATGAAGTAGGTCCCGAATTCACCAGAACCCGGTGATCCAAAGGGCATATTGTCCCGCAGAATGTCATGCTCGTTTCCATCTGCGTCCTCGATAGTAGCGAGGCTTTTATGGCTTTGTTGCTCTCCATCTGGTGCATCATCCAATTCAACATTGTCAAGCTTAGTGCGACCAATGACCGCCTCTTGCTTTTCCGTAGAGAGTTGTTTCCAGGCATTAATGTCGTGTACATACTTCTGGACGACGACATAACTCCCTCCAGTAGCTTGGGTATCTTCTCCTGCTATCAAAACCGCATCATCCACGGCTGGACCAACCGGATTTGCTGTGCCATCTACAAAACCGAGAAGGTCGCGGACATCGAAATAGCGGAAACCGATTGTTTCGTCCGCTACAGTAACAGAATCACCAAGCATATCTAAAAGCTGTCGCTCGAACTCGAAGTTCAAGTCGCGTCTTTCGGAGCGGATGTGAAACAGCAGATCGCCTCTGGTGGATACTGCGGTATGCTTGCCGCCTTTTATCTCCTTGAAGGGACGCAGTTCAGCGGGTCGCGGGAGACGGGTTATTCGATCCCAGACGTCGCTGCCGATACCAACTGTACAGGCAAACGAGGCATTTAAATCACGGATAGCGACATTCTTGGTGATATCTGCCACACTAGAAAGTGCCGAACGCACGGTTTTGCCTGCATCAGAATTTTTGTTCACAGTGAGGACGAGGAATGTAGCGGAAGTCGTTAAAGGCGCGTCCACTCGTTGAGACTCAATCGGAACGCGGCGGCTCATGTTGGCTCGATTATGATTTGGCGACTGCCTCGGTAGCGTAGTGATTGGGATTTTTCGGTGAGGGATTGTTGATATTTCTCTTCTTAAAGGCGCAAGAACTCGTATTTGTGTTTGTTGCCGTGCTCCTGCTAATGAACAGTGCGACTTCCGCAGAGTGGGATCCAGATCTTCTATGGGTGAGATGTAGGTTCTGCAGAGAACTCCGCGAACGGCGCCGCACTTAGTCTGCAGAAGTCTAAACATATCTGTGGAATTCTTGATGCACATGCCCTGGAATATATGTATAAGCTTCAGCTTCACATGAGTAAGCCAGAACCCTTTGTCTCTGATTCGTCGGTAACATGGTTGGGTGAAATCATTAATCTACGCCATTCCGCTTCGTCCAATGACATGATCTGACAAGACGGAATTGTTCCCCGATGTGCGCAAGTAGCATAGACTCGAATTCAACTTTTCTCATATTCAGTATCGATTGAGTATTCGGCGAGTTCTGGAATAGCAGAGACAAATGGGATCAGAAAACCTCTAAAAAACGCATCAATGGTGGGGCTCTTAGAACTAGTGAGAGCTGATTGTCTTGATGCTTAGGTGGAGGCCAAAGACAGCCTACAATATGGAAAGCCGCCACACGATACGTACTGCCGGATTTGAGCGCACGAAAATATCAAGCCCTTACCATAATCCGAGTCGATGATTATTTACTAGAGTTTGTGAGATGGACTCTTCACATTACGCACTACATCATATGCTCCCACGATCAAAATCCAGACGGGCGTTTACATGGCATTTGACTAAATTCAATCAGCTCCTGCGCTCAAATCCACGGTAGTACTTTGCAAAGTCTTTTTGAACCTGCACAGACAATTCCATTCTCATATCAGCACTCAACCGGACCTCTTGATGAATCTATGGGATTTGCTTGCGGAGCCTTCTACGAGCGGACCACTAGCGTTCCTCAAGAGATCTTTCAATCGGGTGTTTAAGGGTAAGTCGCATTTTACCCTAGCGGCGGCATGTGCTGGCGCCTGAAGTACCAATAGGAGCGGGATGGTGACCATATAGCGAGAAAGCAGCGGGTTCGATGCGGCATCTAGGCATTGAACCATATCATGCAGCCACTTAGAGAGAGGTTTGAGCGTCTCTTTCAAAACGCCAGGCATGCATGCATCTTAACGGCAAAAGCGCCTGATCAGAAGGACACTTTGTGTGCATACAAGGTTGCGAAGCTACTTGAAAGAAGAGGATCTCCACTGGAAGGGGTTTAAGATAAGTGTTCTCTGTATGAGGTGCATTTGAAACATTCAAATTTTTTTTTTACTTCGTCACCTAAGCCTAAGTATTCATTATAGGGATCCAATTGTCCACCCAACATCAAGACGTTGCACCAATGCTTTCATTCCGAGCTTTAGCAGACCCATAGACTTGGATCAATGGCCCACACAGAGAATCTAACTGTACGTGAACGAAGGAACTGACTTCGCTCCGGGGCTCCATGGGAAGTAGATGTAATCAAAATCGCCTTGCGGAGCCAATTCAAAACCTGCTGTTCCAACCGGACAAGGAATCTTCACTGGATTTGAGCTCGGCTGCACCCAAGTCGCATCGTTGCTCGTCTGTGCTTTCAAAACTCCGATCCATTGATTTCGGTTGTTTGATCCAGCGTTCGGCGCTGCAGGCTTGAGACTGGAGAACAAAGCGAACGTCCCAGTGCACTGGCCATTTGATGGTGCGGAGCCAGGAGGGCAGACCGATGCCCAGCGCTCAAGGTAAAGATTGAATACACAGGTTTTGCCCTTTGAATCGCTGGGGAAATTGAAGGTCAGGAGTGAAGAGGAGCTGCTTTGTCCGTTGTATACGCTGATGAGGCCAAAGGTAACATTGTATTTCACAGCTGAGGCAGACCACTGGGAAACCACACTAGGCGTGATGGTCTTAGCGACAGTCGTTAATGGAGCTTGCTCTGCTTGCTCTGTGTCGATACAGAGGGAGTGGGCTGGTGCTGCAAACCCGACCAGAGCAGAGACGAGCTTGAAGAAACGCATAATAGACTTTTTTGTGAATGAATTGATGAGGTATGAAACAACGAGAGGTTGAGGACAAATTCTTTAATCGTTTAAGTTTGGTTGGAGTGCTGCTCGAATATTCGTGTGGAGATAGTGGAATACAGCTCGATTTCTGTCGCCCTTTTATACTTTGGCATGAACTCATATGCTCGGTGTCCTCGTTGACCGACTGCCTGTAGGCTGAAGTTGGCGTAGCTGAACGTTTTGGTAGATCGATCTAGATTGGATACTCGCTAAACCTTGGCGCCGGGTGTACGCAGAGAAAGTGGTAGAATTGGGGCAGCTGAAAGTTTAGTCTTGCATAAAATAATCCTTATTGGATGCTAACGAAACTTCGATTCAACCCCGCACTATGATAATGTAGATAATTCACATGTGGCTGATGCAGAACATCAGTAATGGTAAAACTACGATTACGCGTACATGAGCTGAACTTTCAGCTTGCACGCAGCCACAGTCGACTGCATACGACTTGATCATGTAGGGATGGAAGCGCTGAAACGGGGTTAGCCATCACCTGCAGCTGCATGAACTCTACTTTTCCTTTTATCAAGAATAATGAGGAAGCTCTCACTCCCGTCGCTTAATGTTTGTGTAGTGGGCTTGTATAGGACAAAGAGGTCCATAATCAGAGCGAGGAATCATTGGATAGCCATGAGGCGGTGAAGTATTAGTAACAATGCAAGCCAACAACGTATTATGAAGAGTCCTAGCTACAGTCATTTAAGCAAGACAAACGAGACTACTCTTGAAACTTGTGTCCGGGCGTTCTTGCGGCTGCGCCTAGTGTCAAGGCTATAAATCAAGGGAAATGGTTTGGGATGGGTTGGGCGGGCTGGGCGGATAGTAGTAGAATACTACAAAAATGTAAATGGTATAGTGGAGCACAGAGGTTTTAGAGCTTGAAAGACTCAACTCACAGTGCATGTGGCGCTTAGATGTAGCGATAAACAACCATTCAAACATCGGATTGAAATGAGGTTTCGTAGCTTAAAATGCTCGGTTGGTAAGCGGTTAAATCGAACTGGATTGATCAGGAGTTAAGATGTAGGGTCGACGGGCCTGGTTTGCTCACTTCAAATGATTCAGCTGATGAGCTTTTGTCGATACAAATTCATACTTCGCTTACGACAACATCGAATCTGTATCTTTCTTTAACACTAGTAAATAGGCTTTCGTATGGTTTATCTTGACACCATTGGGGCTCAGGTCGTTTAGTCTCCCACTATATAATGTAGCACGACTAGGTCGTCTGAGGAGAGGTGTTTTTGTACTTCTGTGCAGAGTAATATTCTGTGTGACGGTGTGCATATGTACTTCCTGTCCAGATTTCACGGAACACTCAACAAGCACGCAAGGTTGAATAACGAATTTGCGCTATATGTAACGCTGTTAAGACCAATTGTTTCCAATTCCTTGATGCATCTCAACGGATCGTATAGGCCCGTTGCGCCGACACTTTGGATGGATTCTAGCCCTACCGTGGGCCAGGTAACACATTGCGTGCTAACCATCCCTTGCTGGATAAATATGTAAATGACGGAGAGTGCTGGGAACTTTAGAGTAGTTCGCAATAGCGATTGACGGAATCCGATCCGTTAATTTGTTCCAAACCTTTCATCCCCGGTAAATACAGGGATCTGCACTTTAACACCCCTCGCCTAGAACATCACTTTGAAGATTTAAAACGCAAGGCGAGGACGCGACCTGACGCTTCTCGTGTGATGTGGTCGATTTTTTTCTTCAAAATGGTTCGCGGTTTTGTCCCTGTTGCGCTTCTGCTGTCCGGCGCTTTCGCCGCGCCTACTAGGAAAGCGGACGAGGTTCGATGGCTAGGTCGTATCAATCCAGCAACCAAAGAGTTGACATGGCCAGGGACAGGTGTGGCTTTCACCTTCACCGGAACTACGGCTAGCATTGGCGTCTCAAAGGTGGATCGCGACAATAGTTTTGACCTCGAGATCGATGGTGGAGAACCCACTTTGACTACAACGTTCGCCTCATCCATCTCCACACCCAAGCTACCGACAGGAAACCACTCTGTTGTACTCCGCAGACGTTCAGAAACTGCACTTGGCACAATTACTCTAGGCGACATTACCGCGGATGGGCCAATCTCTCCAGCTGTCGCTCCTAAGCGCCAGATTGAAATCATTGGTGACTCCATCAGTGTTGGTTATGGACTTGACGGAGTCCTTCCTTGCGTCAACAACGCAACAGTCACAAATAATCCCAAGACCTACGGCGTCCTTGCAGCAGAAGCACTCAAGGCGGACTATCACGTCATAGCTTGGAGCGGCAAAGGCTTGATCCGTAACTACGTGACTCCACCGGAGAACCCGGACACCACCCCAATCATTCCGGAGCTATATACCCGCTGGGGCGCGAACGATGAGAGCGGCAACTACCCCTTTCCCAAGACCTGGAATCCCAATGCCATCGTGATCAACCTTGGAACCAACGATTTCGGCTATCTGCAAACTGATGCCAGTGGCAAGAGCTACGAGGCCCGTCCACGCATTGTTCAGGCCGACTTCACAGCTGCTCTCGTCAAATTCATCAAGCAAATCCAAGAGAAATATCCTGAAGCCAACTTCTTTCTTTTAAACTCACCAATGATGAGCGATAATTATCCATCGGCAGAAGATGCGCAGAAGACTACCCAGACAAACGCCATCAAAGATGCTATCAAACAGTTCAACAGCACACTTCTTCACTTTGTTAATTGGCCTAGCCAAGGGTCAGATGTTGGGTGTGATTATCATCCGAATGCTGCAACGAATGCTGCAGAAGGCAAGGTATTGGCTGAGGCTATCAGCTCTGTGTTGGCATGGTAGAATGCTCTCGGATAGTATGCTGGAGATCTGTGAGTTATGTATATATTGTGACTATCCTTCAGCGATATATGTGCCAGTTTTTTGTGCCTTTTCAACGCAAGGGATATTCTTCAAAAAGAATCAATACCCTAGTTTGTTGAATTACGTCAGAGTAAATACGTGAATGCCTTAATGCCAGTCTCTACCCTTTTGTCGCACGTGTTTCGAACATGTACACTGGCAATCATGCTACTCCTCTTCGTCATAATATTATTGCAGTTGAGTTGCTTTGACATGGCGCCGCTTATGGAATTGTGGTGAAACGGTCAGGTGACCCGCGGGTATAAGCAAATCTAGTACAGTAATCTATAAGGAGACATTCTACGCCTCACCAAATCTCCAGGGCAAATAAGTATTGTTCAATTCAATGGTGCTGATTTGCTATCCCCCTTGGCCTTAATTCACTACGAGTCGCTCTACGTTCCTATCCAACATAGTATTTCGGATTCAGATTCAGGGCAAGTATATGATGGGAGGATATGCACATCAAACGGCTTTGATCCTCTTTTACAGAGGTGACTAACGAGCCTGACTATGACCAATTTCTTGGTCGAGGATTCTAGATATCGCCGTAAACCTAGATAATATGTGTTCGTCACGGTTCGAAACGCAAAAGCAGTAAGGGATCCTCTCGATACATCTACTCTACTAGACTGGGAAACCAACACTATTCACATATTGCTCTAGGAAGCATTGCTTCAAATAACTGCCTAGCCTCTGATTGTAGCGAATTGTCGGGATGAAAGGCACTTGCAATAAAGCGCAGAATCGTAACAGCAAATCGCCAAAAATTGATGTGAGGTTCTCGGGGTATAAAGTGCCTTTACAAAAGTAGCCACGGGTGATGCGGTTAATTTACTCACTGATTGCACGTTTTGATGGTGACATGGTATTGACTAAACCTGAAGATTTCTTCACCTCGAGAGCTATTATTCCCACCTTGCTAAATTACACCCACATTCGCACACTCTATGCTTGCGGGGTAGACTCCAGCTTTCTCAAATCAGCGTGACCAGTAAACTATCAACTCATTCCAGTCCTCGTCGGTGACGCTTTCTATTGGCCGGTTATCTTCAGGTGCAACTTTGCGTCTTAGTTCCATCGCCCTTCCAAACAGAGCCTTGCTCTCCGCTTCCTCACCGAGGCTTCTGAGAACAGACGCCTTTTTCCAACACGCCCGTGCAGCTTGAGCCTCTCTGTGCAATGCAGAGGTGAATACTTCAATGGCGGAGTCGAGGCTTTTTCTATATGGCTAATGAGAACATGTCTTCTTGATAGCCGGGCAAATTTGAGTGAAGTCCTTACCTTGCGCCTTCAGGATCCCCAAGGCGTAGGAAGTCTAATGCAATGCTGTAGAAACAATCTCCTGTGAAATAGTGCTTTTCACCAAGTGTGACCCTTATATTCTTGAGTGCACGCTGATGATACCGAAGACCTTCCTCATAGCGATGCTGCACGTCGCGGATGGTGCCCATTCTCCGGCAAAGGTGACCTGACCTAGAGTTTTTAGTAGAGGGACTTTAATATCCATCTAAAGTTCTGCACTATAACACTCACTCTGCACTTGACGTATCATCTCGACCAAGAATCCTTTCATGTTCCTCTATCATTGGCTTTACAACTTCTTCAGCCTGCTCTGGCTGCCCTCTAAGAACGTATATCAATGACAATGACAATGCTGGGAAAGTTCCGCTGAAATTGGGTCGATCTTGTGCAGACCTGTACGCGTCCAAGCTTTGCTTGAAGCTCTCCATTGCGTCATTGATATCGTTCTTGTTGAAAAGGCATATGCCCATTTGATTGTGAGCTGTCGCCAAAGAAATTTGATCCGAAGGGAGACGGTATTCATCGATGCGCTTGTGAAGAATGTCGAGCCAGCTGTTAACATCTCGAAGCCCATCGGATGATCCAGTCATGACACATGCGAGCGACAAGTTATGGAAGGCTTCTCCAAGCCAGTGGGTCACATGTTTTTCGTCGTGTGAACCATCTCCAGAGATCTTCTCCAATATGATTCGTGCTAATTCAGCGAAAAGCTGGGTTTGATCCGAATGCCCACGTTCAAAGGTATACCTGGATATGCGTTAGATTAAAAATATTCTCTATCAAAGATGGCTCAATACCATGCATAACTACTGAAAATGTAACCGCTAATGTCTGTTCCAGTGAAAGTCCCGTTTTTGATATCCACCCCAAAGATGTGCTCAAGGTTGCAAATATGCGCTCCGAGTCTTTCCGCTATCGGCACGCGCCAAGGTTGGTTTCGGGTAGGATCAGTTCCAGAAACCCACGGCCAAACAGCGGATATCAAAGTGGCAGCTGCAGCGAAGGCAGATTTGGTCTCCTCTTTGCTCATCTTCTGGATGACTACCGTCTGAACAAGTCGATGAACCTTCAATTCATTCGTGGCCATATTTCTTTTCGCTAAGGAGGTGTGGATCAACTCAGCTCGAGCATCGAAAAACACATGCCTTTTGATTGGGTAGTCTTTCAGCTTGACCTCCTTTGCTCCATCTATGAGCAACTCTTCAGGTATTCTGTCCGGATCAAGTAAGGACAAGACTTTGAGCAAGGCGAGCGCAGCGCTACTTAGCCTCTCAACTGCCCAGGCTGTAAATATGGTATGTTTGTAGCCTGATGAACGTAGAGCAACCACTATCCCATGAATGTGTTTGGAGTCCTCACAATACCAGTCCTCAAATTCCTGTAGGGTAAGGTGTTTCTGCCGGATAACCCCGCTCATCTGCGATATCGCAAATGGTAATCCGCCCAAAGATTTCACGATGCGAGTACTTGTCCCCACTGCGTCCGTTTCTTGATCCCGCCCCGAAAGCTTCAGGAGCATCTTACTTCCGATACTTGGAGACAACGGCTCAACATCATGACCATTCTCAAGGCGGTACGTATTTTCCCTTGTGTAAGGGTATTTACTAGTCACGAGGATGCAGCCCGGACCGTGGTCAGGGAGCCAGTCGTATAGGACGTTTGGGTCATCAGCGTTATCGAAAACGATAAGCCATCTAGCAGTGAACTTTCGAACATTCCCGTTGGTGTTTTGATAGCCGATGGGGTTTGCCAGCCAAGCCTTGACAAGTTCGCGTGCTTCAACTTCGTCCATGTTCTCGATGCCTGCGTGCTGTCCAAGCTCTTTCGCAATTGCAACAAATTGTGTCCCTAATTTTGCCGTGGTGTCGGTGTAGATCCAGATTATTGCATCAAACTCATGAGATCGTGAGTAGACATATTCGACAGCGATTTCCGTTTTGCCGATCCCCGCCATACCGCATAAAACGTAAATCAATGGGACGTTAGGGCTGTCTGGGTCAACTGGCTGTTGCAATAAGTCGAGGTTTGTGTGATGATTCAAACGAAAGGCATGGTCGATTGCATCTAGTATATCAGACCTTCCGAAAAATTGCGAGTTTCTCGGAATTGACCCTAAATGGGAAAAGGGTAACTCCACACCTTCCATATGAATTGTATCAGAAGTATTGCCAGTGTCATTTTGTGGCTCATCATTATTGTGGATCATATCTCCGCTGGACCCTGTTTCGGGTGTATCCAATGGTGTATCCTCGGTCGTGAAAGTAGATGTTCTCGCAAACGAGCTGAGACTGCGTTTTGGGCGCAAATTTAGATTGATGAACTCCTGTCCATCAGAGCCTTCGGAGGTATTCTGATGTGCATGCTGTAGTACAATTGATAGATACTGGCGTAACTGTGCGTTAAAGGGTTCCTGTTCCTCGAAATCGCAGAGATCAAAATGCCCTTTGTCCACCCCGTAAAAGGTCTCGATTGGCCCATTAACCTTGACCATACTCTGGGTAAGAAGCTATCATGATCAAATTCCGCCATTGCAACTATGAGTGATTTAACATACCACTTCTGAAACGTTCTTTTTCCATCGCATAGAATTGAAAAGATGGTCGTGGAACTTCGTGCTTCGTCGCTCAAAAATAGATAAGACCGGGGTATGCAATTGAAGATTCTCAAACTGTCTGCATGTTGAGATGACTTCTTCCATCTCGTAGTCAGTCATGTTCTCCTTTGAAATGACTTTGCTATTGGCCTTCATGATCAACTTCAAGTTGCTCCATCCATCTTCATGACTAGTCACTAGATGTGGAGTCCCTAGGAACACTATCCCAGCTAACGCATCCGCATAGGACTGGCGAGATTGTGCTCCCAGAGTCAAAGCCTATTGAGCTCAGTACAAAAAGAAGACATATAAAGGGGTAAAGGGAAAGATCTAGCTAACCTTCTTTGCTATCAATCCACCTAGACTGTGACAGATAAAAATAATCGGTTTCGAACACCCCTATACAATGCATTAGTTCGACTCTGAAATTGGAGCAAATTGTTCCCTTACACCATGCATGCCGCGACTCTCGTCAAGCGCTGCGATAAGGGAATCACCTTGTTCCAAAAGCTGTTTCCACAGAGACGAACCATCCACGTTTATTTGGTAGTCAAATAAAAAAACATGAGTGTTGCTAGAGGCACATGCTAGGAAAGGCTTGAGCCAACAGCATCCACTTGCTTTCCGATCTGGCAGGTGGTCAACGCAGACTGCTGGAATTACCACGATACTATGAAGACAGTCAGTAATACTTCAGAATCTACATACATTCACGTACTCTACCCCACTTCCGGTAAAGCCTTCCCTCTCGAATTGATAGAGAGGCCGAAGCTTGCTTGGCGTTTTAGGCTGCATGTGTCCCTTATCCTGAAAAGTGAAGTCTTGATGATGTTTTAGCCGCTCTGTAGCTCACCCATATCTCATTTGAAGAAAAGTTGTACAGTGTGGCAGGCGACTTGCTTTGCTATACGATGTGAGGCTCTCTCATACAGAAAATCTTTGACATCACATGATGCACTGACGTATGTTTGTTACGCTCTAAAAAGTTCTGTGTGACGCCCTGTTTGAAGTCCGCAAACTGATGGAAATAGTGGAAGATTTACGTAAAACTAATCGATCAGCAAATAATGCATGATCAGCCTCTATTGATACCTTTACGTGACTCTGTCACTCAGAAAATCTATACAGACAGCCTTATTCTACCTGGAAGCATCTCTAAGTTTAGGTACCCGAGAGCCAGCTAAAAGAGGGATCATACTATGCAAGGGATTTCTATCATATTCTTTAATAAGACACTGTGTTAAACTGGGTGAAGTAATGTGATACATAGAAAATAGACAATGAATCTAGCGAGGCTGTATGCCGCAGCCTCGTCTGCACTAGGCTCTACAAACATTTTCAGCGACCAACTAGAAGCGACCACGCATGCAAAGATCTTCATTTATCCTGTGGGCTATGGCATTCGCGAGATTTGACAGAGCATAGCTGCGTTGTCAAAGATCCGTAAGGTTTGCCTTCTATTGTAGCCTTTGTGACACGGTACAATCTAACGGAAGGCAAACTTTCCTTATCTTAACGTGGGGCATGTGGGGGTATAGTTTGATTAATAGCGGGGTGTTGCAGTATCTTGTTGCATGTGTGCAACCTTACTACGTGAGCGAGAGTATGATGTGTAAGGCCTGCGCCAGCTGCTAGTTCACCTAGAGCCTTGCCTAAAATCATAGCAGGTGATAGCTTGATAAAAACTTCATAGTAAGAACAGTATAAGCTTATCTATTTCTATTTGGTATGAATTTGCAAGAGTTTTCACCAGTCATCGGAATATACTAGAATTGCACAGATACCAAACCGAATCCATTCGCATGCTTTACCCATTTCTCAATGATGGACGTCACTCATACCAAAGCTCAAGATGTTCGCTCATCTATCTGGTTTCTTGCACGAAACGAATCTTATTCTACAGTGAAACCGTATGCTCTTGCATTCACACCAGAAAATGATATTCCGCGGGAAAATATAGTTCGGGAAGAGAAACCTGTAACTGTATCGGACATTCGCGGAAGCTACGATGAAATTGACTTTGACCGCAACGGCTTCACGGTTTTGAATTTCTCAGACCAGCACAACAACGTCGATTGGGACGACGAAGATGCAGTGAAGGATATATATTATCCATATGTAGCATTAGAGGTCGAAAAGGCCTTCTCAGGAGCTCATTGTGTCGCTCTGCACCATCAAGTCTGCTTCATACCCTACCTTATTGTTCCTCAGTCTGAACCAACTAACCCTGCATGAGATTCGAAAGCGACATTCTTCTTTTCCGATATCAACCGGGGAAGACTATACTTACGGCCAACCATTGCTTGCCGCCCATATAGGTAAAGGGCCCATTACTAGTAGTAATATCCTCAACGCGGCGAACGAGCTAACTATCTTCGCCAGATCTAGTTCAATCCTCTGCGGAGCAATTGATCCAAGAGCGGCTAGGAGAACGGGCTGGGTCAATATTAGATGGGAAGTACATTGTTGCGAAGTATACTATCCCTTCCTACCATCATTGTGGCACGCTAACCATGAGTTTACTTAGTGTCTGGCGTCCCCTCATAGGACCTAATGATGACTATCCCTTAGCACTCTGCGACCTCACTACACTAGATCCAATGCGTGACTTCGAAATCGCAGACTACGTGACCCCTAAGACAAATAGGGAGCATTGTCTTCTGTATGCCTATGATTCTCATCGCTGGTGGTATCTGAGTGGTCAAGAAAGCAGTGAAGCGCTGGTATTTCTACAGTATCATTCAGAACAAGGAGTGGCATCGGGTATGACACCTTTTTTGATCATGTGTCCCTCAGCGGAGCTAATACTTCTCAGGCGTACCACACGCGTCGTTCCAAAATCCGAACTCCACACAAGCGAAACCTCGGGAGAGTATAGAGGTAGCAGTGCTTATCTGGTACGATAAGGATGGGTTAGAATGTTAACGTGTGCCTGGATGCGGCGTGTGGTCAAGATATGCGTGTGCAAGTACGTAGGTCCAGAGACATCATATAACATCAGGAAGTTCAAGCGGAGTGGATGAGAATTTGCATAAGCATGACCAGCATAAATGATTGGAGCACAAGCCTATATCAACGACCGTTGTACCTTTGAAAAACAGTGCCAAGGAAGGTAAACTTGAGCTACCGACTACAATTTCAGAAGTTTTCTTTAGGTCTCAATCCCCTAGGGGCATTCTCCATAACCAGACAACTCCCCTTCCGAACCCCGTGTGTGCTACCAGTGTCCGGGTCTCCACAACTCGTTGACTTGTTTGGAATCGTGCCACTCTTTTGCAGCCATGGTTGAATTTTGGTTGGTGACGAATTGAAAAGTTCTGAAGGGGCAACAGGCAAGCTGTTCTGAGAGATATGCTCAATGCCGTTCATTATGTTCGATTTTCCGGGAGAAATTTCCTAGATTACTGTAGCTGCCTCTCCGTCAGCAAATAAAAGATGAAGTGTATGACCAAACACTACCTCGCAAGATCGCTTCTGATGAGTATTGGAAAATATAGGGCAGGCGTAGCTTAGGGTTCTCAAGATAATGTAAACTGTCGTTATCCTGGATACCTAGCGATTCATATGTCCTGCATGGCAGACAGGGCCTGCGGCTGGGTTTCACAAACCCCCACCTTACTCAGTGATCAGCTTCTCAACTACCGGACAAAAAGGAAAGGTTTCAATATCTCATCATTCGACGTGGTGCACTGCTATTGGGTAGTGAAACTCTGGTTCTCTATTAGGAAGGGCGCCGCATATCGTATCTGGTATATCCCTCAATTGCCGAGATGAGTCCTACCCACAAGTTCTCTGGTCTTGATAATAGTGTATTACAAGTTGCTCAAGCGCCTAGGCTTTTCAGCCCACCTGCTGCTCCTATGATACATCGTGATTTGTCCAACGTCGCCAGTCGAATATCTGCACAATACTAGCGCCTAGAACACGTAAAGACCTCATATCAACTACCCAAGCTACAAGAGACACGATGAGTAGAGGTATAGCCATGGCAAAGAAAACCCAAACACTTAATCCGGTGCCAAGTTCCTTGAAGTTCATTCCAAAGAATGAGGCCGCGAATGTCATAGGGATATAGATATAAGCTAAGACACTCAGTTTACCAAGCTGCTTTGTCTGTTGCATCCCTCTCGTAATCTGCACTTGGGTCTGTTGATTCATCAGAATTGTGATGCTGCTTGAACAGCGCTCTTGGAGACGTTCGCAACGCTCAAGTAAGCGTTGATATCTGTGCTCCAGTTGCTCAGCGGCACGATTAACCTTTTCATATTGCGATGTGCCATTCAATGCTTTCGGCCAATCAGGACCACCGCGAGCTTGGACTGTTATCAAGGTGTCCTGCACATAACTTCGATAATCATCAAGAAAGTTTTTGATGAATAATTGTTCCGAGAGCATCGTGGAATCTGGCTGAAGCGACATATCGTGGATATTTCCTTCGCACAATTCCAGAAGCTGGTCAACAGATGCCGCCGAAAATTCGAATATTTCATTTAGTGCATAGAACGCATCCTGCGCCATGAGATCGGATTTCAAATGCCTCCCGAAGTTGTGACATATATGATCGATGCTCTGTCGATGGATTCTCCTAAATGGAGAGGATGCTTCCGGTGTTTGACTCTTTGAAACTGATGACAACGCCATCCTGCTACGATGCTGAAAGACGGGATGAAATTTGGTCGTTTTGGTCATTGGAAACCCGGGTAGCCAAGGTCCGTTTTTGCACCGGCTCAAGTCTTCCCCACTGTCAAGCCATACTACGACTGTGACACAAGAGATTAGTCTTCTGACATTCATGAGTTCACCTAATAACTTACTAGACCATGTCTTCGTACGGTGGATGACTTCAATAGAGACTCTTTGCTCAATGGAAAAGTTATGCATGTCATGTAGAGTGAATCGGCGGACTACGGAATCGCCTATTGCAAAGTTACGCATGCGTGCGACGTCTTCCATGTGAGACTGCATGCTTTCCTGGGACGCTTGCCTCAGCGTGGCTAAAGTAATCCCTGGTCCATTGCTGCTCCAGGACCCAGTGTTACACACTCGTAGCTGTATGAGGTCTCTAGATTGAGGAAATGGGGTTGAGTAGGAAGTTGGTAGTTGTAGGGCGGTGGGTAAATCTCTGGGTGCGACAAGGAGGTGTCGATAGAAGAGCTCGGGATCGATATCGAGCGCTGCTCCAAGATGGTTAAGCCATTGAGCGGAAGCGAACCCGCGCATTAGAACAACAATCCCCATGTGTTTAGACCTGCTATGTATATGCTGCGAGCTTTGTGCTTGACTTCCGCTTCCAGTGTTGTTGCCAGTATTGCTGGAGCTGCGATCATTGCTGATGGTATCATCTTGTACTTTGTTGGCCAGTGCTTCAAGGAAATGCATCAGCTCTTCTGCTCGACTGAAATGTTTATTACGATCCGGATCTTCTTTCCTCTTACTGAGATCACAAAGTGACACGAAAGGAAAGTCGGTCTCAGTCACTGGAACAATCAAGTCACCTCCATAATGCTGGTATGGAGAGTTCAGAAAGTTTGCCACACGATTATAATGGACTCCTGAAAGATAGGTATCACCGGTTTCGCATCTGGAAAAGTTGAAGACTTTTTGAGCATATGATTTTGGGCTCGGTACTGAAAATGATAAGCGTTTTGAAGATGGGCGGGGATCAGAAACTTATTCTGCTCTTACAAATCGTGGTTGTATCCTGTGATGGCATTTCGTACACTCGCGTCAAGTACAAGAATGACTAATGCAAAGAGAACTGGGATTGAATCCAATGTACCTGAACCTGAACATACCTCACTCGCATGCCTAAGTGACGAGGAGCCTTCATAAGGCGAAATCCGCGAGCCATGGACGCCCGGTTTAGAAGCGGCCAACAGGTGTACCCAGCAGAAGCCATTTCGTCATGGTGTTCAGCCTCTGGGGTGATGAAATCATGCGTTTGCTCACTGTGAGACGCCTGCATCCGTAACATCATAGGCCCTAGGCAGGTACGTGGCTTCAAGATACAAAGTAGTCAGAATAAGCTATCTTGTCATGGCAGCTAAAAACTAGTGCATGGTCTAAGTTGCAGATGGAGCGATCCATGCGGACTAGTCTCACAACTGTCCATGCAAGTAGGCGAAGTTGCCGCTATTTGTCTATCTCAACAATCCGGATGATGATGATGATGATGATGATGATGACGATGACGATGACGATGAAAACGTATGCTTTGTACTCTGTACTCACGGTGAGCGTTGTACGCCCGTGCGTAGGCTTGGCAAGCCTACCTATCTCTCACTCTCCCATACCTCTCACCCTCCATTCGCACCATCAACCCCGCAATGGAAGACAGACCAGAGATACCAGGGACGCCTCCAATTACACTCGGGGTCCGGCCCTCCTATCCTGCAGATGCACTGACTCCACGGGCAGTGGCATGCGGGATTGCCCTCGGAGCCCTTGTTTGCTTTGCCAATACCTACTTTGGCCTTCAAGCCGGTTTGGTGAATGCTATGCCCATGCAAAGCGCACTTATTGGCTTCGCCTTTTTTCGAAGCATTCAGAGTCTTCTTTCGAAGTTCTTGTCATCAAAGGAGGTCACAGTAATTGAAATCGTCGCCGGAGCACTGGGGCTGGCGCCATTCACGTCCGGCTTTACAGGATTCATCCCGGCACTAGAGTTTCTTGCATCTGCAAAAGAGAGTGGGATGGAAAAGTTCAGTGCTACTCAATTGATAATATGGTCTATCGCTATATGTGCTCTTGGTATTGTCATCGCTGCACCATTCAGACGTCTTTTCATCCTTCGCGAACGACTTCGTTATCCATCCGCGACGGCTACAGGGACCTTGATCGGTCTCTTATTCGAGGATCAAGGTATTGTTTCTCGTGCAAACCAGGATCTGCCCCGGCAACCTTCCCAAGGGGTACCACTCCATCAGTCTCCGCATTTACGGACCTCGAACTCGGCACCATCAAACATTCTTGCCCCACAGGATGTACCGGTTACTCTAAAAACTCTCTTCGTCTCATTAGCAGGCTCATCAATATTCGTAAGTCGATGAGGATAGATGATGATCGGTTTCCTATACTGAAGCGATAACAGAGCCTCGTCACGCTCCTCTTCCCCATACTCACCAGGGTGCCAGTTTTTGGACACGTCGCGGCTAGAAAATGGCTTTGGGCCTTCGACATGTCACCTGCATACCTGGGCTACGGTATCATCATTGGTCCAAGTACTGACGCATATACTTTACTTGGAGCTATAATAGGATGGGGTATCCTATCACCCTTAGCGAAGCATCGCGGATGGGCTCCGGGAGCTGTGGAAGATTGGGATACAGGATCTCGTGGGTGGATCCTTTGGGTTGGCATGGGACTTATACTCGGTGATTCCGCAATTGGGCTCGGCTGGTTCATTTTGAAACCCTTGGTGTTATCGGTATCGAGCCGATTACACGTGGAAAGTCGTGAAAGGCCATTTCGTGCCGACACGACAGACAGTGAACCCTTGCTTCACGAGAACTTAGAATCCAACACGGACACAAATCCACAGCCCCTGGTAGACACAACCGATTGCGCTTCTGATCACCCCTGGCCAAAATCATCCCGCGTCTCAATACAACTTATCTCCTGGAGCTCTACAGCAATTCTTGCTCTGTGCTTCATATCTCTGTTCACAGTTTTTCGCAACTTTGTTCCGTCATTCGCGACAATTGTTGCTGTCGTTCTTGTCGTTCCTGCAGGATTCATCTCTATGCGCTCACTCGGAGAGACAGATAACGGAGCGGGTTTAGCGATAGGTGCGCTGCCATGAAACATCTTATCCTATCAGATCGTAAATTGTCAGTGTATTTCATTAGCTATTTTACTAACTGCCCTTGCAGGCCGCGTCGCTCAGCTTATCATCGGTTTACTGGTTCCTAGCTCGCGCTCAGCTTATATGTCTGCGAATTTGCTCCTTGGTGGTCTTGTTGAAGCTGGTGCTTCACAGGCGTCACAGCACATGGGTGGTCAAAAGACAGCCTACATGACCGTGACCGCTCCAACAGCGGTCTTCTATGGCCAAATGATAGGTTCTTTCGTCGGATCATTGGTTGCTACTCTGGCATATCGACTGTATACAACCGTCAAGAAGATCCCAAGCGAAGAATTTGGCGTGCCGGATGCCCATATGTGGCTCGTTGCTGCTAAACTTATCCACCAGCAAGGCCTCCCCGATGGGGCCTTGAAATTCTCGATTGCAGCTTTCGGGTTGGGAGCAAGCCTAAGTGTTCTAAGAATTGTGTCTCGGAGCTTCTGGTGGCACAACTTGATTCCTTCTGGCGTTGCCATGGCTATTGGTAAGTGGCCACCTTTTTGTCATGCCTCAATGTCCAAGGAACTCTGCTCAATTTTTGGCCAATTCTAGGAATGTACGTTGTACCAGGTATAACCCTTTCACGGGCCCTCGGAGGTCTAATACTGGTGATTTGTCGGGAAACCTATGGTGTCCAGTATTTCGTGCTTCTGTGTTGCGCCACTGGATTAATCCTCGGTCATGGGTTGTCCACTATCATTGCCCTGACGCTAGATGTCTTGATGAGATCGTCTTAGAGATAATGGTGCTAATGTAGCTCCTGACTTCAACGGACCAAATGCACGTTTCATCCTTGTCTACGATGTTTCGGTCAAGTCCATAAATGTACTACATATACCACTTTTATCTTTCTTGCCATCGCTATAATTGAAATAAGGAAAGTTTGTTAATATTTCAAAACTATCACTCCTAGCTTTATGTTAAAAGCATACAAATTTTTCCAAGCTCGCGTCCTTCAAAAATGGTGGTTTGGTTCCAAATCCATGTTTTCATGCCCCTCTACCACGGTACCGTAGCCCTCGTTTGACTCACCAAATTTGTTAGCCCAATAAAATCCGATGACTCCACGAACATTTAAATCTCACTTTGGCATCATGCTTTCATGTATTGATAGTCGCCTCGAAGTTCATTTCCGCGAAACACAACGTTTCAAGGCGCCTTATCCGTTATTGGCCATCACTGGAAAAACCCGAGATTCATAGGATGGCAAGCGCAATCGCGAAGTCAGTGTATCAACAGCGGGCTCGACAACTGATTTTACCACACATATATCAAGGAAAATGGCGCGAGCTCAAAAACATCCACTCTCAGGCAAAAGCCTTAAAACCAGGGAGTTTGCTTAAAGTCGTATCATGGAACATCAATTTCAGTAATCCGGTGCCGAATATACGTGCAGCCACACTCTTGCACTATCTTCAAAAAACCTTTGGGAATCACCCCGGTGAACTGATTATACTTCTACAGGAAGTATGCGAACTTTCAGCTCAACAAATTATGCGGACCAAATGGGTGCAAGATAGCTTTGTACTAAGTGGTCATGAACCTCCTCGAACTTTCAACGCAGGAATACCAAGGCCAGCAAGTTACTACACGATGATAATGACGTCAAGGAATTTAAGGCTCCATAATTCTTTTCGCATGGTTTTACCGTCGGAAATGGGAAGAGACGCTTTATTTGTCGATCTAGACCTGTGCTCTTCCACGAGACCGGCTAACTTTTCAGGAGAAATTCTTCGCGTCTGTACGACCCACTTAGAATCGCTTCAAGGCGGAAATTCTCTCCGCGCACGACAATTAGGATTAATCTCTCAAAATTTGGAGGGAGTAGAAAACGGACTTAGGGTCTCTGCCGGGTTAATTGGGGGCGACATGAACGCAATCCACGAATCAGACTACACCTTACACACAAAATTAGGATTAAAGGATGCATGGGAAGATCGATCAAAGGAAGACTCAATTTACAATCAAGTCAGAGGGCATACTTGGGGATACCAACCAAGATCAACAGAATTTGCCCCAACTCGCCTAGATAAATTCTTTTATCGTGGATGCATTCAGACAACTAATCCCATCGAACCTCAAGGTACTAAACAAACAATTGAACGACTTGGTATAGGATTAATGGCGAATTCATCCTCCAAGGAGTTGCTCCAAGGACGGCAATTGCTTGAATTGGAGAGAGATGTGCAAAGGCTGTGGGTTAGTGATCACTATGGGATTGCGGTGGGACTGAAGAGAATTTCGTGAAATAAATCATGCTAGACCGTCTTTTACGAAATCACAAAATAATTCACGTTTTGAATAGAATTCGTCGCATCGGAAGCAAAAATTTTCTATTGTGCATCCTGCTGCCCTTTATTCACTTCCGACTGCGAATTTTCAACACCTTCGGCTAGGTCTTTGCACGTTAAGAGGAAMCCCCMCCCAGCCATATTGAACTGCACAGCATCCTGTGCAAAGCTTGGGCTGGTCGTTGCGCAGCCGTCGCTTAGCAAAAGACAATCCCAACTCTTGGACACTGCGTCTGTGATACTTGTAGCCACACATTGATCAGTGTTACAGCCTGAAAATATGAGAGTCCTAATTCCACGAGACCTCAGGGCGTCCTCTACTCCAGTGCCTCCCCAAAATCCAGATAACCGGTTCTTGTAGACATAAATATCGTTTGGCTGGGCCTCCTTTGCTAGAAGCCCAAAAAACTCCGAGTTCCACTGATCAGGCATTAGGACTTTGCCACCCTCCACAGTAGAGCCATCGTCGAGTTGTAAAGGCCCAATATCACTTCCCAGAGCAGGTGGCGATTTATTACCCTCGAAATTGTCGTCTAGCCCAAAACCTCGGATGATCGTCGGCGGTAACCCTTCGATATCCTCCTGAGTCAAACCCCAACGAAGCCAAAGTATTGGGATTTTAGCCTTTCGACAGGCCGGGATAACGTGCTTCAGTAATTGGTTGACTACGTCCAAGCCAAGACTTCTTGAAGGACGACCAAGAGCAGGTGATAGAAAGTAGTTTTGGAGATCAATAATGACGAGGGCTGTTTTCTTGGGGTCGATAACTGCGAAAGAGTCTTTCGTCTTTAGTGAGATCCGGGGATGGATTTTCGGAGCGTTCGGTGAAGGAGGATGGGTCAAATCATAGCCGTCGGCTTCAGAGTAGAGCCAGAAAGTGTCGGTACCTCCGATAACTTTAGGTTCCATGAATGCTCGAAGGAGGGGAAAGTTGGTAGGCGACCGGGATGCGGCTAGCCCAGGAAATTAAGCGTGAAAGTGATGATGAGCAAGCATGAAAGTGATGGTGGGCAAGCACGATTAGTGTCGTTGCACCCTGACGTCATTTATACTAAATAGAGCACCAAGAGTGGGGTAATAGCTGCACAACAATGGCTAAGCTTAGCTAGGGCATATCTATGTAGTCGCAAGCGAAGTATGACTCTGTATTGACAAAGCCCCAGCAGCCGGAATGTTTGAGGTGAGTAAAGTAGACAATTTGTGAACGAGTGTCTATCGCTATACTTAAGCGCCAGATGCAGTCTGAGGTGAAACTTGAATTGACCAGCTCCGGCCAATTGAGCGACTACTATGTTCAAACTTCAGGACTTTTGTATTTCGCGGTGTCTTTCGCCTTTCTGTAGTACCTTGATCCTTGTCACAATTGTAATAGAATAATGCGTCAATGTGATCGGCGCATTGCACGCTTATAGACAAAGCTCATTGCATTTGCCTCTTAGCCGCCGACCATCTGCATCCAAGTTACCTAGCTGTACCGACAATAGTATCTTATGTTAGTTGAGCTGAAGACTAATATACAGCATCTCTGCGCCGAATCTCTGGATTCGGTAGATCCGGTAGATCCGGTGCACCTGGCCAATCTCCAACCAATTCTAAATCTGTATTCTTCCGAAGTTCGATTTTCTGAGCTCCGTCAGAAATATAAGGCTCCCATTGCTTGTCTCGAAGTCTCCAAAGTGTGTTCACAAAAGCATAAGAATCCGGGTTCATTACAGTATACTCCCATTGGCCGAGCGATGGTCCTGGAAGGTTTCCATCGTAACGGCCTGACTTTTTTTGCGCTCCATGTTCGTCTTTACCACTCTTGGCCTGGAATGAAACTATCTCTTGGTTCACGACCGGAAATGATAAGTGCTGCCTTGAAAGGAAGGGTACGTGGACGAACTAGAATTAGATGTCAACTGCAAGATTTAGGGCGATTTATTTGGGGGGGGGGGGGGGGTACCTCGTGTGTTATGCATGCGAAAGCTAAAGCGCCCACCGTCCAGAAATCTGTCTCTCTCTCGTCCAATCTCATGCGTGCAAGCTCACGGCCAGTGTAAGGCCAATCTGGTCTACTATTTTTTCGAAATATGAAATCACAAAACTTTGACGATATGTAAGCCATCTCTGCAAACATTCAGGAAGAGGAACACTTACAGTTAAAGTGTATCGTTCTTTTGGCTGTGTTGATGCCGCCCCCGGGTGTACAAGCTTATTCTTAGCTTCGATACCGGGAAAACCATGGGCATAGGTTTTGGGTTTATCCTTGTGGCAAAGTAAGGAATCACCCAAAATGTAGCTCTCGTTTTCGGCGTCGTAATATTTTGTCTTTTCTTTTGTTTTCCAGTCCGTCGGTGGATTCGCCAACGGGTTGCCTTGGATGTCCACAGCTTGATATCGGTTATCATTATCTATTTATTTATTAGCCTCTGATTTTCATTAGCGGGAGTAGATATACCGCAATATATTCGAAGCTGAGAGCTA
The DNA here is from genome assembly GCA_001007845.1 of Nigrograna mackinnonii. Taxonomy (NCBI): domain Eukaryota; kingdom Fungi; phylum Ascomycota; class Dothideomycetes; order Pleosporales; family Nigrogranaceae; genus Nigrograna; species Nigrograna mackinnonii. The sequence goes on along the minus strand of JGVQ01000029.1, from coordinate 286,730 downwards.
TGATGATCAGTTGTCTCTACAAGCTGGCCAATACGTTCGAATGTGTCTATGATCTTGATTTAGAACAGAACATCGTCAGGCCAGTTTTCTCCTCACCGTGCACTGAGGTGTGGGTACGAAGATTGGGATACCTGCTGGTTGAATACTTTAGAGCTCTTGTCTTGGAGAATAACTAAGGAGGCCGCAATATCATTGTACATCAACCACAAGGGAGGCTGCTGTCAGAGATGCTGGGTGGGCATTGATCCATACGAAATGCCTACGAAGCGTGCCTTGCAGATACGTGCATAAGGTAGAGGATGTTCTTAGATACCAATTTTGAACCAGTGAGGAAGCGTCCTACACCTCACCGAGCATCTCATGCAGATAGGAAATACACCTAAATTACTCCGATTTGCTATCCTACATGGTTGTTCACACGTCACTCGACTGCGGGTCGATTTACCTCCTTATCCACCACAATACAACCTCGTCAAGGCATTTAGTTATTATCCTTCCTCGAGTCGGGCTCATTCGGGTACGGGGCCTCAGTCACTCCAATCTCTTGAACCGTAATCGCAGACGACCCACTGCTCTGATAACCCTCAGTAGCCATAATCATATAATCGTGGTTCCCAAGCTTCAAGCCATTCTTTGTCCAAGCTTCAAAATGGTTTCCGGTAGTGATATTGCCGCCAACCCGCTTCTGCGTGCGTACCGACCAAAACTGATAGAAGGTCGCGCGACCAACAATCGATGGCTGGTTAACCCGCTGCGTCTGATAGATATCATAAGTTCCGCCATCACTCTGGATAGATCCGCGCTTCGTGGCCCCGCTGCTGGGGTTATACGATCCATAGCTCTCAACGATGTAGTACTCAATAAGCGGATCCTTAGTCCACCCATAAAGCGCCAGATACGAGTTCTGGTTGGCAGCGCTCCAGGTGCCGTTGTAGGTGATGGACTTTGCACCGCCGGGGTTCCACCCCTTGCCCCCGACCCAGTTGCCGATGTTGCTCCACTGGCTGGTGTAGGAGCCATTGTTCAGGTTCGTGTACGTCACGCTGCCACGGCTGTTGTCCGACCAGAAAGAGTAGAAGTAGTGGCTGTGGAACCCGTAGCCCTGCGCTGAGCCCTGTTGGCGCGTCTCGAGCTTGCTGCCCACGTCAATGGATCGCCCGAAGAGCTGTTCACTCAGCGGGATGGCGGAAGTGATGGCCGCCACGGCGGCCGTGAGGAGGAGGGATTTGAACATCATGGTTTGAATTCTGAGTATATATGTACAAGAAGCGTGTGTGCTTTATAGAGAAAAAACGTGCTTCCCTTTATACTCCCCTAAGGATTTTTTCACGATCATGAGAGGGGAGTGTTGCTTCTATTTTATCTGCTTTTTGGCATCTTTTTGCCGCAGCGATGCCGGGCTTAGATTACGGAATTTATTCATAGAATTTGCACTAGATGGAACGTGGGTAATTGAATATTAAAATGTCAAGATATTAGTGATTGAAATATAGAGTTATGGTATAAGCCCTGTGGTTATATTGATGGGGGGTTTCCCCATTAGGCCGATTGGCGCGGAAAGCCCCGGGCATGGCTGGGGATACACCCGCATTCTTGGACATACATGTGCTTTTACCGAAGTTTGAGTATCAGGGGTGTCGCAATTCGATCTAGACCTTGCACCACTTCTACCAACGGCTAAAACCTCTTTCTTTAGTTTGTTGATCATATGATTTCTTTTCTCGGCCCCAGATCTTGGCATGGCGCATGAGATTGAAATAGAATTGTTACCCATTATTTCATGAGTGTGTAGGATGGGTAAGTTCAGTGGAGGCTGCGTCGGTTGGTTCCTGTAGAGACGGTGTGTAGGGTAAGAATAGGGCATAGGAAGTTCAACAATCGTCCCGACTTTCCTAATGCGGTAATAACCTCAACCTGGAGACCGAGTAGTTAGCTCCCTCGGTGTTCAAGCACTACCCTCAGCTCTTACGATGTTCATTTTCAACTATGATTTTCTACGTGCAATACTTAATTAAAAGCAAATCATCCCCTCCTCCATATACCCGAACCGAATCCCCCCAACACTTAATCGCTAAACCCAAATCGTTTCAAAATGCCAGAAATCACCTATTCCCAATCCACCGGCCCTCTCGGAAAGCTATTCGAATCCTTCGGCGTATCCCACGCCGCAAAAATCCCTTTCGGCGGTAATGGAAGCTTCCTCGTCGTGACAGCAGGACAACCCGGATTCGACCTCAAGACAGGAGAACTCGTCACTTCGTCATTCCGAGATGAATGTGAGGCCTGCTTCAATTGTGTTGAGGAGGCTCTAAAATCTGCTGGTGTTAAAGATGGACTCAAATCTGCTCATAAATTCACGGCGTATTTACTGGATGTGCGACAGGAGGAGACTATGTTGGAGGTCTTGAGGCAGAGGATTCCAGATCATAAGCCGACATTGGTGACTGTTGGTATCAATGCCCTTGCGGTTCCTGGTATGCGTGTGGAGATGCAGGCGGAGGCTGTGATATTTTGAGGAACTGTTTACACTCAAGAGAGAGGAAGACGTGAGAGCCATTTGTCAGGAGGGGTGGCCATGGTCTCTGCGCGATGAATAGAATGTAATTTATCTGGACATGTCCTGGTCACTGAAGAATATGCTTTGAAGTGTATATAGAGACTATAGAGTGTACATGTCATAAACCAGTAGCTACTTTTCAATCTGTTCCTATGCACTTCAAAATAAAAATTCCACTTCCTCGTTGTTCAACTTATCGTGCCAACCTAAGCGACTATCCAGCATTCAGTACTTACAATCTTGAAAGTTACAATCTTGAATCACGTTGCCAAGAGCCTTCAGCTGGATTAGCACCGAGAATGCCAACCTCATTCATAACAGTATCAGCAGCCAAGGCACCCTGTTCCATAGCACCTTCGATAAAAGCCCGCCATCCAGAAGCCCAATCAGAGTTAGCCATCAAAACATTACCATGTCGCTTTTGAAGTTCGGCGAGATACTTGGTCAGGTACCCAGCAGAGTACCAGGCAGGACCGGCCATGGAGTAAGGATCTGAAATCCAATCGTGGAATACGATCTTCTTGATGTCCATGGGATGAAAGCGTTTCAAGGCTGTCTCCAGCTTCTCAGGCTCTTTGGTCGGGTCAAGGACACCGCGATTGTCTCCGGCAAATGAAGTGATGCGAGTTGTCTTGCCGCCCGCACAGAAGCCGTCGCCATACACATACAACAGATCGCCGGGCCATGTGCATCCCCGGAGACCTCGAAGGTCTCCTTCCACCTCAGCGTGGACTTTAGTAAGATAGTTGACGTGGCCGATCTTGATGGCTTCCTGTCTGAGGGGCGAAAGAGGAGGGTCGAAATGAATAGTAGGCAATACGGCTAATGGAATTGTGTTCACGACGCGTTTGGCGCGGTAAACCTCACCGGAGGCGGTTGTAAGAGATACGGCGTCCGTCCGATCCACAATCGACTTGATAGGTGTCTTGAAGGAGTACTGAAGCCCAAGCCGAACAGCGTCATCAAATATGCGGCGAGCAAGCGAAGATTGACCCTCACGAATTTTGTAAAGCGTCCATATTTCTTCGAAGGTCTCGGGAGTAAAACCTTGAAGTGCTTGCGCGCGGAGCATTTCTAGAAATCCAGTGTTTTCGACTGTGCCGGCGCAGATATGTGGGACGAGGGACTCTATCAGAGCAAGCTCATCATCAGATAACTGGTCCTTGATTTGATTCAGTCGGTCCCGGCAGGATAGCTGATCGACCGCCTGGACCTGATCAAAAGTGACTCTAGAGTTACCGAGAGTTGAATATGGCAGAGGACAGATATCACGGCCATCATTGCCGTCGATGTTGATGAAGATCCTCCACGCCCGAGTCGTCATTTCTCCGGATTCTTTCAAAGAGAGTTTTCGAGAACCCGAGCCGGTATCTAGAGTGAAATAGGAGCAGCCACCGCCTTCGGTTCGGGTCATCTGGACATCATCTTTGATTCCGTAACGCTGCAATTCCGCGAAGAGACGACCGTGAGCGTGCGAGACCCAGGTCCCGCCCATTTCGTAGGTAGTGCCGTCTATCTGGGCACTCCAAGTTCGACCACCCACGCGGTCACGCGCCTCAAGCAGTAGAGTCTTCTTCCCTATTTAAGATCAATATCTATTCTGTGCACTTGTAGTCAAAGTCATTGGCAGACTTACCGGCTTTGACCAGATCGCGAGCAGCAATCAAACCGCTATATCCGGCTCCGATAACAATCGCTTCCCAAACATCTCCTCGATCATTATTTCGTATTTTACGCTCCGGCTTGACTACACCATAAGTGTGAAGACCACGAAGCAAACCCTCCTTCTTGGTGTACGTAAATCCATCCTTAGAGAGATTTGCTTCGAAAGAGGAAGTAGACATCATGTGAAGAACGTCTCGATGAACGGCAACGAAGGGTTAGAGTAGGAATAGTTGAACAAGCTGTCAAGCATTTCGCGAACGAAGTGTACCTACATATGAGAAATCTGTAGCGCCGCGCCAGCCCCTGTCAATCCGAAGGATTCAGGGTCGTAGTGTTTAGTATTTGCGGAGAGAGGTTGGGGAAAGTTAAGTTGACAGAATTACCGGATCGGGTAATATTGCCAGCCCAGATTGCTAGCCATCACATGTACTAAACTAGCATAGCCGCGTATTGTGGCGACCCTTGCAGTCTCTCTCCTCTCTATCCCACCGGAAAGGCATTCCACCGGGAAGGTTTGCTCAAGAGGGCAAGATTCCCAGCCCCGTCTTGTAGCGTTGACATGACTGACACTGACTTGTATGTTCCGTGAGTGTCGAATGCCTCTCCACCTTTGTGCAACGACAATGCGAATTGTCTCCACATTGCACGTCGGCCTTAAGACAGCGCTAAAGTTTGTCCGAAAAATATGGCGTGTCTTCTCCCAACACAAGCTTGTAAGGAAGCACATAAGTGCATTGATCGTTATCACGTTCAACATCTGAGACAATTTCATGTAGAGAAGCCCACGCAGCCCGCTAGACTCCATAGTGATTGAGAATCCAGACTGGAGCGGCCCTCGCCTTTTTCGACAGGATGATGTGGACCGTAACTATCTAGCGTACTTCCCCGATCAGGAAAAATAGCCAACCCTCTCGCTGATTTCGTCCGTCTTCTGACCGATTTACTTGAAAACAAATTACATCCCTGCGATCTGTTTTCAACAGATACTGTTGATTCATATCTTCAGACTCATAAAATACTTTCGTTATGATACAAAAGCACTCTTCATCATTACCTCGGCCGCCTTATGACCCAGAGATCCTTGCTTTGGAAGATACCCAACACCGCGCCGTTCCAGAGAAGAACGATGAATTACTTCAACTTCGACGTGAGGAACTTCAAAGTGACCCGACGATAGCCAAGGATCCGGGAACTCACATACAGGACCTCATCATTCCTGGACCTCGCGGTATGATTGATATCAAAGTCTTCTCCTCTTCAAAGACACATGACTCAACAAATAGGCCGGGTATCCTTTATATTCACGGAGGCGGCAGAGTCATGGGAAATCCTTTTGTCGGGCTCGTGTCCGTCATAGATATGATCAAAGAGGCTGATGCAGTCATTGTCGCACCCAAATATCGGCTGGCTCCCGAGTTCCAAGGAGATGCATCCGCAGAAGACTGCTACGCTACGCTGTTATGGCTAGCAGAACATCTGAAGGACCTATCAATAGATCCGGACCGATTAACAGTTGCGGGCGCGTCAGCAGGTGGCGGCCTCGCAGCATCTACAGTACTCATGGCTCGAGACCGTGGCGGGCCGAAGCTATGTGCTCAAGTACTTGTGTGTCCAATGCTCGATGATCGGTGTAACAGTATTTCAAGCCAGCAATTCGATGCCGGCCCAAGGGGATATTACACCCAATGGGGTCGATATGCATGGCGGTGCGTACTTGGAGACAACGCTGGGAAAGAGGGGAATGTAAGCCACTACGCTGCGGCGGCACGAGCAGAGGATTTGTCGAATTTACCGCCTGCTTATATCGACGTCGGATCTTGCGAGCCGTTTCGCGACGAGGCCGTTGCTTTTGCACAAAAATTATGGGAATTTGGTGTCCAAGCAGACCTTCATGTGTGGAGTGGTGGCAGTCATGGGTTTGAGCTTTTTGAAGCTCCGACTTGGCTAGGAGAGCAAGCTAGGAAGACGCGGAAGGCATGGTTAATAAGACATCTAGGAGATCATACATCATAGCAGAACCAAGAAGGCGGTACACAAAAGAATCTAAAGAGCTATCAATCTTTGCATTGTGAAAATATCTAAAGAGGATCTACCTCAGGGAAGACCCTTGAAAGCAGTGTCTACATTGAGCAATACCTTCACCAAGATAATAGTGGATCCCAAAATTCATTTGCCAAAACCAAGTTTGTCTGCTCGTTTCTCCAATGTATCTATCGTCAACGCGACATGATGTGGACAATGATCCTGCACCGTTCTCAGAGTTTGCACGAAGAACGGACATTGACGAGCGTCTGCAGGACCTTGCGGGCACTTACGCGAGATGACTTGAGTGCAGGGTACTTGGTCGCGGCACCGGGAATACTTCACTATATGTGTGGTACACATTTTTTGAAAGTGGTCGGGTTCGACAGGAGTGTCTTGTGATGTGTTGATGGTTCGTGAAAGGCCGGATGAGGGGGTGAGGTCAGGTTTAGCTTGGTTTTAGTGACTCGTAGGTAGTTAGAAAGGAAGTTATAGAGAAGAAGTCGAGAAGTTCACTATATGTTCAATATATACTGCGTTATTACTCACATGGTGTAATCGCATTACACACCATTATTGAATTTTATGCATTGTAAACGAATTTCACATAATACAATGTAGTTCGCAGTTTAGAGTGAAAAGAAAAGTTTGGCTTATTAGACTAGATACACGAATGACCGTATACAATTGTAAAGGAATATAGGCAAAAAGAAAGTCATTAGCTGGTATCATTCATACATGATAGCGAGCAATGAGTGAAATTTGACTCTGAGTTGGGGTGTGTTGGTCTTGAACCCCAGACCGAGGCGGTTGTGAGTCTTTAGACCTAGGCTCAATCGTACACTAGTCCGAAATTATCAGAGCCACAACGTCTTCTTGAAGATGCCATGAAGCTTGCAAGGGCTGTTGTAGGCACACAAGTTGACTATCTCTGGCCTTGTCCTTATTTCTCTTCAGCTGGACTTGCTCCCGGTCTGTATATCTGCCCTACAGGTCTCTGCTTATGGTGCGGACAATACTCGTACATTTCTACGTAGGTATTCTCGAGTATGGAACAGACAAAATTTGGATCATTTTTCGCCTTTGGACATTCCCTGTGTGAAACCTCATAGCAACTTTCGGTACAGAATTTATATCTGAGAGTATGTCGAGTGCACATTGTGGAAGTATGTTTCTTCGGGTAAATTTGTGTTCTTAAGTGTCCTAGACTGGTTGATCGGAAATTTTGTATCGTGAATCGGAGGACTGCAAGGATTTTGGGGATTGCTTCAGTGGTATGCAAACTTAGATAATGCTGGGATGCAGGAGCATGCAAAAATGTGTGGATGGATTGTGTAGAAGGAATACAGGAAGTACGATTTACAATGAATTTATACTTCCACACATTGACTCATTGCGCGAGATAGCCAGTAAGGTTTGTCAAACATGCCATGTCATTTTCTTGTCATAGCCAGTCTTTCTGTCACGATGAATGAGACTGGTAGAAAATGACTGGTATACAAAGTCATAAGTGTACTTGTTGGAAATGGCAAAGACTACACCCGTAATTGTGACTCTGATTGTCCTGGTAATGAGAATTTGGAGTCTGAAACATGAGTATAGATTGGCTTAGGGGGGAGGGGGAGCGGGGGCTAGAGGGGTCTATAGAACACACATCTGTGAGGGTGTTGATCTACATCAAACTCCATCTAGATCCTTGCAAGCCAACTCTCGATATGATCTCTTATATGTTCACGTTTATCAAGCCCTCTAATATATTGCAAGAGGCCTTGTTTAATTCTGCCGTAGAACAGGACTAACATTGATCAGGGAACACAATCGATGATTTCAGGGAGCATTTTCTTTCCAGAATTCTGATCTTAGGTCCCTAGGGTGCTAGGTATATCTGAGAAAACAGTGTATGCATATCTGACCATTGGTTTACATGTAGGTGCATAAAAGAAGATTTTTCAAATCACAGAGTGAGTTATTATTGCAACGAGAATCGATCATAGGCGTGACTGCACGTGTTGCCTCTCTCAAGCCATGGCGAATAGACATACAGGAAATCCCAGTGAGACATAATATGTGTGATTCCTCTTTTACACATCCAGTATTTGACCGATCCTAAATCTATACCTTACTGCTACACCAGACATGGCTGATAATAAGAGTCTATCTGAACTGAACACCCCTGACGACCCTCCGATGGCATGGGCAACAGCCTGGGATGACCCGACGCCAGATGAAGTATTCTCGATAGATCTATGATCTTCCATCTGCGCTGCAGAAGACAATGGTGGTGCAATAAGCATGTATCGGGACAGTCGGAGTAGATCGTCTTGTGCCCGGAGCACATGATTCGAGTTCGTGATGAATAGTATGAATAGTTGTAGTCGCGGGTTTGTATGTTGGGAGTGCAAGCTAAAATGTTTGATAACGTTAGCATACTATTAAGCTACGGTAGATTGGGTTGCATGCAAGCACAAGGTAACACCCTGGTTGTCTGTTTTGCTGAGGGTACTGTTGGAGCCTAAGGGTTGTGTCTTTGTTGAGAACAGAACTTCCGATCTAGTGAAAGCGGGGGAGACAGTTAAGTATATGGGGAACGCCCTACATTAGATTATTTAAAACAAGGGTATTCACCGGACTTGACATACGGTCCTTCTTAGTCGACAAAATATGTTACCCTTAATTCTGTTGCTATGCCTATCAAAGACGACATCGCGAATCCCTCAGAGCGTCTGCCTTTGCCTCCGCCTACACCGTGCACACATTTCGGGAATAACACGTTCCTGGCGGAAGAAGTTTGGGCAGTTATATGGACTTGAACCCCGTAATGGACAGCTTAAAAATTTTCTTCTTCTACAGCGTTGAGTGCAACCCGCAAACAAGGTGATCGATTCTATACACATCCTAGAATGCGTGTCTTGTTGATCAAGAAGGTTCGTATATTCGTGACAAGAATAGAAATCGTATCGTCTGTCTGGTCAATCTGTTGTCGGTTTAGGTGCGTTCTCTTTTATGTTAATGAAGGAGAGTAAAAGTGCGACTGGCATGCAGATTTCAAGGCTTATAAGTAGTAAACGAACAGGTTCATATGTAGCCATTGAATTGAAACTTTCGTTGCACATTCAACATAAAATATTAAATTCGCATCAATTTACATGTCTTATCGATGCCGCTTTTTCGGTGTCTCACTTCCGATTCACACCTTCTGAGACCTGCAGATGTTGAAGACGGATAGAGAGTCACATCGTAAAGATAATGAGGGACTAGTCATTCAACGTGATCAGGTCTTAAACCTAAGTTTGCGTTAGTCTCATACTTACCTGCATATCACTCGTGCACTTCAAGCTCTCTGAATTAAATCATCACGTGATACAACCGAAGGTGAAATACGAGAACTTTGGAGCAATACCTATTTTCATATAGAATCTTCCAGAGGAAGTCACTGATTCATGGTATAAATATTGAATTCTGTTCAATTGCATGAAGGCTACGGAACATGCTCCCTATTGAGGATTGGCAACGGTGGTTATACGATGCCAAGTATTACTTACACCCTCCAACTATCGCTACCCCTCAAATTCACCGAAATACTTCCACGCCCCAACATTACTTCCTCTCCGCCTTCTCGCTTTCATCACAGCTCCTTACTCTCAGGAAAAGCTAAATGTAAAAGACACATCTCCTCGAAAGCCCGCACTATAAACTGATATTTCGGACAGTCGAATGGATGCGAATCTTTATATGGGCGGAAAGGACAATACCTCCATTGGGTGACCCAGCACTTAGGAGAACAGTTCGTGTATCGAATGCTAAAGTGTTTGCACATTATTATAAATTCAATGTGAGGTTCAGCTTGAAGACTTCGATGTAAATATTGTGCTAAGGCGATTTGATGAGAAGGGAATCCGATGATTCGAGAGTCGAATATTGACAATAAAGTAACATTCGGAATGGTGAATGTGTATGCAAATATATATAGCAAGTGTTGGTCTAAAGATGAACCATTGTGAATTCACAAAACCGATGTAACAGGTTTGACAGTGATCAATTTGCTACAGTCCATAGTTCACAATTGTCAATTCCCCAATACACAAGGACGCCTACACACGATTTCTAGGTAGACGAAGTACATGTCTAAGTAAGATCAACGAGTTTGAATGACAGAACTCCAATTCAGATTCAACACACATCCCAGCAGCAGAATTTCAAATTATGATTTGAGCGCGTAGCCCTAATTCTTCCAGACCTTCTAACTAGATCCCAATATCTTCACGATGTCTTATCACATACTCCGTGCCCTTCACAACACCATTCAAAATGCAACAATCATTCTCATACCAACGCCTCGGCCTAGGCCTTAATCAAACATAAACCCAACCGATGCTTATCCTGTAAACAAAAATGCATTTCTCCTGTCATGGAACTTGTCGCTGAGGCCGCTGGCGTAGGTGTCTAGATGTGGAGTATCAGCTTTCTGGAGGCTGTCCAAATGCGTATTCGATCGAACGCGTCGTCCTAAGTTGATGTCGGAGTGATCGGCGCAGAGGACGCAGCCATTAGATTCCGACAGATTTGTCTCAGACACAGCACACAATAAGGCAAACTGTCCACTACAGGAAAAATTATCATTTGATAACAACTATACCAATTACCTATCAAAATCTATGAGATTTATTGAAGTAAATTAGCTACGGAAGGAGAAAACGTAAACAAGAAGTGCTAGAATCCTAAGCAAAGATATATTCTTGCCTAGGAATATCCATGATTTGCCACAAACCCCGCACTTTCCTGAGAACTCGATAAGCCGGGGCTGGCATGTGTGAATCAACAAATGAGGAAACAGCTTCGGCGCCAGTTCCGTTTCCATTTCTACTTACTGTGTCAGATACTTCTGCCTTTCCCTTTCCCTTTCCCTTGACCGTATCTTCTCTCTTCTCCTGGTCACCTGGGCGAGGACTTATCCCATTCGAAGGGTCGCGCGAGTGTCCTGCCATGGATGCATCTCCGTTTTTAGCTTCTAGGACCCAACATACACTCATGCTTCGGAGATCCGGGCGTGGTAATATCTCCCAGTCTGGATTGTATGGTGTTGCAATCTGACATGGGCCGTCGACATCGAAAGTAGACATCAAGCTTGTCTCGCGTCTATTCTCTGCATCGTCTGACCAGTAATCATATGCAAAGGCCTCTAAAAGAGCTATATTTGCATAACGGAATGGCGAACGGTTCACGAACATTGAATGAACTTGTCGTCGCAATTGTTTTTCTAAAATCGTTTGTGCCCTCTTCCGTCGAAACGTTTCCTCTTCCTCCGAGACATTTTGCGTAGATGTAGAAGATTCTCCCACGACTTCAGAGTTCAAACATTCTTGTGATTGATGTGAACGCGAGCTGCCTTGCGGTGGTTGATGGTGCTGTGTGATAGTTTGCATGTAACTACGCTCGTAATGTCCGCACCAGAGCCCACCTTTTCCCATAATCCTGTCAACAAACCATAATTGTGCTAAAGTATCATCTAGAGTCTCATCCAATTGCAATGTAGCGAATGGTTGGGCCAAGACGTCTTTGTGACAGAAAAGTGCTTCATTAACCTCGTCAGGCAAGGGTTCCTCCGAGCCTGGGGCATGGTCGATACGGACGGACTGCCATATGCTATTCGCCAGACCCTGCGCGAATTGACGTTCTACTGGTGCATCCAATGTGTATTTAAGAATGTCAAAAATAATACGCGCGATAACGGCACGAATCCCTGGTTCTTGCTTCACGCGTGCAGAATTGATGCGCCGATCCAATTGTACTCCGGTACTATCGATGCCTTCCCAGATCACTGAATCGTTTCGGACGTGCCCAAATGATCGAAATTCCCGAAGAGCTTGCTCACCGATACCCGGTTGAGAAAACCGTCGTGTCAGTGCGTCCCGGCGGCTATTGAATTCCTCTTCTGTCTCATTCTTTTTGGGATCCACACACAGTCTCCAACACCTAAGTGATTCCCAAATATCTGCCCAGCGGAATTGAATGGGTGTAAAGTCAACCTCAACGTCGACTGACCAGAGATATGCAGAGAGTTGTATGCCTTCTGAGGTAAATTCTACCTGTTTCCTTTTTTGAGATTTGAAGTCGATAAAATTGCGAACTCTGCAATACTCCAATTGAGAGACTCCTGCCACAAAATCTTGAAATAGGACAGAATCGCTGCGATTCCTCTCCCCGCTAACGTAGTCGTAGGTCATTCCCTTAGGCCGATACGATTCTGGCACAAGAAGCGATAAATCTCCATTGTTCAATGCTAATGCAAATATTGCTTGGCTTAGAGAGCTACAATTCCGCTCGATCTCTTTTGTATCAAGACGGAAATCAAAATCGCACATGTTTGCTACGATGGCGAGCCTATCGGAGTCATACGAACATGATCGGTTTTTTAAAAGAGTTACTGCTCCTGCGGCATTGACCTTTGGGCGTTGGCCATAGTGACCTCTACCATATATTGATAGGTGTTGTTGAATTGTGTTCAGCTTTAGGAATCTCGGATGAAGGGAGTCTGCAGCTAGAATGATGGATCGGGCACCCGGATAACCGTAAGCTCGATCGCAGCTATCCCGGACAAGATAGCGCCCCAGCTGTTGGAAGTCGCGCGAAATGAGATATCTCATTCGGTCTATGATCTCCCAAAGACTTTGCAATGGCAAGCAAATAAGATTGGATGCAAACTCATTCGGGTTATCGTCAAGTGAATGGTATGGGCGATAATTGTTGTTGCTACCACGCAAATAAGATGAATATTTCAGCCCAGGACTACGACGAAAACCCAGGATCAACTTGTGTCCTGCACACAAAGCTTCTTGAACGACCCATGCACGAGTGTACCAGCGATCTTGACTTGTTCTGTGGAGAAAATCAAGAATGTAGTCGCAAAACTGGACGGTCAACATGCTTTCCACCGTTTTCCGGTCCGAATCCAACAGACTCTCAATTGCAGTGAGTTGTTCTTGATGGGCAATCTCAACATTTAGTAGACCAAATGTGAGCATTGCTCTATTGTATATAGTATCCATAGACTGTAAACCGAGCTCTTGCTCTTCCCAATCAGTTTGAGAACTCTCTTTGGTTGGCTGAGGCAAGCATTCTTGATCGATCCAAACCATGCGAAGGCCACACGTGTTTGCGGAATCTACTGCACGATCAAGAACATCGTCAAGAGCACGGTTGGACCGAACGCTGCCATCGAGGTCTCGGACTTGGTAACTTCGCGGAGACGATGTCTCCCCAGATGGCGGCCAACAGTATGATATTGCAACATAGTGTACGCAAATGTCTGCATGTCCGACAGTTTCCCCGCTAAAAAGCTCTGGATTGTCAAGTGTGGGCTGGACCAGGCGAAACTTGCGAGGCTTCCATTTATGCGGAAATTCCGGATATGACGAACAAATGCGACATGTGAATTCCTCTGGCCCATTTTCCTGTGCTTCAAGTCTATCTGAGGTCCACGGAGACTTAGACCGCGTACATTTGGTGTTAGACTCGATGCTTCTTTCGTCGCCGCCGTATGACAATTCTGTAGCAAATTCGATCATTGCTTCTTCGTCATCACTATCAAAACCGTTCATTTGGACGTCGGTATCATCGTAGACCAAGAATTTGCACCCACGTTCAGCCCAAGCCTGAGCTTTTCCTCGGTCAACATCGTACTTGGAAAGCTCGGCAATCTGCGAGAGGTCGTGTGAGCCCAGGCCAGGGGGAGGCTCAAATAAATCATTTTCCATCATCCCAGTAGCCTTAATGTTGGTGTCGTCGTGCACTGGTTCATTCATTGCCTTGTTGCTCTCCATTTCCTTTTCTTATGTGCGATCGTTCAACGACTTATGTCTGAGTGGCAAGCTTCTATTTCAGAACGGTGCTAGCTAGATGTTGTAGGGATAGTTCAACACGTCGAAAGCAAGCTTTAGGAAGTTTATAACGAACAAAGGTAGTTTGCAGATAAGTCCAAAGCCAAAATATGAAGCCTAGGGAAGAGGCTAACACCGGTAGGATCCTGGACCGGAAACTCTTGATATGTACTGCTTGCTAAAGGCTTGAGTTGCTAGACTTGATTCTAATACACTTGTTGGTCTCGAGCACGTCTCTATATCCTTGACAACCAATACTGCCCTTCACCGGTTTCTAGATGCCTTCTTTCCCGATTAGGTATTTCGGTCGCACGAGTTTGATTCGCCTGCTGGGTTTTCATTGGGAGGCAGGTCGATGGTTGTATAGAGGGTTTACTTTAGCCGGTTCTCGTCCACTTAGATACCGGCAATGAGGCGTAGAGCTGTACGTTTGCGTTGAAACACCTTGATCCAGGACCGCTTCCTATCGCATGCTCCGCCACGGTGTGCGTGGAACATTACCATTTAAGGGTCAAGAAGGCAACACAATCGTCACGCGCCAGCTATCGTCAAGTCTAGTCCATTTAATTAGATTATTCCATTTAATCATAGACATGAGTTCAATCGTATTTTGCTATATGTCCAGCACCAAAGATAGAGTGTGAAGTTGCACTTTCGTTGTTTCACCCCTCTATCTACTGTTTGCCTGATTTATCTCCTTCGCATGTTTTTGCTCCCTTGTCCACCGTTCTGGGACCACATAAGCTTTACCTGAGCTATGATAGGTAATGCCTGCGTCGATGCCCTAAAATTAACTGAACCTGCGAGCTTACATAACATTAATAGCGAGACGGTGAGTTGCTGCCTAGGGATGAACTATTTTAGGAATGAGATGATGTCAATTTTGAAACTGTACTTACACTTTGCCACAAGAACGCGAAGAAGCTTGTTTTTACCGCATCTCAAGTTTTGGACGTTTATTCACTCTCACTCGTTAAATGGAAACAAAGTCTCTAACAGCCCGACATTTCCATCATTGACTAACATACAATGTCTAATTCCTCTGACTATTCCGCAAGAGATCGCGTCTTCGCAACCCCAGAACTTCTAGAAGCGATTCTCATCCTCCTTCCACAACGCGATCTACTCCTCGCCCAAATTATCTCGCGGCACTTCCAACACACAATAACCACCTCACCCCAACTCCAGCATCACCTATACTTCCGCGCCAAACCCCCAAGCAAAAACATCAAAAACCACAAAGACTGGACACTCAACCCGCTACTACCTCAACATTTCACCCCATGGTTCGTAATCATAAACCACACATCCAGATATCCAAAATACAAAGACATCGGAAAACTCCACGCATTCAAAAACCCACAGACCCGCGATGCATTTCTAAGAAGCTCAGCAAGTTGGCGCAAAATGGTCGTCGTTCAACCCGCGCCTCAAAAGCTAAACATCACGCGCATGTCGCACGGCATGGGCGGAAACTCGACCAAGGAAGCTACATTATCTTTCGACGATTTGCCAGCGAAAGGCGTGACCATGGGGTATATCTACGACATCACAGAATCTTTTCTTCGGGGTCAAAAGGTTGCTGATTTTGCCATGGCGATTACAAATCCCACATCCGCATCTACTCCAGAAATCACGCTGTATCTTTGTAATGTGCAACAATGTACTGGGAATTATAAGAGGAGGGCGGTTGTGTTTGGATCGGAGGGGGTGGAGGTAAAGGAGAGGGATCTTGAGTATGCGGGGTGGATGAATTATGGGTATGGGTTGAGGTTGGAGGGGATTTGGAAGAGTGATTTGACGGTTGAGAAGGGTGGGGTGGATCAGGAGCGGTTTGAGGAGTGGCAGAAGGAGAGGAGACCTGCTGATGCTTGATATATACTACCTCCTATCCTAGTAAAAAACAGCGAGATTCGATTCCACCTCGCAACATAAATCATCATATCATCCCTGACATCATTTCGGCGAACGCAACAGCTTTTAGTAGACTCACTAGATAGCCAACAATCTGTCCATCGCTATACGTACAGCCCAGATACGTAGCTTCATACTTAAAATTTACATATACATCCTTAGGGAGAAAGCTAAGTGCGTTCAGACTTATTAGCCAATGGTTCGATCATTAAGGAGACATAAACCTATCTGGTCCAGCGTTAATAATCCCGTCTGCTCTCTTTCTCGTTCTCTCTCTCAACTTAGAACTCAGAACACTAGGACGATGACGATACGCGCGAGTGCGAATGTTGCGTGGCAAATCCGAAGATAAAGAGTCCTAGAGCGACGATAAAGAACTCTAAACATGGACACACCATCTCACACACCAAAACAAAACCATTCCAAGTTATAAAACCGTGGAAATTTCAGGACTAAGACCACAAAAAAAGCTTATATGCATTATCCCGTCAATCATGCCCGGTTATTCGCAGTTCCCAACCGAATACTATAAAAGATTTCATTCCCAGTGCGTGCGCTGCCTGGCCACAACCAAGTCGATGAAGTGAATGTGCACCCTACCCTTAATACTCCGTTTACATGCCGTTTGTCATGTCATGCCTCGCTACCCAATTCAATGCCTGTATTGATTTCTACTCTCTTAGTGGTGATGTCTGCGGTCCTTGTATCACTCATGCTCCGAGCTCCTTGTTTGGCTCTAGTTTGAACGAGTCTTCGTGAAGTCCCTTTAGCGCCACTTCTCCCTCCGGAGTGAGGTCTGGTCGGCCGATCGGTGTTACAGCACCAGTGAAGAAGCGCGGCTGCCACTCCTTGTTTGCAGCTTTCCTCTCCGCTGCCTTTGCTCTTTGCTTCTCCTCAATCTCCTGTTTCAATGTCGTGGCGAGAGAATATTGTTTATTTACAATTGCATTCGTGACGCCGTCCCAGAACTTGCGAGATTCGTTGGGAAGCTGGTCCTCCATGGGAGGGACGATCTTCGGGATCGGGTAAAGGGGATTGAGGTCGATCAAAAGGATCTTCTCCTATGTCCAACATATTAGCTTCTCAATTCGGTTCACTTCAAATACCATACTTACAGATGACTTGTTGAAAGGCTGGCTTCCGAGTGTGTAATATACCTTGTCCTGCCAGCATCCCTCTATCCTTCCAAGAACATCCTTATCTGGTACATCTTTAATCTTGGTCTTAGTATCGTTATCTGGATCGTACGTAAAGATGACACCTTCAACCTTGTTCTGCGACCTTCCCAGCCAGCCCTCCTCAAGATATTGTAAAATAACCTTGATCTTGGTCTTGGCGCAGGTAACGTAGCAGGAATCAGCGACTGAGACACTCAGTGAGCCTAAAGAAAGGGTCAGTTCCGCGTCCTATATCTATACATTCATTCGACTCACCTCTCAGCAATCCTCCGAGATACGCCGCCGGATGTGTCAATTGATACTGCTCATTGTCGCGGTTCTGCAAGGTAATAAAGATACCCAAGTTATGTGCACCTGCGATTACCCTGATGCTTGTTCCGGTGAACTTTGCACTCAGCTGGTCAAATCCCCGGGCATTGATTCCCTTTTCTGGGCAGTCAATATAGAACGCGGAAACTGGGGGGTGGTGGGAGGTTTGTTCGGTGAGGTAGGAGATCTTGACGAACTTGTCGCCAGCGACGCTTGCGGCACTGCTGGAAGGAGCCGAGTTGGGGCTATGTTTTAGAGGTGGAGAGGTATCCTCGACTTCCCAATTACACTATGCGAGCAAGTCAGTACAAGCAGGTTCGCCGTAGGAAGCAACCTACCCTGAAGAACTCGCCCAATGTGGAATTGTATGGTTTGCAAGGCTTGCCCTTGACATATTTCTGTCAGACAGTCAGCACTTGTGATACAAATCATCCGTATATTCATACCAAATCCTTCGTGAACCAAAACCTCAACGTCCCTAGCATACGACCGAGAGCCTCGTCAGAGTCGCCGATGCTACAAACATTAGCATCTAGTGTTTCATACCATGGATTCCTTAATTCGTACCTTATAAATGTCTCTGGCCTATCCAAATAATTCCAATACTCTACACATCTTTGTCAGAAGACCCGAGTACAATGCGGGGAGATTGTGGGGGAGAGGCTAGGGGAATGTCGTGCATTCAGACGTACCCAGATTCGGGGTTGGCTCGAGAAGTTGAGCGGGAAGGGAGAACCGGACAGCAGCGAGATCGGCAACTCCTATGAATCTATACAAGACGTTTTGCCGTTAGTGTTTGGTTCTTTGCGAAGTTTGATGCGCCGATCGGAGCACGCCGCAAGGCAAGGCACAGTAATTGGATGTGGAACGTTACCTCCTCAGAACGCCCAAGAAAGTCTTCAGCTTGGAACTATCGTCCGGTGGCTTCTCGACGGGGGCGTTCGCGGGTGTTGTAGCTCTCGAGGGCTCTTTGGAATTGTTGGGGGAAAGTGACGGTGAAGCATTTGTTGCCGCCGAAGCGGCGGGAGCGGAAGCGTCCGCCATGGGATTTTGAAGATGCTGATCTGCGGGGGAAGAGGATGTTCGGGGCTATGCGAGAGTGGGTAGTGTGGAAAGAGATAGGAAGGAGGTTCTTGGGCAAAAGACAGGCGGACAGGCTGTAGTCGCGGTTGTGATAGAAAGAAATGGGAGGGAGTCAGTGCGGCATGAAGCAGAAGCAGTGCAGGGTTGGGCGCTTGGCGCACTGACGTATGGGATTTCTGTGGAGAGATCCAGGCCGATAACGCGTTATCACGGCTTAGCGGCACGCCGGGACGGATACTGGCACTGGCACTGGCACTGAGACAAGTGCATGTATGGGCAAAGAGCTCGATGAAACCATTACGAGGGGCAGCTATCTCGAAGTCGCTGCTTGCTTTTCTATCTTCGGGCGTCGGCGACCAGGCTGCTGTGCTACTGCTACTAACTCATCCATCGGTCAATCAAGTCACTACTGTACCCTATCTATCCTTCTACGCTGCATGCCGTGACGCGCGGTAGGGATGTGGTGCATGTTGCAGGAGGCCCCTCTTTATCCAATCATTGCCACACGAACTGTCAGGGCTGTCCCTATTTGCACCGCCAGGGCCAGCCTTAATCTAATCCCGTACTCAATCCCTTTTGGTGCTTGCTTCAGTAACATTCCTCCTACGCACGCCATTTTGCTAGGAAAGGGGTTTCTAGAAATGGACAGTGGTTTTGTTGAATGGGCTGCTTGCACAACCTAATCACCCATACACCTCAGAAAAGCCAAACGATAGCTAGACTCTTATGTTGGGAAGAGTTGTCTGGCGAATATAGTTACTAAGAAATCGTCACCATATAATACTTCTCCGTTTTTTTTTTTTTTTCAATCCCATTTGATTCATATTCCACTGATTTCATTCAAGCCTGACCCTAATCAAAGGTCAATACGATGAGATTTCGTTTCATTTCATTTGATCTTGAATTCGATTTAATTTCGTTTCGATTCGAGCCCTTGTATACGCTACACAAGCAGGCGTAATCTAGCTACAACAATAATGCATGATAAACGTTTATCCAAAAAGGTCGAATAGCTTCCCAAACGCCTGAAAAGGCCATACCAAAACAGAAATCTCTAGATTGTGTATAGGTATCTAGACGAACAGACAGATGGATGGATGGATTGTTTCAAAGAGTTTCTTTCCGAACCGCCGGATGAGGAAATTCTAAGCRTGCATGCATAAGATTTACATGGTGAAATATAGTCTAATGCGACTGAGATGGAGGTATCATGAGGCCGGTGATGATAGGGGCGTTAACCGGATCTACTTGGTGAGGATGGGTCCACCTTGCCTGGCCTTCTCGGCGGCAATGTCGGCGAGCTTCTGGAGCTTCTCGGCGCGGATCTTGCGGAAATATCGGAAGAGGAGGACGAATAGGAGTTCGATTCTGGGTATTGCTGTTAGTTGAGCTCTAAATAGAAAATTCGGCGTATATCATACCTCTCCTTGGTCATCATAAGGAAGCCTTGCACAAGAAGACCTTTCAGGATCTGAGGACCAATGCCCTTGAACAGCCCAAGAAGGCCTTCATGCTCCACGATGTACTGCATGACCTCGCCGAAGGTCTTGAAAGGCTTGCCATTTCGTGCTGGTGGGGGCTTGGACTGAAGGCCGACTTTGGCAACAATTAGAGGTTGGGTTGCAATGGTCGCAAGCATCTTTGATAGTGCTCCGAGAACTGTCAAAATTGTCAACGAATGTCCAGGCTTACAGCTCAATCACAGAACATACGGAAAGCTTCTCCAGGCCGTAAAGTGGCCTTGCCTGGGAACAGATTATTCCTTAGCCGCTGGTAGGCTCCATATGTGATGGCCGGATTCACGACCAGGACCAAGCTGGCCTTCAATCCTCTCCAGAGACCAGTCCAACCATCCTCGCTGTCAATGACATCCTTGCCAGTCGCAATCAAGCCTTTGCGCTCGTGCTTGCTTACAGTCTGTTGACGAGTTGTCACCACAGCTACGGGAATCGTGAATAGCTGGGCAACGGCACCAGCGATAGCTCCCAAGCCCAACTCGATAGCAGTTCCTGGAGCTGTGGAGGATTTCCGGTAGGAGAAATACAAGCTGCGGACAATTGTGTACCAGTAAAAGTAGGCGAAATTTGTAGATGCAACTCCAATCAGAGATCCAGGCATTCCAGCATACAATCCAGAAACACCGTCCGCCTTGACTATCTTGCTGATCGCATCGAGTGTGGAGGTGTAGTGTTGGTCGTCTGCGGGATTGCCGTCGGCAGAGTTCGCGGAGCGCTTCATTTGGACTTGGAGCCTAGTCTTGACACTGAAATCTCTTGTTAGTTTATGATCAAGGCGAAGATGAAATTCGTGAAGCTCCCAGAGCCTGCACAAGACCTGGACAACTGCCGGAAGGTACTTACATGTCCAGTGGGTAGACGAGAGCATTCGCCAGAACAGCACCCGCAGATCCAGCGACGGCATTGCCCCAGGGAGGCAATGCGTCAACCTTGGATTGMCCCGCCATTGCACACGCGACGTATTAGAGGAGTGGTAAAAAGTGTTGTGGAGGTAGGTCGGGAGTAGCGGCGAGTGCTGGGGGGGAGCTTTTGTGTGGGGGGGTTATGGAAATAGATTGCACCACAATATCGCTATCTCATGGCCGAATTTCGAGGTCAGCACGAGGAAGAAAACAGGAGGAGAGAGATTAAGAGAAAAGGTAAGTGTGGGGAAACGAAAAGAAAGCCTTGAAGAAGCCTCCCATGACGGATGAATGCGCGCAGAGCAATCGTTCATAGCAGCATGGCTGACGAGATCCGAATCAGACCGAGGTTCAATGGCGACAACCGAGCCAAGATGCCGTGGGCAATTGCAGGCGCGGGCACGCAACCTCCCAACGGAACCGGGCAATTGCTGGTAGCCCTTTCAAGATTTACAAGTAATAAGGCGAGGCATTACTCATGTGCTGATGCCGGCTCCTTTGGCCCGCCCTTTACTATAAACTTTATCTTTTCTATTGGGTTGGCTACTACTGAGCTTTCCTCTCTTTGCATGTGCATCGCACAAAGACCAAGCGTGCAAGTGAAGGCGGACCGACGCCCGTCTCTCTCTTTGGCTGGCACGGGGCAGGGGCCACGGTGGACAGCGCCTGCCTCGGGACACGCTCTGGGGTAATTGATCACGTGCATCTTCAATCGGCCAGCCAATCCACGAGCAGGAGCGCTTCGGTGCTGGAACCAGGAAGGCACGCAAGGAGGCACGGACGCACGGACCGCCGGCGCTATCGGCGTTTGCTGTCTGGCTTCAGCCTCAACACCATGAGGTAAACATCGCCATCGGATCGTCTGCTCAGACCATCCACCTATTCTTTGACCCACACAATCTTCTCATGGGCCACAACCCATGATCTCTTCAACCAGGTAGTCAGCTGCTCGTGTGGGCATACCGCACTTGCTGGATTCGATAATGGCGGACAACAGCAACCAAATCCAGGCATTCATCGCCGCCGCCAATGTAAGCCACAACAAGACCTAAGGCTGTTATCCTTGATGCTCTGTTTATTCTGAACGAAGTCACTAAACTCAAGAGCAGGAGAACGAATCGCAACTTCGGCTTGCAGCGACCAAAGATGAGGCTCTCAAACTTGCCATTCGCGTCGCCGAGAATCTCGTGAAGGCAATACAGCTTATTTCGGATCCAGAAGAGCAGAAAGTGATCAAGGAACGCTGCAAGTTTGTAATGGACCTTGCTGATCGCATTAAAGCCTCAAAGGAGTGGACACCACTCTCTCCTGCCTCCAGGGAACCGAGCAAAACCGAGCGCATAGGTCAATGGGCTGCAGAGATTGCATACCGCAGCTCTTCTGCCTTACCGAGTGATGACCCGCAGATAAAATCCCAGCCAGATGCTCCATCTGTATCAAGCTCCATGCCCCTATCATCTTCTTTGAGGAAATCTCCTGATGGCGCTACGTGTTCTCCAGATACTGGTAAGACGCCCTCTCTCAGCTCGGGCACCAGAGGTAGTGCTGGTGGTGTGCCGCCGATTACTAATTCACTCATTCATCTTTCAGGATTACAATCATATACTCCTTCGAGCGGTGTTTCTGAACCGCTACTCAGGGATCTTGCACCTCGCGCGAAGATTTCTCAGGAGCATACTACCATTCCACTTGTCCGGACCCATGTGCGCCGTCTACGAGAGCCCATCTCCACGCGAAAGCGAACCACGAGGGAGGATATAATCCTTCTACAAGCATCTCTAGTCAATGGATTTAAATGTCCTCCATGGGATAAGAATCCATCATCTGAAGAATTTGTTCCCCGAAACAGCAGTGACCTCTTTACAGACTCCCCCGAACTAGGCTTGTCGACCTACCAACAACAATTCTTTGAAGGATGGGTCCGTCCAGGCAAGGCACTCCCACCCCCATCAATGACCTCGGAGAATGGAGGCAGCACAGGACCTTTAATGAGCGCCTCTACTTCCATTGACCTTGTTCAAGATGCTGCGACTGATTGTTCCGTCGTCGCTAGCATGTGTGCTGGTATTGCTCGTGCCGAGCGTGGGCATGATCAAATGCTATCAAATTTGATCTGGCCCTTCGATACAAACCGAGGAAAACCTGTATTGTCGCCCAATGGCAAATACGTGGTGCGCCTCAACTTCAATGGGTGTTGGAGAAAAGTGGTAATTGATGATCGGCTGCCCTTTTCCAATACACACAGGCTATTGCACGTTGTTGATCGGCGCAACCCAGCACTTCTTTGGCCTGCGCTTCTGGAGAAGGCGTATCTAAAGGTTCGAGGCGGCTATGACTTTCCTGGAAGCAATTCCTGTAGTGACCTGTGGATACTGACCGGCTGGATCCCTGAACAAATTTATTTACAAGAGACTGACACCGTTCCCAGTCAACTCTGGAACCGTATTTACAAGGCCTTTCTGTATGGAGATGTCCTAGTAACTGCAGGAACAGGAAAGATGTCGACCAGGCAGGAGCGCGAGCTAGGACTAGAAGGACAGCACAGCTATGTTGTGCTAGATATGAGAGAGACCGACGATGATCGACTCCTCCTAGTGAAGAACCCTTGGGCTGAAGGAAAGGGCTGGAAAGGCCCACGACCTGCTAGTGCTCCAGGCATTGAAATATCAGCTCCAAGTGGACCTGCAAAGGAGAGCAACGACTCTGGTCGCAGAGATGCAGAGGCTTCCAAGGAAAAAGCTCACCCGACGACTTTCTGGATAGGGCTTGACCAAGTTGTCCAACACTTTGAGAGCCTGTATTTGAACTGGAACCCCGGTCTTTTTCGTTATCGACAGGATATTCATTTTGGATGGGACATTACGGACGATCGTGTCTCCGGTGGTTGTATCATCACAAACCCGCAATTCTCGTTTGCCTCTCGAGAACCTGGTATCGTGTGGCTCCTTTTGTCTCGACATTTCCGAGAAGTGCCAGGGGAGAGCAAAGCCGAATCAGATGCATTCAATGACGGGAGCATCCGATCTGATGATCAGATGTACTCTTCAGGCGAAGCATTGAAGGGATATATGAGTATCTTCATTTGTAATGGCAACGGCGAACGGCTTTACATAAAGGACACCTACTTGGAATGCAGCCCCTTCGTGAACACGCCACAGTCCCTTGTTCGCTGGGAATGCGAAGCCGACACCAAATATACTGTGGTAGTTGATGAGGACGAACTTGCGGCTTCTGAATACACCTTCACATTGTCTGCCTTCTCCAACTCGGCCATTACGCTGGAGCCAGCGACTCAAAGATACACTTCCCATCAAGCTGTCACAGGAGCGTGGACAACCCAAACTGCAGGTGGGAGTACCAGCTCACCGAGATATTTTGAGAACCCACAGTACACCCTCGAAGTTCGCGAGAAATGTTCATTAGCCATCTTGCTCACAAGCAGCCATTTGTCGAACCCACTCCATGCCAAACTTACACTTGGTTACGGTAAGCGCATATATCGACTCCAGAGTAGAGACGTCTTGGCCGACACTGGAGATCATCGGTCCGGTTGTGCATTTGCAAAAATTGACGATATTCAGCCTGGGCTATATACCCTCATTTGTTCACTCTTCGAACCCGGCAAGACGGGGCAGTACGAATTGAATGTGGACAGCACAAAGGAGGTTATTCTGAAGAGCATCCCTCGGGATGGGGCAGGGTTGCTACCGATGAAACTGTCGCCAGCCTGCTTTGGCCCGCATATGCACAAGGTTGCCGCGCCCATCCATCCTCATCGGCTCGCTTCCTACACTATTGTTGCGAGATTTTTGAAGGCAAATAGCCCTCGCTCGGTGGATCTGGGTATGCAGGCTCGCAGCCCGCTGAGACTCAGTGTTGAGTTAGGTCGTGGGCCGGAGCGAAGATTCCTCATTACCAGTGAAGGCGGAGAGTATTCAGACTCGGCAACCGTGCGGTCCGAAAGTATAAACTTGGAACCGCCGGAAATCCAGAACATCGATCTCTGGCTCGTCCTTGATCGACTGTCTGGGCCGGGTGGACCGGTGGAGGAGTGGTACGAAGTGGAGATTTTCACGGATGTGCCTAAAGCGTGTTCCGTCGGTGTCTGGCGAGAGTGGAATGATTGAGGGGTGCATGTGCATGTGGGCGGAATTACATTTTATGACTGTCACATTTGTCTCGAGGAATGGGGCTGTCTATGGCGTTTAAGTTGGCATAGCAGGCTAAAGGTGTTATGAACGGCGTTGAAGGCCGGAGGCACATGCTGTTCGTTTCCGAAGCGAATCTTACCAAATACCAACATCAGCATAGTAGCCTTCATTTTGACCGCCTACATGGAAACCGTGTCTTGTAGACGAAAATAAGATTCTTTCTCCCCAACAAGGTGAATGACTATGGGCATTAACTGCCTGTTCAATCATAACTACATAGGTATACGACGCAATACTAGAAAGTGACGTAGAGATTCGAAAATCTGTCACGGGGAGAGGCGTAGACGTAGATGTAAACGTAGATGTATCCCATGACATTCCATTCACTACTTATTCTTATATATAGAATCTCATGTTTGCGGTTGGCCTGGTCGAGGTAGACAGTCTGCCTTTTAGGATATGATGACTGGGCTTTCTAGGGCGGTGGAAAGGGTGGGTAGGATAGATGGGGGGAAGGGGAGGAGGTAGGATAGACGGGGAAGGGGAGAAAGGGAGGGGAGGAGAGAGATGGAGACGTGTGTGTTATGGTGGGTGTCGGGTATTGATATGCATGGGCTAGGTATGCCTTGATACGTATTGAAGACCAATCGAGATTTAGGGTTACGCATCCATACCCCTGCCTTGTTCAGATTCCTCTGCGTCTAGGGTCAGGGGTGGAGGTCGGAGGAGAGTGTTGAAGCGGCCAGTTTGTTCGATGAGACTCATTGATAAATCGAGGAGGTGTTGGCGACGGGACGATGTAGTATGTACAGTACATTTCCGCTACCCTTGTAATTGTAGTTGGAGTAGTCCGCGGGTGATATGCAGGTGACTGAATCGGATGCAGCGACATATGTATGAGTCGGCAGGAAGGTATCTTACACTTAACCTCGGAGGTAGATGTGGATTTATCGATTTGGATTGCGTTATCACTTGGAGCGGAAAGTCTACACGTACGTTAATTAGTCGATTGGTGGTGGGCGGATTTGACCTCCCGATCCCAAGCCATATAGCATCGCAGTCTCAGCAGCGTTGGTCCAACCATGAAGTTACGATGCCTACAAGTAAGGAGTTGATAGTTTTAAGAATCAGGAAAACTGTAAGATCTAACAAAGGTGACAGCAATATCATATTACGTTTCTGGTTAGTGTGGTTATGTTACACAAGGGGGCCTTATGAATGACGCTCCAGCCTCTAACTTGGGATCTATCTGCGAACATGATGTGCGGGGGGCCGTGTTTCTGATGAGCTGAAGGGGGGTTTTTTTTTCAGCTGGCTGGGGTTCTTGTTCGCCTTGCCATATCCTTAGGACAAAAAAACCCAAGGATGATGAGCATGGAAGTAGGCGCAAAACAAGCACCCGCCCACCATAATCATGGGGTATGCTGCGAGCAATTCCTCATTAAGGCAAATGGCACGCCCGGCATCATATTCAGCTCTTATTTATACTCACGTTACGTATGGGGGCCGGAGATTCCGGGCTTTCTGTTCATTTTCGTTTCGGTCTTGAGTGATGCGGAGCTCAAGCCAAAACCGTGGATAGGGTCGCTTTGCGTCTGGTGGTAACCCGGGGTCTAATGAAGAGGGATGCAGGTAGTAGAATGGAGGATTGAGTGGTTGTGAGTGGCTGGATTGCGAAATTTATGAACAGGTTCGCAGAATATTGGATGTGGTGATTATTGTTAAATCGCCTGAGAATATTCTACCTAGGTGCTCTGCCTAGAGGTGTGGGTACACAATCAGGCAGCCCATCCTGTCACAATAGCAATTTTCGTGATACACACGCAGATTGGTGATGGAGGTTTGCTTCTGGTTTATCGTTGGATGGGTGGATGGGTGGATGGCCCTTCGATGTATGCTGATTGATTGGTGGCCTTGGGGACCGTTGTGATATCATGATGGTGATGGGGCGTGTTAGGCCTGCATTTGTCCAACGTAATGGGGATGAAGGAAGGGTAAATTTAATTTGGCACAAGTACTGAAAGAGCGGTAAGGTGGCCGGGGGGGAATAGATATAAAATGGTCGTAGACAGCCGGACTTTTGGACGGAGAGCCTACAAGCAATCAGCTTAAAACAAACATTATTCTGATCACTTTGATATTTTGCCTTGGGTATTTACACTCCTTCGTACTCTTTTCTCTCTCAGACAAAAGACTCACAAGCCATGCATTTGTCCTTCAACAACGTCGTTACCACGGCCGTGGTTGCCGCAGCAGTTTGTCCGGCCACAGTGACAGCAGCTCTCTTCAACTGCAACGACAATCAACATGCGTTCAATCCACGCGATGGGAAATTCGTCGTGCATTACACTTCTAAGCGGGACTCGAACTTTGAGAGCACTCCTTGGGTACGTATTCAGAAGGAATGGCGATTGCATTTTCTCTACACGCAAACTCTACCTGTACCGAAAGGAATTTTTACACTCTGAAACTAACACGGCCACTCATAGATACGCATCTGCCTCCCCCGAGCGCAGAAATGGAACGACGTAGCCCCGATCGCAATCCGCTGCGACACCCAAGGCGCCATTGTCATCGACTCGACGCAGACGTCGCTCGAGGCCGACTTGACCGTCATCAATGGCAAGGGGTGCGATAAATCTGCCACTGATCTCCAGGGCGCTTCGATCCAGTACAAGGATCGCAAGATCAATCTGAATTCGGACACGGATCAGTGTGGGGATAGGGATCATGGGATTAGTTGTCAGTTTAGTGTTTAGTGCTCTGCGGTTGATTCTCAGGTTGGAGATATTGGGTTTTAGGTGGATAGAGGCTGAAATAGGTGGGCAGGGGGGAGTTGATTTGATTTGCATGTACTTGTTCCACTGTAAGGAATAGTCAATACATGAGGTTCTCCTTCGAGAATCGTGTGCGTTGCTTCTTTTGAAACCACCCTGGCGCTGCGAGAATACAGTTCTGACGTCATGGGTGATAGGTTGTCGTGCTGCCGGCTGGTAATGCTCTATGTCGCGGTGGATTGGTCCTGGGTCGGGTGTAGTAAGTGAAGGTATATGAAATGTTGGGTAATTTGGAATAAGTGGTCTGTGGCCGTGTGTATTTGACATAACGCTACAAGTTTACAAGCTGCTTTCAAGCACTGAGAGTCATACGTGAACGGTGAGTGGACTACCAAGATGTCATGCGTATGCACAATAGCATCAGAGCAAACACCAGTAAGGTGGGACTTAGGTTAGATGAGGTTTCCTATACTTATGTCTGAATAGACCTATTACGAATAGTAATCTCGGGTTCGAGATTGATAATATACATGAGTATTCTAAGATGTGTGGGTCATACAGGTAATGCGAATTCAATCTTGAGCACTTCAATCCCCAACTCGACATGTGTGTGATCATTGGGCCATCCTAGCCACACCTTTGAGCATTTGCTAGTCCAGTGGTCACAAAAATAAAGGACAAGTTCATGAGATGTAAGTAGATTAGTCTAGCTGTACGCTGGAAACTAAAGTCCATAGAACAGTGATGGCAATCTAAATGTTAAGTGTCAGAGACAACAACCACTCAGGCGAGCCTTAGAAAGATCGCACAGCATTCCACAATCAGAAAGAAGCCATGCCTGACACGGTTAGTGTGGCTGATTTACTAGGGTAGCGCTCCATGAGGCGTCCAGCTTCATCCTTCCTCTCGCAGCCTCAATTTGACTGCTTTGTGCTGATTACAGACCCTTTACCAGGATACAATCATAACATGGGCCAATTATTGTCTTCCATGTTCCCGGGAAATGCCAGTCTGGCACTTAAAGCAATTGAAGCATCCATCCTAGCTTGGGTGACTTGGTACATCTGGAGATTCTTCATAACTCCAGCACTGTATCCGGATGAGCCGCACGAACTGCCTTACTATATTCCCGGTAAATATACCCAATGTATCCGTAGCCTACAAATGTTGACAATGTCATCTGGAAGTCATTGGCCACGCGCCCTCACTATTCACAAACGCAACTCACCTATTCAAGAAAGGCCGCGCACACTTCTGCAACAAGCCCTATAGCCTCACCATAATGGGTGCACAAATATACGTTATAAGCTCCGCACCAGACATTCAAACCGTGTATAAAAACCCAAAATCACTAAATTTCGACCCGGTTATTCAAGAAATCCTGCCCAAATATGGGATTGAACAAGACACGATGGAACAGATGTTTCGTCTGGAAGACGGGGAGAAACATCATTGGGTTGATAGGTTGAATGCGGATTTCAAGTTGTTGTTGCATCCTGGGGATGGGCTGGAGGAGGTGCAGAGGGGGTTGTTAGGACGTGTTGATGAGTTGTTGACGTGGGGAAATTTGCGGGGGAGGATGGTAGTTTCTGAACATGAGGACGGGTCGGCGAAAATAATGAATTTGTTCGATTGGGCAGCTTTGGTTCTGACGGATGCGCAAACTCGGGCGTTCCTCGATGAGTCGATTTTTGAAGTTTGTCCGGATCTGATTGAGCGGTTTCAAGAGTATGAAGATGAGGGGTGGAAGGTACCATTGGATCTTCCCAAATGGGCTGCAAAACAGATGTATGAGTCGAAGGATTATATCCAAGAAGGGTTTGTGAAGTATATGAGGCTCCCGGCTGAGAAAAGGAAGAATGAATCTTGGATCATTGGGAAGATACTGGAATCTAAGGGGGTTACAACAGATGATTATCAAAAGGCTTTGATTCTCTTCTCGTTCTACCGGGTTATCAACGCTAATGCGTATAAGTTGAGTTATTGGGTATTGGCATATCTCCTCTTCGATGAGGAATTAATGGCGTCGGTCAAAGCTGAGATTAAGCCGGCATTCAAACCTGCTGGATCGTTGGACCTGGATTACCTCTTCTCATCTTGCCCCCTCCTCGCTTCAGTCTGCGAAGAAGCGCTTCGCGTCACCGTTTGGTCCGTGGGAGCACGACGCGTAGATCACGACATCATCATCAACGGCAAAAAACTGCGCGCAGGACGACAAGTCATGATGCCCTACCGAGCCATGCATCTCGACGATACCATCTTCGGCGACGACGCGAACAGTTTCAAAGCCCGTAGATTCCTAGCTAACCCGGCATTGGTGAAAAGTACGAGCTACAGACCCTTTGGTGGAGCATCGCATTATTGCCCCGGAAGGTTTATTGCTAGGAAGGAGGTTCAGATGTTTGTTGCGATTGTGATTCAGAGGTTTGGGTTGGAGGTGGTGACGAAAGATGGAGAGGAGCCAGTATTTCCGAAGATGGATGATACGTTACCGTCTGGAGGGATGCAGTCGCCTTTGAAGGGGCACTATATTAGTGTTCGGGTTACTAAGGCTTCATAATTCTGAATGAATAACTTCTGATCTTTTGATCGGTGGAAAGGTTGTGAAAAAGCGGCATAGTAATGTCTATTAGGGCGATATTGGCTACAGATTCAGCTAACCTTACGTTTTGTGGAAGCTACCTTGACAGCATTGATGAACGACGGATTTGACCGCTTCAATAGTACACATGCGGAATTGAATATGAAGTGACGAGGAAAGGTAATATATGTTGTACATTCTCTAAATATGAAAGAGCTTTAAATGATGAATGGCTCTATTCACTCCCCGAGGTAGTTATGCAATCCCTCTATCTAGCGACACTGGCATGCGGTGAGTGATATTCCCAGAATCCTGGTCTAGTAAAGTCATGAGAATGTCCCTCTTTTGCCGCAGACGGTCCACTCTTCTACTCGACTTAAGATGCCATACCTCGCCTTCTTGGATAGCCACTATTGAGTATTGCAATGCTTCAGCTAGCCTCTCACCATGTAATTCTCCACTCAAAAGCGCGGAGTCCCAACTGTAATAACCTGGTAATTTGGCACCTGATTTAGCCAAACTCAAATTTGCCATTCCTTCTAGAGCCGCGAACCGACTAGTAGCCCTGTGTAGACCTTTGTGGTGATTTGCTCCCTCGAGAACAGCTCGGTATGTGGCTTCCGCTTCCACCAAATGTCCTTGTTCGAGATGGTCCCCGGCGACACATACCATCGTCCACAGTACATTACGTGCGTATTGGCTGTAGACCTGGCGTTGATCTCGAAGGAGTGCTCTCCGTGTAGTGTAGCGTTCGCTCTGGTGTTCCCGTGGAAAGGCCTCACACAATCGTTCCTCAGCATATAGTGTCCTCCAGTCGCGGCGTCCTAGCTGTTCGTTAAGAACATCCCGAATGCTGATCGCAATTCGAACCCCTAAATCTTCCCTCGAGGAAGGTAATCGTGACAATGCGTCGAAGATCAGAATCCACGGATGAGGGCCATGATACTCTCTCAACAGATTCTTGATATGCTGCAATAATACCGCAAATACATTGTTACCTTCCATCCAAGGCGTTCTCGGAGAGGCGCTCCTGTGACTCAAAGAGTCTCTGCTTATATTGTGCCCGGTGTCGTTAGGAAATAGTCTACTATTCTTGCAAACCAGAGATAAAATGAGGCACAAACTCATAGGATGAGGATCCCGCAAGCACGGCTCTACCGCCAAGAAAGAGTTGCGTATGCTCGCACTCCACTCGGGATCATTTCTAAGCAGCAGAGCCATACCATCCTGGAACAGTTCATGGAACTTTTGATGCGCTGTTTCGCGGTGAACGAGTGGCTCATTGTGCTGGTGCACGAGAGTCTGGCCGAGATACCATCTGCAGTAGTCGCGAGAACTCCTTATAGCTCGGTCGTATAGGCAGGATGAGATATCCTGGATTTTCATATAAGGGTCTGACATCCTCAAAACAGGAAGCATTTGGTGGAAGAGGGATTTTGCGGATCGTTTATTGGCCGGCGATAGTGAGGCAGCATGAGACGTGCTTGTGCTGCTGCATGCAGATGGATGCGCTTGAATTGCCCCATTGGTGCAATCTCGTTCAGATTGAACGGAAGACTCGCAGCTGGAAGTCCCGGGCGAGCTCTCACAGCTCGATGGCTCCACCTTAACACCCCTAGTGGTTTTCTCGCTGGTACATGAATGTGGCTCTATGGACGAAGCATTCATTCCCGCAAGATATAATTTGTGAGTATAGTGCTGTCTTTGCCTCCGATTCTTGCACTCAAAACCCCAGTTTGTAAGTCTAGTCCTGACCTGTCGCTTGCTATTCATCCTATGAGTGTTCGAGCCATCAGACAATTGGAAATGAGCTACTCACTTGACACAGTATTCCGGGCTAATCTCCTTGTTGAGTTGATCTGTAACTCCATCAAGTGTCATGTCCTTGTACCATGCCTTGATCTTCCACTTCAAACGCTCCCAAACTTCGTAGGGCGGAGGATTTAATGGCATAGTTCTATTGGATCTCGCAGCGCACCTGTTTCTGTGGTAGCAACACAAACTCCCATTAGGCTTCCAGTCCTCCGCATATGTGTCGTGCGAGACACTCTGGATCTGGGGTTAGTGAACCTAAATCGTGTTCAATTGCCAGCGGTGTGAGGTGAGGCTGACATATACGGCCAAGTTTAGCGTCTTGGAAAGCTACAGGGTGGCCCTGCATGTAAGATATACGGTGATTTAGCGCAGGCGGTAATCCCGAAAATCACCAATAAAAGAGTTATAAAGCTTCAGGACGACTGTTACTCGTCGTGTTCCTATGTTTTGTCGATGAGTAATCACTTGGAAGTAGTTCATCAGTAATCGTGGGCGACAATGTTCCTTGGCTGCTATCTGACGTAGTGAAGCTTGTAACAACAGTGAGTTCACAGGGCAATTTGCATCCTGAAACTTTTCGAATGTTTCGTTGAATCATATACAAGTTGCGTCTTCGGATGAATATTGGGAAGGGCTAGTTCAGTACTCGAATAAATTTATCTTCTCATAATTTACTGATTCGAAAGCAATTTGGTAAGTCAACTACCTCACTTAATATTCGATGGTTGATCACCAAAGTGTGAAAAGTTCGTGCAAAACAAATATTTATTACTCAACTACGGGTACACTATTACTGTCCGTATTGTCCGATCAAATGAGTGTAGTGTTCAATTTGACACATTTCTCAGTTGGAATAACCTCGCCGGAGTCCCACTAGAAACACGTGTCAGAAGAGTCCTTAGGCCATGATATGATGCACTTACATGTTCGTGAACGCATCCGTCAACCCATCGCCATCGATCTGTGACCGAGTAACGAGCCCAAGACATGTTGGTGGCGGGATCGAAGCACCAAGCGGAGTTCGAGGCAGACCCTGCAGGTCTTCCGTTGCAGAATAGGGACCAGATAGCTTGTGGTCCATCTTGATAACCCGCATGGTGTTGCTGTCGGACAGTTAGGTTTGCTCAACGGCTCGGACGCATCTCACAAGCTGAACGTACCTTGTAAACATTGTCGATGAGGGAGAACATCTTCCTCGCGTCTCCGTCAATTACAAATGCCTTGTAAAAATCATACGCTCTCTGCGCAGTTTGCTCAACGGTGACGGTTGGGTCAGGCTTGCAAAGCTCCGGTGGGGACTTGTACTGATTGCACAAGTTCTCTCCCCTAGCAACAAGAAGAGAGTCACTCGCTGGTGCAGCAAGCCCAGTGATGGGCGCCAACACGGCAGCGCAAAAAAATGTCAAGAGACGCATGTTTCAAGATGTCAAAAGATTGTGTCGTGAACAGTTGAGGGATCTGCGCGCGCAACCCATGGACTGCATAGTAACTATATAAACCCACCTCGCACGCACCGGGTGGGGAACGTTGTCTTTGCTCTTTATTATGACGCAAATAAATAATCCGACCAAGAGGCTCTAGATTGTTGGCTAATTTCGGCACTTTGATTTCGGTTTATTGTTCGCGTGCTTGATTGGGCAGATAAAAATCCGAGGGTATTGATGAAAAGCAGGGATGATGAGATAGGCTGGACGCTTTCAACCGATAGTCACTTATAAGGGCCAAGGCTTGCCATGCGCAATGCCTGTTTGAGTGGGCGAATTCACTGAAGTGTTCACTGATTAGGTGGACGGGATCTCTGGTCGCACAAACCTTGGTCGTTTCTTGTTCGCTCATCTGGCTAATTCCAGATGCGCTCATCCAATCCTTCCCAGCTAAATCGTGTCACGGTGCTAAATTACGTTAAACCTCATTAAGAGACTTGCCAACTAAATATAGGGTCGAAACATCTGCGAACTCCACGCCTACAAGCTTGGAGAAGCTTAGCAACTTCTCAGCTTCTACATTTTACATTGTCGGTCGAAAGGATAGTCAATAAATCCTTGTTCTAGTCCAGCAATCGATACCCTGCATGTTGCACAAGGTAGATCATTGTTGAGGAGTCTATTAGTGAGTTTTCGGACCGACTCAAGAATTTCGTATGAAGTTGACTCACGTTTCCGAGAGCTATGTTGATCTTCACGCTCAATTTGAACACAAGGGATCTATGTATCAATATCAGAGAACCAGTGATATGAAATCATTGCTACGATGCGCCCTACAGCTGACCAATGGCTTAAGTATGTAAGCAAGATGTCAAGGCAATTTTACATGTGAAGCGCGAATCATGCGCAGAGAAATCTTTCCAGATCCTTTAAATTTATCTTCATTCCAATACCCTGCAGAAAGAGCCATCTCGAAATGGAATGCAAACTATTTTCTTTCCCTCAATTGGAAATCAGCTTCTACCCACTGCCCTTGAAATGCTGGTCCCGGATGTAGAACGGTGAGAAAGACCGAAGCCACTAGAACAATTGCCCCTTCGAGTACCAGAAATGCTTCTTCGTTGTTTGCAAGTTCACTATCAAAGCCTTGGCTGAGCTCGGCGACCCGATAACACGTTCGGATAAAAATGCAAGTGGTGGCGATAGACAAACCTTCAATAAACATCAGCTCAAGTCTCTGAGAGGACAATGCAGGTTAAGAGACCCACCAATAAGAAAGTGTTTGAACTTTGAGGACTGCTGCAAGCTTGCAAAGGCCTGATTCCATCTTGAACGATGCCGACGCACATTCCAGCCAAAGTCAATACAAAGCCCTACAAAGGCAGTCATAGCCACCAAATGAGCAGAGAGACCAGCTTGGACAACAGAGATACCAAGGTCAATCTTGCTCAAATCTTCCCCACCAGCAATTGCGCCTCCAGTGGCTTGTAAAATTAGGGCAACGAAGTCGCAGACCATGAAAGTAATTGTATAAGTTCGCGGGCGGAAACGTGCTAGTTCCTCTCCATATACACCAATAATGCGAGCGAGACACAGGTAGATCGCTGCACTGAAGAAGGCTGGTCCTATGGTGATCGTGATCAGGTACTGCCTGAATTTGTCCGTTCCGAAGTGCATCTGGACGCGAGCAACGTAGCCAATTATCTCAAGGAGTGCTCCCGACCCCATGCCGAAAAGGAAGCCCCATGTTTTCGTCTGAATACCAAGGTAGAGTTGAGCTGGGAGGACGAGGGAGTATGCGGCGAGGAAGAAGGAATTGCCACCTAGGTTTGGTTGATCCATCGCAATTAATAGAGAAAATGTACTGCAATATGCTCAAACAGATCCAATGATAACTTTACATACCTTTTAATAAAGGGTGAACCTGTAATGACCCAGGGCATCTTTTATAATCACAATGGATTGGACATTTGCAGCCGTATACTCCTGAAGCACCATTCGATTCCAACCCGTAGACGAGTAGACCAATCAGAGTGTCAATGGAGAATAGAACCTTCAGTATGCCCCACAAACGCACGGCGTATGCGTTCGTCCTACGATAGGTCTGTAGACGAGCGAACCAATAGGAGCATTTCACGGACGGGGTACTGGATCGAAGTGTCTAACCACATCAAGTTACCTTGCCTCAGGTATCTCCACCGCGGAACCCGAGAGTTCCACTGCGCGATTGTTTGGTAATCTTCTGTATCTTCTAATTGACGCTGCGCCAATCTTGAATTCGCTCACAAATACATGGAATCGGCTTCTGAGATTCACGAGAGAGCTCCGGCAAAACGGAAACGAGCGACACACACGCGCTCGAGATTAGGATGCAACGTCTGTCGGTACGTTATTCTTCTATTGCATGACCTCCATTCTTAGTCATTTGTCTCAAACATGGATTAGCATTCGACGTATTAGATGCGATACCACCCGTCCAGCGTGCGTGAAATGCACAAGCACTGGTCGAACCTGCGACGGATACCCAACCAGGACTGAGCCGCACACTGCTCACAAATTTGGCATAAAAGCCCTTCTCCTCCCTCGCTTACACCCTTCTTCTCCCATCAAACATGCCCATGAATCCAGAGCGTTGAGATATTTCGAAAAGCACACTGCTCATCAGCTTTCTGGTCACTTTGAAACCGACTTCTGGGCCACCCTAGTCCTTCAAGTTGGATCGCGTGACTATGGAGTTCGACATATGACTATCGCTCTCGGATCTCTCCACCAGGATTACTGTTATAGCGCACTGGCTGAAACAAGATCACAGCCAGATGAAGGCTTGCAAAAACACGCTGTTCACCATTACACGGAGGCCATCCGGATTCTCACTGTTGGCATCGATGCTTCCAGCCATACAGGCCTAGAAAACATCCTCTTATGCTGCATCCTCTGCGTCGCATTCGAATGCCTACGTGGCGGATACCCAGAAGCTGGAGTGCACCTCCGAAGCGGGCTCCAAGTCCTCAATGACTGGAGTCAGGGGACCCGAACCTCCCCAGCATTCACATCCCCGGCAGGCCATCTAATCCGCAACGAACTAGTCCCCATCTTCCGCCGCCTATCTCTCCAAGCGCAGACCTTCTCCAGCGCTCAACTTCCACTCAGCTCCCAGCTCCTCCTCAACCACCCCCTAGCCTCCTTCTCCGACATCCAAGATGCTCGAAACAGCCTCGACGCCCTCCTCACATCCGCCTATATATCCTCCACGACCACCAATTACACCGACACCCCCAACCACACAGCCGCACTAACAACATGGCAAGAAAACTTCAAAACCTACCTCACCTCCCACCCCTCCCCTTCTCCTCAACCCATACCCTCCGTCCCCACAACCACCCTCCTAACCCTCTACCATCTCCTCGCAAAAACCATGCTCGCTACCTACAACACTTCAGAACTATACTTCGACGCCCACATCCCAACATTCACATACATGCTCTCACTAATCCAATCCCTAACCACACCCTCATCCCAGCCCCCACCAAATTTCACCCTAGACATGAATATAGTCCCCATCCTCTACTACATAGCCGTGAAATGCCGAGATCCGCTGATTCGTCGACGAGCTATCGGGATGCTGGAGGAGAGGCCTAGGAGGGAGGGGATGTGGGATTGTTTTGTGTGTGCGAGGGTTGCTAGGGAGGTTTTGATGGTTGAGGAAGGGGCGAGTGATGGACTGGGCTGGGTTAGTGAGGAGGTTAGGGTTAGGAGGGTGGATGTTGATGTTGACTTGGAGAGGAGGAAGTTGAGGGCGAGGTTTAGGATTGGGGATGGTGGGTGGGGAGATGTGAGGGTGTTGGAGTGGTGAAGAGGTGGGGGTTTGCTGTGGATGAATGGGGAGGAATGCACTGCTGCGCTGTATAGTCCTCTCCGGTTCTTAGTAGCCGAACATCCGGGTAGCTTTCGTCTCCTGTTTTTTTAGGATAAAAGGATTCGTGCCTGTGACGTACGATGTGATCCCTCTCTGTTCCCCCATCACTGATCTGATCGAAATAGCTTCAGGCCCCTTTTCAGGCCAGTCAAAATACGTCAGTAAACTCACCTTACCTCAACCAAGACAAACGCCCCTCACATGACCCACTTCCCACTCACTGCC
This sequence comes from Nigrograna mackinnonii, assembly GCA_001007845.1. Taxonomy (NCBI): domain Eukaryota; kingdom Fungi; phylum Ascomycota; class Dothideomycetes; order Pleosporales; family Nigrogranaceae; genus Nigrograna; species Nigrograna mackinnonii. The sequence continues at coordinate 248,817 of JGVQ01000029.1, read as the reverse complement.
CAGGTCTTCCGCTTCCAAATACCCATCCCTACCTAAAGCGATACCAAAGAGATCCCCACGTGCAGCGATGCTATCCAGCTATTCATAGCGCGCCCCTGACACAACGACTCCCCAAGCAAAACATCTAGAACATTATCCCGCACGTAATATCCAGCCACAATTCATGGCAAAAAAAAATTTCTACGAACTGGATGGGCAACCTGGATGTAAATCGCATTGCTTGAATACTGCCACATACGTATGTACACACTAGGCCTAATCTTAGGCGTTCTACATCCTTACGCAAAGAATTGTTGATCTTGCGAGGTGGGGTTTTGGCTGCTGATGGGAACAGGTTTGGAAGTCCTGGGTTTGTTTGGAAGTGGATGGATGTTACATTGAATGTGTTTTCAGCTTTAGGAGTTGATCATAGCCACCCTCGAGGGGATGGCGATGGCGAAGACAGTGAGAAATGACTCGTGATTGATGATGGCGATGTTGGTGAGGATGGCATCAGCAATTGGACTAAGATGTACTAGGCGCGGGGACGGGAGATTGGTGTTGGATTGGTAAGGTCGGGTTGTTTTTGGAGATTAGGTATGTGTTCGCTCACGTGGCGGGATGGCGGCACTGCACTGCACTGTGAGGCTGGTGTATTTGGCGTAGACTAATTAGGCCATTTGTAATTGTCGCGATGGGTCTTCGAAGACGGTATTTTCGCTTTCCTGCAGCGCATAAGGGATAGCATCAACTGAATAACAAATACAGAATTCATTAACAGAGAAGCATGTTCATATCGTCGCCGCAAAAGCCAAAGACGTTGCGGTTCACAAGTCTGGTAGGGCATAGCGCTGGTGTTCTCGCACCTTACAGAGACGCCGTGCTATTTTTAGCCACACTTATAAACCCATCACCAACCCTCTTTCTCTCTATTTGTGCCGTACGTGCCGTCTATCCAGCTGCAAATACGTGCGGCGCAGAAAATGGCTAAGCAGCCACTCCAACTCTTGATCACAAATTCTCATGTCGTCGTGCGGCGGTGCAGGGTATAACTGTTTCCGAGAGGAGGGTATGAGTGCTGAGAAACATCGTTACCAATCTCACGGGGCTGTACGACCAAGAGGGGAGAAAATCTAGACCACGAGACTGCATCAGCAAATGTCGCTAAACCGAAATGGCAAAGAGGAGGAAAAATAAGCTTAAATTTGAAGCCCTAACAATAGTCTAGTCCACGAGGCCAGCATGTCTAAGTTCTTTGCGTTTGCTGATCAATTTAGAAGAACGTGGAGCTGGCTGCTGCGGCTGAGCGGCGTGGGCAAAGCGGGGCGCTACCACGTTTACTTCTCAGTCAGAACCAAGACCAAAAAACAACTGCGCCTCAGATACAGAGCTCCCTCATTCGCTCCACAATCGCCCTTTCTCTCGGAAACACATCCTGCCGGTTGCTGTAATTGGGTGCATGTTTCGAGAATTTCTGGGTCTCCCCTGCATGAGATTGCGACTTTGTTTCTTGCCTGTGTACTCTGCGCTTCCCAGCTAGCGCGGCTCCCCACGTTTCTATTCTCTGTAAGACAAGGAAACAAACATGTCTCGTGGAGGCTGAGCTTACCTCACACAGCACCAAAAATGTAGACGTTGGATGTCATACCGCCAATCTCGGCGCCGGCCTCATCCGAGCTGGGAGATGATGGTCGATTAGTTAGTCGAGATGGCGAGGTTAAGGCAAAGGTTGTTGGGGATATAAAGATGGGACGGTTGGTACCTCAAAGCATCTCTCATCACTATCCAACACTTCCATCCATCTACTCAATAATCCAGCTTTCAAAGCAAAAATTTCCAGTTTCTCTATTTTTTCCTTGACTATTCTTGGTTTTACTTTGTAGTTCATCACATTCACTACAACCACACCACTCCCAACCAACAACCAATCAAAACCACTTAATCACCAACCAAATCACTCAAAATGGTCGCCATCACTTCCATCCTCGCCGCTTCCACCGCCATCTTCGGCCTTTCCAGCGCCGCTCCGGCCACCGTAAAAGCAACAGGCGTAATCCACCGCGTCTTCGCCGGCTCCACAACCGCCAACAACGGCCTACACTTCGAGCCTGAAAACGTAGTCGCCGAGCCAGGAGACGTAGTCGAATTCCACTTCCTCCCAAAGAACCACACCGTCGTTCAATCCTCCTTCGACAAGCCATGCGTCCCACTCGACGGCGGCGCCGGTTTCTTCTCTGGCTTCAACTTTGCTACTCCTGAAGGCGAGGCGGATAAAGTTTTCACTATCTCCGTTCAGGATCGCAAGCCTATCTGGTACTACTGCTCCCAGACTAATGGCGATCATTGCCAGAAGGGTATGAGCGGTGTTATCAACCAGGACTTCAACGGCGACAAGACTCTCACCAAGTACAAGGAGAATGCTGTCAACACTACTACTGTCCAGCCTGCTGAGGACCCGCTGAAGTCTCAGGGTGGTGTTATTTCCCCCAACAAGCCTTTGTAAATGATGGCTTTGGGGTGGGGAGGAGTGTTTGATATATCACATATCTCTTTTGAGCGGATCGTTCCTTTTATTGCATGGCATGGCATGGCATGGGCATTCAGCATAGCGTTGGTGTTTTTTTATCTTTTTCTGATTTTTGCATTGTTGTATACATTTTGAGTTGTTTTTTTTAGAGAGGGTGCTGGGTTTAGACTTGGATGGATACCTACCATCATTCTTCATCATAATTACCTTTAAAGTAATGAATAATCTATATTCGGCTTTAACATATTTTTTTCCTTCTCATTTATTCATCAGTGAGACAAGTTTACTGACATCTTCCACTGCATAGTAAGAATTACACCGTAGCGAGAAATCCCAGAGGTACTTCGACTTTAAAGTAGTGAAAAGTGTTCCTACCTGTACATGTCCATGCGTCAGTGCTTGCGCCTGGAACGGGGTGCCTGATTTCGCGACATGTTAGGACACTCCCACTGCGGCTTCAGCGCCAGGCGTTTAAAGCTTTAAATAGTTGTAAGTCAACGGTAATCTGGTCTTGGAGCCTTTCAATCACACTATCTAGTCACCGATATCGCTACGGTGGCAATGTAGAGATGATTTATATAGGGTCGCTAACGGTGATTAATACCTCTCCATCTAAGTAGGCCGTAGTCTGATAGCCATCCCAAGTCGCGACCTACACACTCACATAATTATTCCAATGTAATATAAGCCTCGGGAGGGGGAATAAGCCAAGGCTGTGGCTAGTAGGTCTGTGGCAGTGCGCCCCGTCCCAATAGCGATAGTTGTATTAGTGGGTGGAGGATCTCGCACTTTCATTGTCTAACTCCCCTCATTCGATGCGCGCAACCGCTAGGCCTTGTAGCAGAATCGCTCTCCTGCAAGTTCCCGCCGCCTAGAGACAGCTATGCAAGAGCCAAAGGTTTACTATACGTTAAAGCGAACGAATCGCACCAGGTTTCGGTGTACAGCGCAAGGCTCCTGCTGACATCCAGGCGACATGAGCCTCCCTTCACCGGCCAGCCTACGCCACGATGCAACCTTGCGGACAGTGCCTACAACAACCACCGCACCACCACCTCACGATCGGTCCTCCGACGTCTGCCTCTATACGGTCGACCCTCAGATACCTCGCGCCGACGTGCCCAACAAGACGCACCAGTCGCGCTTGTCATGATTTCGCGCGTCAGCCATGGCCTTGATACGCCTCTTGCAGTGCAAACCGGACGGCGCCATCGTTTTTCGCGAACCCACCAGCGACCCTATACCTGCCTACGCAATACTCTCTCATACATGGGAAAAGGAGGAGGTCACTTTTCAAGATATGGAAGCTAATGCGGACATGGGCAAGCCTGTCAACAAGGCTGGGTGGAGAAAGATACAGTTCTGCGCAGACCAGGTCGCAGCTGATGGGCTGCAATACTTCTGGATAGACACATGCTGCATTGACAAGAAGAATGCGGTCGAACTCGGCGCAGCGATTAACTCTATGTTTCGGTGGTATCAGAATGCCGCGCGCTGCTACGTCTACCTTTCAGATGTATCTAAATCGGAGGGAGCGAGTGGCGAAAGAGCTTGGGAAGAGGCCTTTAGGACGAGTCGATGGTTTACACGAGGTTGGACGCTTCAAGAGCTAATCGCACCAAAGCAAGTTGACTTCTTCAGCGCAGAGCGTGAGCGACTTGGGGATAAACCATCGCTTATGGCTGAGATACATGGGATCACGGGTATTCCGGAAAGAGCTCTCCAAGGCGATGCGCTGTCGAATTACAGCATTAGAGAGCGGAGGTCCTGGGCCGAGCGCCGCAAGACTACGATTGAAGAGGACATGGCGTACTGTTTGATCGGCATCTGCGGTGTCCCAATGGTGCTTAACTATGGAGAGGGAAGAGAACACGCGTTTGAACGGCTAGAGAAGGAAATCAACACCCTGTACAAAGGTAGACTGCTGCATAGACGTACGTAATAAAGCGATGGTGCTAACTAGCATAGGTATGGACTTCGAACAATATACCGTCAGGTTTAACCTGAGCTCGTTGCCAGAAGCCGCAGAATTCGTGGCCAGAGAGGAGGTGCTGTCGAAGATGCATGAGCTGCTTCATGGTCATAGCAGCCGAGCGGCAGTCGTCCTTCACGGGCTAGGAGGAATGGGAAAAACTCAGCTGGCAGTTCAATACGTCAGACGGCATAAGGAGAAGCACACAGCGATCTTCTGGATAAACGCGAATGATCAAAATTCTTTCCAGCTCAGCTTTCGCGACATCGCGCAGCAGGTCCTGCAGTGTCATCCCTCAGCTAGAGCGCTCAGTAGCGTAGACTTAGAAGGAGACCTCGATCAAGTGGTTAGTGCAGTCAAGGCCTGGCTCAATCTCCAGGGAAATTCACATTGGCTACTAATTTACGATAATTACGACAACCCTCGACTTTCTAAGAATGCCGACCAATCGACAGTAGATATACGTCAATATCTGCCAGAAAGTGATCACGGCTCGATTATTATCACAACACGTTCAGCGAGAGTTACTCAAGGTCAGCGTCTCCACGTCCAGAAGCTAATAAGGCTCGAAGACGGGCTCAAGATCCTGGCGAACACGTCTAGGAGGGAAGGTGTTGAAAACGGTATGTCATATGGATATTAAACGAGTGAGATGAAGCTAATGAGACAGATCCTGGTGCAAGAGAGCTCGTCTCGAAGCTTGATGGCCTGCCTCTCGCGCTCGCTACTGCTGGTGCTTATCTAGAGCACGTGACTGATAGCTTCGCGGAGTATCTTCAGCTGTATGAGGCATCATGGGTAGAACTCCAGGCCACGAGTCCAATGCTACGCTCATACGAAGACCGTTCACTATATACGACATGGCAGGTCACGTTCGATCAGATACGAGAACAGAACGCGGCGTCGGCTCAGTTGCTTAAACTATGGGCCTATTTCGACAGGCAAGACGTGTGGTTTGAACTTCTTCAACATGCATGCTCTGAGGACGATGAGTTGATACAGAAGCTTGCCAAGAGCAAACTGAGCTTTAATGAAGCAATCCGACTGCTATGCGAATACGGCCTAGCTCACCAAGAGCCTTCACCTAGCCAACCATCTGGTTCCGTAGGGTACGGAGTGCATAGCTGTGTGCACTCATGGACGATATCTGTCTTGAACAGCGAGTGGGATGACAACCTGGCGCGGTTAGCTCTGACTTGTGTGGCATCTGAAGTTCCTAGCACGCATGTGGACAAGTGGTGGCTTCTTCAGCAACGGCTCCTTCAACATGTTGCAAGACATGAACAATTTATCACGAACGGCAACATGAATGTCAGGGGAATGGAATGGGCATTGCATGAGCTAGGCCTACTCTACAAGGACCAAGGCAGGCTAGCTAACGCGGAGACCATGTATGATTGGGCGCTACAAGGCTATGAGGAGACTCTTGGACAGAAGCACATATCGACACTTCATATAGTCAACAACCTAGGTAACCTCTACAAGAACCAAGGCAGGCTAGCCGACGCGGAGGCCGTGTACGATCGGGCGCTACAAGGCTATGAGGAGGCTCTTGGGCCGAAGCATATATCGACACTTCAGACAATCAACAACCTGGGCTTACTCTATGCGGACCAAGGCAGGCTAGCTGACGCGGAGGCCATGTACGATCGGGCGCTACAAAGCTATGAGGAGACTCTTGGACCAAAGCACATATCAACAGTTGAAACAGTCAACAACATAGGTATCCTCTATGCGGACCAAGGCAGGCTAGCTAACGCGGAGGCCATGTACGATCGGGCGCTACAAGGTAAGGAGGAGACTCTTGGACCGAAGCACACATCAACACTCGAAACAGTCAACAACCTAGGTATCCTCTACAAGGACCAAGGCAGGCTAGCTGACGCGGAGGCCATGTACGATCGGGCGCTGCAAGGTAAAGAGGAGACTCTTGGACCGAAGCACACATCGACACTCGATACAGTCAACAACCTAGGTATCCTCTACAAGGACCAAGGCAGGCTAGCTGACGCGGAGGCCATGTATGATCGGGCGCTACAAGGCTATCAGGAGGCTCTTAGGCCTCAGCATCTACCGTTTTATTTACCAGCGCTAAACACTTGTATCAACTTTGGTAACCTCTACGTGCGAACAGGTCGTAAAGATGCGGCGAAGATAATGTATAATCGGGCATTGGCTGGATACACGGCTGTCCAAGGGCCTTCTTCGAAAAGGTGTAAGGGGCTTGAAGATCGGCTTCAGGAGTTGCAAGTTGCGTCTGCTGAGCCAAATGAAGTCCCAGCTGAGTCTACAGAGATCAAACCGCCGAAGTCGAGGTCTCTAAAGCGCAAGCTGGGAATGCGTTAGGGCACAGGATAGGCCGTGATAGTAAACTTATGCCTAGGATTCTCTTCAACGTCCTTGTCCAAATCTATGACTGTAGCCTAACTGTCCTGAACTTGCTAAGTACTATGACACCGTTCGACGATAAGAATGCGGATGCATAGATTAGGCGTTTAGCGTCCCTTAAAAGCTTAATACTGAGGTATGATCACGAGCAGTGTGGTGCATCGCTATGTTGCTTAGCCAATTTGTCCATTTTATAGCCACATGTCGAAATTGTAACGTATATGGCGCGTAAATGTTGCTTTGCATAACACTATAATCATCGCGTAGCCATGCAAGTCGCGCTACAACATGACAAGGGCTATCTCGCTTGATATGAAGGTACCGATCAGCGTAGCAACGTTGCAAGAATCATCTTCATGTACCCGTAATAAGGCTGAGGGGGCCAATTAGCACAGTCTTCAGACTTTCACGGGCGGAAATAGTATGAGATAGCTTTTTAGAGCGACGAGAGTTCGGCGTTAGACATGCGATAGAGGTTCCCTAATCTGCTACCGATTAGGGCACTTAGAATCTACGCTTCGATAGCGGTAACAAGGGCGATATTTTTCTAGAAAGTAAGTGTCAGACGATCAGGAAGGATACCTAGTACATAAATCTATGCCGCAAAATGTTGTTAAAGTATGTGGAAGTGGGTTTTTACCGCTATGAGTCTTAAGTAGCTATTGATTTTCTAGCTACGCTGTGATTCTCGCTACGTAGTAAGGGATAGTAGATTTGGGAATATTGACTTAGCGAGACAATTTTACATTCAAGCTCCCCTTTAACTCTCCTTCTATAGATATGTTTCTAGCCTACCTACGCACTTGATTATATGCACCCAGCCACTACATCCAAGACAATCCAAAAGCCCAAGGCAGCCAAGTCACCGAAGATAATTACTCCTTACAACCCGACATCCACCTTACCCATCTCCCTCTCTCCATCTACCTCTCGCCCTCCCCCTTCCCCAACCCCGCACTCCTAACAAACGGTTCTAAAGGAAAAACCTGCCTCTCCTCCTTCACGCTCTCATAAACACCCCTCCACCTCTCCCTCAACACATCGGGCGTCTCCCACGCAAACTCCTCATCCCTCAACCAAAGCCTAAGCAAATGCCTTCTCTTCCCCATCCCCACATCATCCACAAACCCATCCCTAGCATGAAAAACACTCAAATTATTCACATACTGGATATCCCCCTTTTCAAAATCGAGCGACAGGGCGTGTTTTTCGGCGAGGAAGTGCAGCGTGTCGAGGGCTTCGGCTTGGGCTTCGGTTATAGGTGGGATGTGTGGGGAGCGCGGGAGGGATTGGAAGCCGGTGAATGTTCGGCGGGCGTATTGGATTATTAGACGTTCGGGGGTGGTGGAAGTGGCGGGTTGGTGGTGCAGGAGCGGGCGCGTTGTGTAGGGTCTTGAGGTCGGGGTTTTGTTGTCGAAACTATTTCCAGATCAATTCAGTTCAGTTCGATTTGATTGAGACATGATAGAAGATGTGAGCACATAGATGATGCAACCCAACCCAAACTCAAACTCATTCCCCCCTCCCAAAACAAAGAAAAAAATCCAAAACCAAAAAAACTCACATCTCAACAGGCCACCCCCCCGCCAACGTGCCAACTAAATCCGGTCTCGTTCCCACAATCTCATTATAAACCCTCCAACTACTAGCAACCTTACTCCTCCCCCCTTCCTTCGCAGTCTCAAGACAAAAAAGCGCAATAACATCCCCGGAATCCGTATGAAAAACCTGTTTATCTGCCGTGTACGCCGGGGCACCAATCTTCCCCTTCGCCGTCGGGGATGTAGACAAGTCTTTGATGTGATTTAGAACCACGTCGGCGGGTTCACCGTTGTATTGGTGGTCTTGTCGACCCCGGATGGGAGCGATGTGGGATGAGAGACCGGCGTAGATGATTATATTTTCTGTGCGGGTGTAGGAATCTACGGGGATGCCGCGGAGGACTTTGAAACCGAATCCAGTGTGGATTTCTCGGGATACGTCGCGGAGTCTAGAATGTAGAGATGGGAGTGGGAATGTTTCTTGGGAAATGTATCCGAGTGGTTTGTTTAAGCTTTTGAAGTGTTGCAAGGCTGAGTCAATCTCTTTGAGGTCCGAGGGTGTGAGTTCGAACGTCCAGTTGTATCGTGAGGCAATGTCTTGGTTATCCCAGACTAGATCTGATTCTAGGCGTTGTGGAAAACCCTCGGGTAGCGTCTTGTCTAGAGTTTCTGTTTCTAGACGCCTTTTTACGCGGGCGAGATACTTGTCGTAGTCCGGTGTGTAGCCGATGTCCGGTTGGCCTTCGGGTCCCGGTCTTACTACTTGGGCTGTTGCCATCTTGGCTGAGATAGTTGAGCTGGGAGTGTTGATTTGGGACTGTGGGTATAGTTGAGACTGGCACAGGGTTAGAAGGTTACAACACGTCTATATATGAGGGGCAGATTGTCGATCGTCGACGTAAGTGGGGTCCCCAAACTAGGAAGCTCTCAATAGCTCAAGATATGCGTCAGATGGCGTGCTCGACTTTCAAGGGGTCAGGTACATCAAGGTTACTGCAGAGTGCATGACTATAAACGAACCGCAATATCACTGGACGACAAGATCATGGAACAAACGGCTTGGCACTGAATGGTTCGCTACCTAGGACGTCTCTGCCCAGGGCCATTTGGCAACCCACGCCTAGATGGCAACACAGGGTACCCGTTTGCGACAAATGCAGTGTTTGCTGTGGCCGGCTCTCCCTCGTTCAGCCTCTCCCATAGTTTGGCTATTCCAATTCTTCTCGCAGGCAACATACTATACTGTAAGCTATACAGATTTCGTCGGTGGATCGAAGGCACAAATTGCCCCGATGCGAGACAAAGAAACACTGAAGGTGACAGATAGTGCTTCCGTAGTCGGTTGCCGAGCTCAAAGTACGATTGAAACATCGCACGCAGAGGCAGTGGAATTGACTGTAAACTAGTTAGTGCTGGCAATGCTTACAAGAGAGGGGAATACTACTTTGAGGATGACATAAGACGTCGGAGCCGACTCTACAGCGTCTTGCAGAGGAAAAGCGAGATGACTAAAGTCTTGTAATTCGAAACAAATGCCACCTATAGTTGAAGATTAGTACAAGTAAATAGGCGGGGTTTGTTGTACAAACCCGGCAGGCGTCTCGAATCCTTGATTCGCAGCATGACCGCGAAAAGAGGGAAATGATTCAGGCAAGCTAGCCCAATCTCCAATATTGCCTTTAGACTAATGACAGCTACCCTAGCGCTGGCAAATGTCAAGTAAAAGACAAAGACTGTAGGCGCGAGAAAAAATAATAGGGTGAATAATATGGTCCCTAACAAAAGTTGATCCAAATCGTAATCGCACGAATCAATCCGATTACGGAGGATATTCCTCTTCTTACCACGAAAGAGGTGGAATAAGGATATTATGATGGTAAGCTGCCAGTGGAATATCCGGGCCGATGCAATATAGAAGGAGTAGATGTGGAGAGTGAGTATGGAGACCAGGTCGGAGAATAGTGAGATCGGCATAGTTGCTCCAGCAAACGCAGAAAACCCAATAAAGTGAACAATGTCGGGCAGCCAGGGGCGCAGAAGCGTCATACAACCTATTGAGGCCAGTTAATTCAGGTCACTTGTGGTCTATGGACGAACCTACCTGCCCAGTGGTCTATTACCCATAGGAACAAGTCTCCAAGAAATTCCGCAAGCTCCGTGTTTAGCTTCAAGCCTCCGGGCCACTCCATGAGCCATGAGATCATGCGGCGGAGACCTTCAATCGACCAAGTGGTGAAGATTGTGTCAACCTGAGTCGCGACAAAGTCGGAATTTTCAATAATGTACGATCCTAACGCAATCCCGATGATGACATCGTTCGCCACGAGCCAGAGACTGTTGTAGAATCGGATGTACTCTGGATGGCTGTTTGTGTTGCTTTCCCAGGTGTTCTTCCGTTTTCGCAGGGTGAGGTACTGAATGGGCCAGTAACAGAATTGCTGTAAACGAATGTCAACTTGCTGTGCAGTAGCAAAAATATCTTTTAGGGCAGGAGACTCAAGAGATCTTGGTCGCCATTCCAAGACGCGTAGAATCATCTCGCCCGCAATACGATGCGCGATTAGACCAAAAACAAACAAACGAGCAACAATGGGGTATATCCAAACTCTGGCAATGTAACAAAGCCCAATATAAACATAATCCCACAGGTCATTGGCGGACTCTACAACCCGCTCACTTACACTCTGAGCGCGTTTGTTCCGCCTCCCTATTAGCCCAATATTCTTCTGGAGCACAGAATTCAATTCGAAGGAGCAATTAATTTGGTCGATTATCAATGGCAGCGCAAGCTCTCTTTGCGTAGGTGGATGCGACACCACAGTGTGTAATTTCAATTTCTCAATCAGCTTTATACGCTTCTTCCGCTCGTTGCCATCCTCTTCCTCGTCACCGTCAACGATAGACTCCTTCTTCGCGTTTTCTGCTTTGTCACCAAGGGCAAGCAACATAGGTTTGAGGGACAGATACTGCATGCGCGTTGGATGAGGACGGTCATAGATGATGACCTGCACAGTGAACCGAGTAGCTGAGGGACAGTAGAAGCGTGGGAAGCGAGTAACCGTATCGGTATACGCAACTAGAACATTTGGATCAAAAGTCGTTGGTGGGGAAGAGGGGTTGACGCATCCGAGCGCACGCATATCGGAATGACCGCATCGTTCGAATAGCTCTTGAATATCATGCGGCCCATGCCGCAACAGCGTTCGAACTAACAAAGCGTTCTCGACATTGCGAATCTGCCACAATTTGTAAACATTCGTGGTGTTTGCGGCGTTCATACCTCGACCTCTTGCAGGACAGAAACTACAAAAAGATCTAGTTCCGAATTCCTCCACCCCACCAGCACACCTGGTAACAAGCCTCTCGGGGCATCCGACGGCCAGAAGATGCGCATCAAGCCATTTTGCGCGACCATATCAACATGCTGCCCGTGGCTAGAAAGACCCTCTTCGTTTGAGCTGTTCCCTCGCAGATATTCCACCTCCGGTGGTTCGCGGGTGTAAATCGGTCTCGTGGGCAGCAAGACGCTGAATCGGGAGGCTCACAAGGAGGAAGAATACGGAGAGAACGGCAAATCCTTTCGCTGCTCTTGTCTAGAAGTGAAGAGAGTCAGTGAGTGCGCCAGAGCGGTGGTTGAGGAAAGCCTTACCACAACACCGTGGTCCCAGGCGAATATTGCAAGCTCATACAGGCGTGTGACAAGGTCCCAACGAGCAGTAGAATAGCCCGCGACGAAGATTCCGAGCGTGACAATTGAAAAAGCGTGCATGTATTTGTGCCAGGACCTTCGTCATGCCAAGCCGTTAACGTGTCTTCACTTGGACTGGAGATGTCTGCAGCGAAAGTCGCTCTCAATCGACTGTGAGGGTTGCGGTTGGGAGTGTCACAGCTTCGGGAACCAGAAGTGCGCATTCAGAGAACGGGCAGGTCATGGCGCAAATGTGAGGAGAGTGAGGTGGTGCTGGGGGTGCGCGTCAAAATACCCGGCAAAGCTTCGGTGGATGGAAGCTCTCTCAGTCGTGCCGAAAAGGGATTAGCGTAGACGTTCTCGACGGAAACAACATCTCTTCGTCGGTTACCCTGACACTTGCACAGAATAGACTCTACTCGACAGTTACCGCCCGACAGCCGCTCCTCAGCGGATTCCATATGTTAGTTGTATAGGTTGTGTTAACTCAAGCTCAAGTACATTCACAAGTTCACAGGCGATAGTTTATGCGACATTGACCAATCAGAACGTGCATTAGTAGCTCACTCTCGCCATGAAGCAGTCCATATGGGCCAAGAACGAGCGCGTGGCCTCGTCTCCGTTCAACGCCGTTGGTGTTGCAGCAAGTACACATTCAGTGGGACACAGGTAATTCATAGGTGCCACTGGCGCACATAAACTGGTGCTTTGACCGGGTTTCGCACCTCGAGCTCCCAACAGGCGCATGTCCACTTTTGGCTAAGCGCGCTTTGGCGTCGCTTACCTCTGCCATTTCCATTTCCTCTGCTCTGCAGCTCCACCTAAACGTGCCCGTCAACCCTGGACCTTTCCTCCATCATCCATCTTGGACAATCACCCACAATTGAGATTGCTTACACATACTTCAAGTGATAGCCGAAACTCGTTCCGTGACCTCGCGCGCAGTCGCGACGCCTTGCGTAACAACATGGCCATTTGCTCTTACTATCAACGCGGCAACTGCAAATTCGGAGGTACGTGCTCCTCCGTCGAGTTTCATCAAGGTGAAGGTGGCTGGGCTGACTTTTAGTAGATCGATGCCACAACGAGCATCCAGGTAGTGCACGTGATGGAGGAGGAGGAGGAAGCTCAGGAGGCTTTGGAGGCTTCAACAACAATAACAACCGCTTCAATGCGTTCTCGGGAGGCGGCGACCGCTATCGACCAGGACAGCAGTCAGGTGGTCCATTCCGAGGTGAGCTTTTCCTTGATAGACCCCCAGCTCTCCCCCAAATTTCAGCTTGGGATGCTGCTCGAAATTTGTTTCATAGATTATTCTTACCAACATATACTACAGGCGGCGGGAACAACAATGCAAATACACCAGGCCACTATAACCTCAACCGAGATGATATCAAGGCCGATCTCACCGACCAGCGCCCTATCTACCCGCTTTCTAGCTATGGCCCTGGACGAGATGCCCCTCGCCAATTGATTGAAGGCCCCGTTGAGATTAGCCCAGAGGAACTTCGAAAGAGGTACTATGACCTTCGAAGCTCGGGTACCGAAAACCAAGCTGTAAGTACTCAGACCTTCTCATGTATCTAGCTTTATTGACTTGATATCTAGCAACAAGAAGAACGTGACCTTGGGACCAAGATGCAACAGCAGGTGGACGCCGTCCTCAAAGATCTTGATGGAGCCATCAAGTACATCCAAGCTGGTGCCGATGTCCATCCCAACAGAATCGACATTGCTCAGGGTAAAGCTCCTGTGGGCGGATCATCTACTCAATCCACGAATGCGTTCGGTAGCGGAGCTCAATCCCAACCATCTGCCTTTGGACAGCCATCAAATTCCAGCTTTGGTGGATCCCGCCCCAATCCATTCGGCCAACCCAGCAATCCCGGCCAATCATCCGCGTTCGGGCAGCCTTCAGGACTTGGCCAAACCACATCAGCCTTCGGCCAGGCATCTAGTCTAGGCGGAGCAGGTGCATTTGGCAAACCTTCTATGCCTGGTGCGGGCGGCGGTGCCTTTGGCCAGGCATCAGCTCTAGGTCAAGGTTCTGCATTCGGGCAGACATCTGCCATGGGGGCTGGATCAGGATTCGGAAAGCCGTCAATGCCTGGAGCTGGATCGGGCTTTGGACAGACGAGCAATGTCGGCCAGCAGCAGTCGGCCTTTGGGAAGCTGTCGGCACCAGGAACTACATCTGGATTTGGCCAACCGAATGCTTTGGGTCAGAGTGGAGGATTTGGCAAGCCGGCCTTCGGGTCATCTGGCTTTGGACAGCCGTCTCAACCTGGCGCTGCAGCATCTCCATTCGGGCAGCAACAACAGCAAGGCAGTAAGCCGTCTCCATTTGGCCAGCCATCTCAACAACAAACACAATCGTCTCCATTTGGCCAGCAACAGCCTCAAACTAGCCAATCTCCATTCGGTCAACAACAGACGCAGGCAAACCAGGCGTCGCCGTTTGGACAGCAGCAGACTCAAAAGACAAATCCATTTGGTGGGCCCAGCACCCAACAGCAACAGGGTTCCGCCTTTGGCCAGAGTGGCTTTGGTAAGGCGGTACCATCTCCATTCAGCCAAGCACAGGGCCAACAACCGTCGACCAACAGTGCCAATCCCTTCGCACAAAAGTCTCAAACTTCTACCACAGCCTCGCCTTTCGGCACACAAACTCAACAGTCGCAGCCATTCGCTCAACAACAGAAGCAAGCAGCATCGCCATTTGCGTCTCAGGCCCAACCTGCCACTGTTGCTGGATCAAAGCCAATTGATCCAAAAGACAGATTCAAGGAAGGAAAGCCGGAAGATTACGAGGGAGAGCAGGGCAAGGAACTCGAAGAGATCTATAGGAGAGTGGGACAACTTGGACGGTTCAATGATGATGAGCTCATCCCTCTTGTACCGCCTAAATGCGAGTGGATCGTACCAGTTGAGCCATTGTGAGGAACTGGGACGAGATTCAGCGCATCGAACATCTGTAATTCTACACTTCCCACACCCAGTATATATCACACATGAGGTCACGAGATCTTACTGGGACGGTGTGAAATGATGGCGCATATGGCTGGGAATAGAATGGATCACGAAACTGTATACTAGATATGCTTTTTGCAAAGCGAATGCCAACTTACCACAGAAAAGCTTGCAGCTTTTCCAGAATCACGAAAGATTCCCCAAATACAACAAAGTTCAATCGTAATCTCATATCTCATTATAGAAAGAAAATTAATTACCAGGCCCCGTAAAATTCCCAATAAAAACCACCAAAATAGCACAATACGCCGCACTAGCAGCAAACAACTCATGCCTCGCCGCCTTAGTCAAAAGACTCATCGCCGCCGAAAAAAGAAGCGTAAACACAATCAACACACCAACAGCATTCAGCGTATCCCTAGTATTCGCATCAGCTGCCGCCAACGCCTCCACCACCCCATTACCCGTCCCAGTCCCATTCCCACCTCCCTCACCCGAAGAATTGGAATCAACATGGTATGTAGTACTAGTCAAATAAAACATAGTAACAACAGGAATAACCAACAGCACAAAAATGACAAAAGTAATCAGGATATTAATCAACTTATCCACACGTTCAGAACTATAATACGCAATGTATTTATCGCCTGTTTTTTCTCGTTGATGGGGCGTGCGGAAAAAGCGTTGTAATGGTGGGGATTTTGTGCGGAGGAGCTTGTGCAGCAGCGTGTCGAGTAAAGAGAGTGTGTGTTCGATTGTGTAGTCGAATGTTGCCCATTCACGCCCTGGGTGTAGGGATATAGTGTCTTCGTGGCACCGGATGGGTTCGGTTTCGGCGTCGTGGAGGGGGGCCGTGTTGTGGTGGTAGCGCCGCACGGAGAGGTAGTTGCGGGTTGAGGGGCGTGGGAAGGTGGAGAGGGTGCGGGCTTTGATTAGGATGTCGTCTGGATTCGTTAGTAGGGGCGGAGAGAGAGATGTGGTTTAGCAGGATGGGATAGATGTAGGTATAAAGGGAGTGGGATTACTTTGGGTTGGAGGTGGGTGTGAACATCATGTGATGGAGGACGACAAGTAGATAGGATCCGGATATGGAAAGTTCGGTGGATGGACAAATGTACGAATGAATGATGGCAAAGGAAAAAAAAAAGAATTTGAAATAAAACAAACGCACCATATTCAACAATTTTACTTTTAATCTCCTTCAACACAACCCTCCTGGTTCTAGTGCCAGGTTCGGTCTGCTCAACACGCTCCGCATGTCGAACATCCGTATCACGCGACTTTAACAGATTTGGATCATCGGAGAAATCCTCCCAGTCCAATTGATCTAGTTCGCGCTCCAATTCAGTGATTTCGTCTTGGAGGTCTAACAAGAGTCGTGAGTGGAGATAGCTAAAGCCCCGGTAGAGGGAGAAGTTTGCTTCGCTGGATTGGAAGGCTGCTAGGCGTGGGTAGCCGTTTGGTGTGTTTTCCACTGATTGAAAGTGTAAGTTTTACCGTTTATGGGGTATCGGTTTTGGGGGTCAAAGGTCGTGGTGCATGTCACGGGGTCTTACGTTTTCGGGTGTTGGTCTCTGTAACGTCGATGGGGTCTGGGAGGGATCTGAATGGCCCCGTCATACGGCGGAATACTCCTGGCTTCTTCTCATTCTCTGTGGAAAACATCAATGACTGCAATTCTTCTTTGGCATTGTGACTCGTTCTGGGGCCGAAACAAGGTGGATCACATACGAGGCTGTGCATCTTCATCGTTCACCGATGATGAACGGTTCGAGTTTGAACCCGAATCCGAAGAAGGCCGCACCGTCGAATTACCGTCTTCATCAATCTCGATAATGGCGTCGCCTCTCAATGTTGCGGCGGATTCCTCCGTGTTCGTCGGCGACGTGGGCGATTGTGGCACTTCCTTCTCGCCCACAAAAGTATCACCGGTCATTGAGCGTGAGGGGGCCATAATGCAGCTTCTGAGCGGCTGAAAAGAATGGGCGGGCACAGCCTGCGAAGTGCGAACAGAAAAACGACGAAGGATTCCCAACGAATGAACAAGATAGCCTTCCAAGAGCAAAGACCGAACACCGCACTGGAAAAAACCCAGATTACATTGGCATTTTGAAGATGTGGCTAACGATCAAGTCAAGGTGCCAGGACTTTGTGGCAGGTGTATGAAGTTATTATGTGACTGACGAGTTAATCCATGCGCCGGCAAAAGCGATTCTAAGCCAATAATCGTAAACGCCAATAATGTGCATGTGGCTGCCTGGAGCACAATCTGATGTCTGCACAGCCACACGTACGAAACTCTCCACCCATTTACCGCTAACTGCCTCGCACAAAACTCTTCGTAACGGTAACACTGAAAGGAAAAAGGATCGCCTCATTCTTCAGCCACGCTTGTCCAAGCGGAGGTCCCTCTCCCGTATCCAAGCGCCGTTCTTGTACAGCTTGCCGCTGGCGTCGACGAGCTGATACTCAAAGCAGCGTTTAGATGTGTTCATCCGCCCATTGGCTACTTTGTAGGTGCCTTTCGTGAGATTTCCGTTCTGGAGAACGGACATGTGGACTGTATCGCGTTTCTCAAAACGGCCGGTGGGCTGGTGATTTCGTTAATTTAGCAAAAGGGGGACAAGACTGCGATGGATAGGGCGGGTCATCTTGCATGACGACTTACATCTTTCGCATTTGGGTCTAGAGACACGCTCGTCTTCTCAGTTGGTGTGGATGCCCGCGACGAGGTTCCATCTTCGGGTTGAGCCTCATCCGGTGAAATTCTCTCGTCGTGGGTCTGTTATGCCATTCGTCAGTGTTTGTGGCGATGGCTTATTGTGTGTGACTTGCCTTCAGACCCTGGTCCAGCTGAACAGGGAGCTCGTTCGTCGTCATCGTATTAAAATTAACGGAAATGTGATGCTGTAGCAAGAATGTATTGTATTGGGCAGCCTTGTGGGAGAGATTGTGATTGAGGTAGAAAGGCTGCAGATGTGCAGGAGTATATATCTTGGAGGACTTGTTGCAGGCCTCTTTTTTAGCCTCACCAATGCTGCCTGGGTGCTGGCTGTGTGAGATTTTCTATCGAGGCTTATGGAATTTGGTGGATCCTTGCACAGCCGCATGTTGAGAACTGCACTGTCGAACGGATGGTCAGCGGGCCTTTCCTAGCGTTCCCGCCCCCATCCTCAGCTACCATTGCTTCAATTGGCTTCTTATCGTCATCCTCACCGGAAACCGATATGTTGTGACCTCTGAGGATTCGGCGCAAAGCTTTCTCAATATGTTGATTGATTGCCTAGAGAGCCTGTGCTTAGGGAAATCTCGTACGGGTGAGCTTTCGGCCCCCAAAGGAGCAAATGGAGGGGGTGACTAATCCATTCGTAGTCGACCTATCTCCTTTTGGAATGACCTTTGATACCCCATGGCGTTTTGTCCCGCCTAGGATGGGGGCCAAAGAGCGCAACAGCTGTGGCATTTATTAATTCGCAGTTTCTGCGATCGCTCTTTCAGCCTTAAACCCTTACGTCCTGCATGACCAATGGCTCCCCCACTGCAATCTTCATTGCCCGTCCTCGACTCCATGGCGAATGAGCTTGTACCAAGGGCCGAGGAGGGTCTTGAGAACTTACTGTTCCATACTGACCTTACAATCACTTCTATCGAGAAGCGCCAGTCGAAGCCGGACAGCGCGGCCCCAGGTGCGGTCCCTGAACATGTCGAAGACAGTCCTGAAGATGTCGCCCGTCATCGACGAGCCGTGGACACGCAGATGTGGTGGGATGAGGCCATCACAAGATATATGGATCTGCCAGATGGTTATGTAAAAGTCGCGGTGCTCCTTATAAAATGGGAAGATGAGTTAGACGAATTGAAAACTCGTAACGAAGTGAACTTTGGCTCCCTGAAAGTCGTAGCATCAATCACATGCTGACCAATCCACAGGCGACCGAGTTAGCTTCCGTCTTTGAGGATCTCTTCAACTTCCACACGGAGATTGTCGAGTTGAACGTCAAGAGTAAACCTCAACATCAATTAAATCGCCACATCTCTGGATTTGTGGAAGAGCACGATGGGCCGAATAATTTGATGATCGTGTACTACACCGGCCATGGAGTTTACAACCCCGCCGGAAAGTTCTTGCAACTTACGGGTAGCACTGACCCTATTCGGAAGAAGGGCTTCCAAAACGAGGCGTGTGCGAATTGGAATAAAGCAGAGGAATCTCTATGCTCAGATGATATCGAGGGCGACGTACTAACCATCCTTGACTCGTGCTACTCAAGTAACCACCATAAATCAGGCAAGGAGGACGTTCGAATCTTTGAATTGCTGAGTGCATGTTCATATGATGCCACAACTGCCTCTCCCGGGGAGTATTCCTTCACTCGTGCCCTTATCGACGCCCTCAAGGAACTCCACCGTGAAAGCCAAGACAAGTCCTTTTCTACTTTCCACTTGAACCAGCGCATACTCATGGACCCAAGGCGACGAGATACGCCATCACAGCTCTGGTTCAGGCTCAAGCATCATGATAGGCATATCCGACTAGCTCCCCTCAAACCAGATGATCGTGCGCGGAACCCTGCACTTCGTCATCCTCCAAAGAGTTATCTTACACTGCGGTTCGCGCTTAGAGACGAGGACTTGAACCAGGAGCAAATTGAGTACTTCGCCAAGCACCTGTCCAAGGCCTTCAACAACAAACCCCTCATTGGACTTCGACGAGTGGACTGGGTTGGTCTTAAGCCCGCACGCACGGCTCAGTTCGGAAAAGCAGCATTGGCAATCTTTGCAATAGCGCAGTGGAGAAGAGTTGTGAACAAAAGACGAGAAGAGAGGAGAAAGCAGAATGATGGCGATGAGATGGAGGCTTCTGGGGGTATCACAATTGCTATTGATTCTACACCTTCCTCGCCGACAAAGAAACGCCCTCGAGAGGAAGAAGATGCCCTGCCGGAGCCCAAGAGGGATACTCTCATAGTCAACCAAGCTGCTAATCCTCCTTCACCACCCGTTTCGGACGCGTAGGGAAACAAAAATGATGGCTAACTCGGTACCAACGTCGACGGCGCTCTGTCTGACGACTTCCTGCCACCGAGCCTCATAACCGCATCATGGTAATGGGAAGAAGAAGCCAAACGTACCCCTCTCGCCGGTAAAACCTCGAGGGCCGATTCGGACCCAGCTCCTGTCGCTGTCCTAGAAGACACGCAAGGAAAGGAAGCTCTACGCCGCAGGGGAAGGTGACAAGCAATGCAAGCTATGTATGTGGAGCAACGAGGAAGTAGTTCAAGCACTGCTGCGGTGGCATTGGGAAAAAGAACGAGATAATGGGACTGCAGGGTACGACTACTGTGCAGAAGCCTAGGAGGCACATCCTGAAGTAGATCGGACCGTATAGTGGAGAATAGCTGTGCCATGTTTTCACCCAGAGGAATAAGCCCTGGCACGACCACTATCAGGGCCGCAGGAAGACCCCAGATAGCGATTGCGGCTAATGGATATATGTACATATGGTACCTTTTCTACTTCTCTCCCCTTTTCTTCTCCTTTTATATTTTTCTTGTGGTTACTTCAATGACACAGTCAACACTTCACAATCAATTCCGCTGTAATTCGGTGTTCGCTGATTTAATAGCAACAGCTGTTAAGGAACAATAACTTGATATTCAATGTAACATAACAAGCCCAATACACTCCCAATCTCCAACCCCCTCCACCATCCCCCAAACCCTAATCGGCCCTACATCCCCCCTCCCACAAACCCAACTACCAAAAAAACGTCAACATACCCGCTAGCACCAATCGGAGATTTCCTCCCGCAAGTCAATCATCACCACATCCGGAATAGTCTCACCTTACCCTGCATCATCTCGCAACGATTCTCGGGGAAACATATCTTAAGTGTGCGGAATGACGATGTGAGCGGAGTCTATTCTGTTCGTGGTAATCTTCGCTATGGTGATGGCGGCAGGAGTTAAGGAAGGCGGAGGACGGAAGTGTAGTGGGATTTGGTACTTGGGGTTGAGAGAGAGGATTTGGATGGGTATAAAGATGGAAGGTAATGACGGGTTGAGGGGATTGTGTAGAGAGATTTGTTTAGTCGATACGTTTCTTGAGATAAGATTCAGATTCAGAGTCATAGTCTAGGACTTTTTTATTTGATTTGGAGATATACCGCAATCATGCTTTCTCAACCCACCACCCTGCTACTCATAGCAACAACCCCCCTCCTAAAACCCACATACGCATACCACCAACGAAGATACATCGACAATTCCAGCGGCATACCCGAAGTCGTAATCCCAGCCGCGTCATCCTACAACGGGTTAAATCTGGTACCGCAGATGGGATGGAATAATTGGAATGCGTTTCACTGCGACGTTAACGAGAGTTTATTGCTTGATACCGCGCAGGCTATGGTTGACTATGGTTTGAGAGATTTAGGATATGATTATGTGGTTCTGGATGATTGTTGGTCTGTGGGGAGGAATGAGAGTGGGTTTTTGGTTGCGGATCGTGAGTTCACCTCTCCCTTCCCCTAGTTTGTGTAAATGTTCTTCTGATGCGCATGTGTGTAGCGATCAAGTTCCCAAGCGGCATGAAAGCGATTGCAGATCGAATTCATGGTTTGGGAATGAAGTTTGGCATGTATTCTTCTGCTGGTACATATACCTGCGGTAGGTATCCTGGATCCCTTGGCTTCGAGCAGAAGGATGCGGATCTGTGGGCGAGTTGGGATGTGGATTATTTGAAGTATGATAATTGCTTCAATGAAGGGCAGTCGGGGACTCCGAAGCTTTCCTTCGATCGATACAATGTCATGTCTCGGGCATTGAACAAGACGGAGCGCAAGATGGTGTATGCGATGTGCAATTGGGGTAACGACGACCCGTATGATTGGGCATACACGATTGCGAACTCCGGTCGGATGTCAGGAGATATCTACGATTCGTTCAATAGGCCTGATGACCGGTGTCCTTGTACGGAAGCAGTTGGGTGCCCCTGGCCTGGGTATCACTGTTCTGTCATGAATATTCTTAACAAGATGCCTGCAATCACATCTCGCACCATGCCAGGATACTTCAACGATATGGATATGTTGGAAGTTGGTAAGTCGGCCAAATCTCTCATCTCTCTTTAAATTTTCAACTAACAACAGACAGGCAACAACGGCCAAACAGACTCCGAATATGTCGTCCACTTCAGCATGTGGGCACTGAACTCTTCACCTCTACTAATCGGCACCAACGTCCTCTCTCTCTCCACTTCAAACCTCGCAATCTACTCAAACCCAGCCATCATCGCCTTAAACCAAGATCCATCCGGCACTTCTGCGATTCGCAAATGGCGATACTTCGTCGACCCAGATGAATACGGACAAGGCGAAATCTCGCTCTGGACTAGAGAAATGGATAATGGGGATCAAGTCATTGCGCTGTTAAATGCAGCCAATTCATCTATGATGATGAATGCTACACTTAACGACATCTTTCTTGATCAGCGCACTTCAGGTGCGTACCGCGAGCCTGAGGAATTGAGCAAGACGTGGGATGTGTATGATTTGTGGGGAAACCGGATGTCGGAGCAAGAAGCTCAGGGTATTATTGATGGTAATGGGGCAATTGGAGTGAACGGTGCGGAGAGGTATAATGCTACGGCGGTTAGTTATGCGGAAGGATTGAAGAGTAATGATACTAGGCTTTTGGGTACAAGGGTTGGGAGTATTGAGCCTAGGGGTACTTTTAGCGCAGAGGTTGCGCAGCATTCGGTGGGTGTTTATAGGTTGAGGATGAGGAAATCGTAAGTTGGTTGAGTGCTGTTGGAGTATAAGGTTTAGCTCATGAAGTTTCCGTTATGGAAGTATATATCAACAAGGTTTTTGCCATGGGATATATCAGTCGAATAGATTCGATTCACATGTCAGAAGTTGTACGATCATACATATGAGGGGACGTGTCTCGTCGTGCAAGGAAATCTATAGCCGGCAACATTGTAGAACTCAGCTTTGACTTTTGCTCGAGCCTACAAGGGTACACCTATACTTAGAGCACAGTATTAGTGCACCTTGGTCGAATTACGAAGTGCATATTGAGCAAGCCGTTTGTGACTATCGCAATCCGATCTACAACACTTACTCATTGTCGTTGTCATCGGCATGTCCGCCTCGTCTTGTCATGTCAAATCCTCCAGCCCCCATACTATTCCCAAGACGTTTAGGTGTAGAGTTCTTGTACCACATCTCAGCTTCCCGGCCCGTCTATCCTAAACACAAAATCACTATACACAGTACGTCATAAGTGCCCATAGGCGAGCTGCAAAAGTCCGCATAAAAAGGGGGGTTGGGGCTTACGAAATCACATCTATGGAAATCTGAGACCTGAAACCATGTTGGCTGTCCCCCCAATATCATGCGCTAGCCATGTTGAAACCTTCACCAATCAATTTGCGAGAAGGAAAACCATCTACATCAGTCATTAGAACTGCCTAGAGTCCAAGACGTTCAAGAAATTTCAAATCGTCCCGGAAAACTGGAAGACATCAGAAAGGCTGATGAGAAAAGCGAAGAGACGATGGTCAAATCTCCACGGATGTGCATATTGCGCATGGCGATCGTGCACGCGTTTGCCGGCCTTGCTGACCCATTGCGGGTATGGCCGAGCCGGACTCGGCAGCTACTATACTAGTGCGGGCTGGGGTTTGGGGTAGGATTGTTAACATAGATTAGGAGCATGGTTTGGTGGGTGTGGATGGTGTAAGTTTTTGAGAGGGGTATTTGGAAGTTGAAAAGTTGTTGCGGAGTGCTTACGCGTGCTCATAGATGTCGCAGAGCTCTCGTTCTAAGGACGCAGGGCTGGAAAAAAAATGTAAATAGGCGAGCCCCGAGCTTTACTTTTTGACATGCAAGACGCTCAAGGCACGCAAATAAGGTTTCTGGCCTTCTGACTGTCATCCTGGAGCTTGTCCTGTGATTCGTCTTGATGCATCTACTCTATAAGAAGCCACGAACACAGGAGTCACCTTAGAAAGGAATAACATAGAAGTGACTCGAGGTCAGGCTGACCTCGCGCAACGTGTGAAAACCTTTTTCCATCCTTGGAGTGTATCTCGTAATGAATTCCCTCTTGTGCCCGCCTTCTCGTACTGTGTGTGCCGTGTCACCTCAGTTCACATATGATAAGTGCTCTTGAATGTTGTGTAACCTGTCATGCCGGACCTTATACTACGGTAAATACCGTCAGTGCTGATCTCTGATTCGCTTTTTCTAGGAAAAGCTGAGCAACAACAGGCCAGTGCTCACTGCGCGTCACCCTGTTAAGGATACAACACCGTCTGCATCTGCAAGTCAACCTCTAGTCTAACTCTTCTTCATCCCCATTATTACTTTGGAGTTGTTAAGTGACTGAGCTTCGATCACATGAATGTGCCTTCAAGTCAATCTGCATTGATAGTGGATCACGCGAGCCTGGGGTAGTCAACGTTCTAAAGTAAGTGCGTGGCTTTCTCGCACTCAAATTGCCTGCCGAACCCTGCCACTTGGGTCTGGGATAATTACCCGGCAACGAGTTCACCCTCGGCTTTCTCAACCTCGCAAGATCGACGATCTTCAACAAAAGCAGATACGAATCGTGAGGAGAAATTCTGCATGGCAGGAGTCTGGAGTGGGAAATCGACGCCAACCTTCAGAGCCGAGAATGGGCGTGAGATTCGTAACTTCTTGAGGTCGAGAAAAAGCCACAATGAACTGCGGAACTGCATCCCCGGCAGCACTCCGCTGAGTGCACTTTCGCTTCCGTATGCTCTGCAGAACCCCGTAAACTCTATTCAGCAATGGCCAACGTCAGGCGTCGAATGACAGGCGGAAATCCCCTGCCAGCCACCTGGCCATTGACAGTTCTGGCCAGGGTGCCATCGTTGATCCTCAAGCCCCTCAAGCCTGTTACGAAAACAATATAATTAACCCTGCCTTAAAACATCAAGGTCTCACGCTGTGTACAAAGACTTTCATAGCCCTGGAACCCCTCATGGCGAGCCCTTTCTACGTGGCTGTTGGACCCACGACCAGCCTCAAGTCTGAGCTGAAGGATATCTTTTAAACATCGAATACAACCTGCATTCCCTACCTACCCCAAGGTCCCGTCGAGACGGTCAATTGCGACTTCATGCTTCCCTCTCTGGACCACTTCCACGGGTCACCACACAGATCATACCGCCATCATGGCTCGAATACCAGTGACAGGTCTGTTCCCATCGAGGAATGACCACTTGCTCTCTACCCGCGAGGATATTGGCGGCGGCATGTTTCCTGTCTCTGATAATGCTTTTACGCTTGCATCGACTTTCCTAATAACGACTCTTATTGTACAAATCATCGCCATTCTCATTTTCTTCGCGCGGGTTTACACGCGCACTTTTCCAGTCTGGCGATGTACAGCGGATGACTATCTTATTGCAATATCATTTGTACGTGTTCGAACGCTCCACAGTGTCGCGCCAACGGATTCAACAAGAAACGTCCAGTTCATGCTAACATAAGATCTCAGGTTCTCATGAACGTAATGTTTGGACTCCAATACGCGTCCGAAATGTGGGCCTGGGGCGGCAGGCACCCCCCATTCATGGACATCGACGAAGTAACACACGTAGCAATGATCGGAACGATATCGCTTCCATTCTGGGCCTGGGCAACAGGCTTCGTGAAAATCAGCATCGGCGTAATGCTCCTTCGATTCCAGCAATCGCGGGGTTGGAGGATATTCTTGTATTTCATGATTGCGCTGAATGTCGTCCTGGTCTTGTTCACGGGCGTCGGGAATCTGTTTCAGTGCATACCGTACCGGGCGACGTGGGATTTCAAGGGAGAGGTCAAGAATAAAAAGTGTTGGGGGAAAGAGATGGCCGAGGCTAGTAATTATATTTCGGCGCTCTGCAACGTGGGCAGTGATGTCGTATTCAGCTTGATGCCCCTCACGTTCCTGGGCAAGATCCGGAGGCCGCTGAGGGAAAGAGTTGTGATTGGAGGGTTGATGGCATTGGGTCTCGTGGCGTCTTCCTTTTCTATGAGCAGGGCCATCGTGACCGGCAAGGTGGGAAAGAGTAAAGATGGCATGGCCAGTGTCATTCTTGTAGGCTTGTTGTCGTGCCTAGAAGTTCAATGCGCGTTCATAGCAGCTTGCATCCCGACATTACGCAGCTCTTCGAAACGACTCCTCACCCGAATTGGACTGTTAAATGCCTCAAGGAGTTCCGGATATCCCCGTTATGGAGCGGGAAGCAGTATAAGCGGAGGACCAAAGGGGGCCCGCAGAGGCCAGATGGAGCTCAACCACATCGAATCCGGAGGTACTGTGGAAATTATGGAAATCGTACAGACGAATCGATCGGACTCTCGAGAACTGGAGGAAGACCAACTAGAGGTTGATCCCGTAACTGGTCGTATAAAACGCGTCGACAGGCTAAATACGAACGCAAGTCGATCCAACTTCAGCGCGAGAAGTCAACAACAAGAAGGGAGCTCAGGAAGGAGATCCAGCGATGAGATAGAGGTGCAGCCTCGTATTGGCATGGCGGCCTAAAGGGTTGGACTTGTACGTACATTTGCATAGCGTCCTGGCGTAAACGGCGTTTTGGAATGCCCTGAGGTTTGGCAAAGGGAAAAGGTAATGCGGTCATTGACAATTGTTTTCAACTATATACCCATCAAGTACAGTCTTTACGTCAATAATAAACTATTCGTTAATCATGGTGGTGTGTCTGTTCGTCTCGGTGTGGGGTTCTGGTCGCGCCAAGTGTGTAACCGTTCACTAAGGCGTGGTGTCTTCGCATGAGCTACCTTTGAGGTATTTAGTATTTATATCTTTGTTAGATCATCCTTCCTTGTCCAATTAACGGTGAAGCCAGATATAAGACGTTGATTGGCCTCCATCTGATGCTAGTAAGCAATCGTCTGATGGAACGGAGCACAGACACAAGTAGCGGTCACCGTGATCTTAACAGCACATACTCCGCGGGAGGGCATCATGCCACGAAATCACACCGTATGTATACAGTGTGAAATGCGATCTCCAATTGTTCATTCATGTTCCAATATCAGAGATGCCAGACGACGCAGCTCATATCCCAGAAGTCAATTTCACATCTCAATTCCAATATCCGCACCCAGAATGGCAGGATGAAGAGGAGGCATATCGAATCCTGGAAGATTGCTCGACGTTCTCCGAACAGATAGATGCATATGCCCAATTGCGGCACTGGCAGGKGCCGGATCCCAAGAGTCATTCTTATGCCGCGATCAAGGCGTACATGGCTGAAGACTGCGATGCTTCAAAAACTGTGGACAGAATTGCTGAACCAATCGAAAAGGCTTGGATGATGGATGATCATCCAGGGTATACAGTTGGCGGCTACTATTTCGGACCCAAGGTACCGACCACCGAAGAGTATCTTGGGGATCTATGGACGTCCTTCTTGTACATCGCAAAGAAGACACCATGGCACGGTGGCGCTAGGCAGGAAAGGTTATTATATCTTTTGAAGACTTTGAACAGACGTCCAAACCCACAGAGGGAAAGGCGGCATGCTAGGCAGCGGAGCGATTCCAGCGATAGCAAAAGCTCGAGGGAGAGGCGAGTTTATAGAGAAAAACGAAGATACGGCGCACTCGGCTGCAACACTCTCTGGTCCAGTCTATCGGGTTTTAGCACGTTTGTCCACGAATGTCTCAAAGAGTCGCCCAAGTGTACAAATGGGTTTCAAGCTCCAGAATGTGCGGCGTGGACTAATTTCCACTTCTGCCTTGCACAGGTAACTCGAGCTGGGATCGGCGACTTCTCGTACGAGTGCATTCAGACAATGCACAATGGACTCGAGTTCAATTATGCAGAAGGCCAGAAATTTCTCTTCGATGCTTTGACGCCTGCTGCAGCTGTTTGGGTGTTAGTTCTCAAAGAGCAATTGTATCACAACGAAAAAGATATGTGGCCTCTTCAGACCAATGACACGTCGATTGCTGCAAAATTAGGGTTATTATGGATGGGTAGGCAGACTCAGTTCAGCAAAGAGAGGTGGGCGTTTTGGAAGAAGCGATTCCAAGTGGTTGTAGCTGATGGGGGCGTGCGCGTGAAAACGAGTATGATTGCAAGGAAAGCTGTCCGTGCCATGGAAATAGTAGAGCAGGGCGAGTTCTCGGGCAAATAACGTCCCAGTCTGATGCAATTGACAGGAAGGAGTATTACATACAGCTTTGTACTTATGGAGCGTTGGCCTACTTGCAACGTTTTGTTTGGACGCTAGGTATCAGGTACATCCCGCTGATGCTACAGCCTTGTTTCCACTTGTTGCTTAGGCGCCGGGGCTGAGCGAAAGCTGAAAACCCATTAGACAGATCGAGAACGCTAGAAAGGCGCAAATTTAAGCTTCGCCATTGAGATCTTTGCGGATATTACTAGCTTCAGGAGCAATGATTCGACATTCGGCCCTATCATTGACAAACACCTTACACAACAAGTTAGATCTTGGGCATATACCAAAACGGGCGCTTTCTTTAGGACAAGCCGCTGCGAGAACTCCCTACATGGCCTTTGCCGCAATGCCGGATACCGGGCGTAGGACTGTGCTTTGTTGTGCTAGAACAGTGTAGTTTGAACCCACGGCAGGGGTGAAGATGCCCCGATTGGCCGAGATTACGGGAAGCATGATTTTCGCCCCCAACATTGAAGACATTTCAAGACTGTGGCTGGGCCTTGCAAGATTGCGGTCTCTCAGGGGCCACAACCACAAGAAGTCCACTTCATGTCGCTCTCGCGACGATAATCTCTCTTCACCCGGGACCAGGTTTTCCCTCCCGTTTCTCCAGGACGAAATGAAGGTCGCGTTTATTTTCCCTCTTTTCAGTGCGATAATATCGGTGAATGCCAATAACGAATTTCTCTCTCCCCCGTCTTCTGGTGAAAACATTAGTCCCGACGCCTCAACGTACCATGTTGAGTGGAGGTGTGACGACTGCGGGGAGAACACCATCAAGTTGAACGTTTGGCAAGACGCCGGGGATGGAAACTGGGCTTTCTTAAATTTACTTCGTACGTAGACGCAAATTGCATGCGCGGTTGTTTCTGAATACGCGTCGCTAATTAATCTCATAACAGAGAATGCCGAGAACACTGGAGGATACGATTGGACTCCCGGCCCGCTTGATGGTTTGACGACTGAGACTGGCTTCCATTTTCAACTTGAATGGGGCTTAAGTACCGAAGGTCCCTTGGGTCAGATCGATAGTGGTTCGGTGTTTATCAAGGAAACCGTGAGCTCGGCTGAAGAAGAATTGGTGTCATCAACAGCGGTTCCGGAGTCAACGCCAGCACCATCCGCCTCTCCAACGACCGTTGCAATAAGTTCCGCTATCAGCATTACACCAGCCGCCAGCGCTACACCAGCAAAGTCCTCGTCTGGCGCAGCACCCACAAACCCGAGTCAGAACAATAACGAAAATAACAACGACGCTGAAAATCAGAAAAGTAATAGTAATGACAATAAGAACAATGACACCCTCAAAGTCGGTCTCGGCGTTGGACTGGGGCTTGGCATACCTTTCCTTCTCTTAATAGGTGGCATCGCTGGCTACGTTCTCTTCCGGCGAAACACTAAGGACCGACAAAACAAGGCAGCGTACGAGCCAGCATATGGCTATGATGGGTATGATGGTCTGCCTGCTTACAAAATGCAGAGCGGGCCTCCTTCAGAACTGAGAGGCGATGGATGGCGGCATGAATTGCAAGAGGGAAACCGAAGAGATCAAGGGAGTCAGAAGAACGCTATCAACGTTGAGCCTCGAGAACTGCAGGGATGAGAGATAGTACGGACGAATTCGAAAGGGATTGGAAGCGTGAAAAAAAATACACAGTGTTTATGTTGGGGGGAGTTGGTTACTTTCAAGCGTGTATTTAGTAGCGCGTAAGATACCCATTAGAGGTCTCAGATTATTATTGATAAACGCCACCGGATAGCTTTTTGGGATACTTGGTTAGCATCTCCATTAAACGAATACATAATTCCCATTCAAATACATGTAATTCACCAATGGATTTGCCCCGCCTGAAAATAACGGGTCAAAGAGGTAGACTCTATGTGAGGACTACCAAGACTGTCATAACTCGGGAAGCAAATTTGCGTGAACACAGTGGGTAAGATATAGACCAACATTTAAGTGTTAAGCAAACACGATACGAAGTATTCTGTGCAGCGCGGATGAACAAGATGAATGCTAGCTGATCTGTAGGAGTCGTTCAACGGTCCGAGCGGGTTGCATTCTTGGCGCTTACATAACCCGCCACACTCCAAATTCGTGAGAACTTTCAACACCAAAGAATTGTCGCACATCCTTACCAACCACCATGGCGCGACCCTTCGACTTTGCGGCCGACCGGCCCGAGCATATCGACTCGATTCTTAACGGTCTCGATCGATACAATCCGGAGACTACCGCCGTTTTCCAGGACTATGTAATGCAGCAGTGCGAAAATCAGACATACGACTGTTATTCAAACCTCGCACTTCTAAAGCTGTAAGTTCATATGCTCTACCATTCCTTGCTTAGGAGATTACTGCGTTTTATGATGAACAACAAACCACAACGTTTCCTATTACCCGAGGGACCGGAGAATGAATCCCTCCGCCCGTTGAAGTATCTTTATTAGCTCTATCTGAAAACGACTCCCTATACTTGTTTCTTCAACATACTCCTATTCATACTGGAGGCTGACGTTTTGGCCAAAAGATACCAGTTCAATCCTCACCTCGCTCGCGATGAGACCATCACAAACATTCTCGTAAAGGCACTGACGGTCTTCCCGAACCCCGACTTCTCACTCTGCCTTTCGCTCCTCCCTGCGCACGTGCTTGCACCACTATCTACCTCATCACACACTCCTGCTGCCGGAGATGCGCCACTCTCTGAGGCGGTTCAGAAGCTAAATGTGCTGAACAACCTACTAGGCGGGGCCGATTACGCTTCGTTCTGGGGCACACTGGATTCGGACGATCTGTACGCAGATTTGGTTGCTGATGTATCAGGCTTTGAGGAGTTGATGCGGGTACGGATTGCAGTCACAGTCAGCCAGGCGATACGAGAGGTTGACAGGAACATTCTCGAGTCATGGTTGAATCTACATGGCAAGGAGTTTGAGCATTTCGTCGGCAGTGTCTGCGGATGGAACGTCGAGGCTACCAAGGTCAAGGTTCCTTTGAACAAGGAGAACGAGGCCAAGGGTACCGTTGTGAGGGAGAACGTCAAGTTCGATCGTAAGTACCTACTTTGAAGAATTGCGTGATCCATGGACTAACAACAACACAGAATTCGCAAGAGTGGTCAAGCGAGCCTACGAGCAACCCGCATAAAGAGTATATGATGTGAAAATGGATAATGGAATATGCATGATGGTCACCACCAAGGGTCAGGGCCAGGGTATGGCGTTGGGAGAGGCTCTGTGTACTCGGATATTCGGCATACAGTGCGTATGCTAAAATTTATTTTGATGCAATAAAAGATGATTCCCCAAGTTCAATATCAGATCGTCCACTTTTCTTTCCCGATGCGAAAGTGATCCATACAGTCAAATACTACGCGAAAATGCTAAACCTACATATAGTCGACGGTTTAGCCATTCCAATTTCCAGCCAGCTAAAAATAAGCTGAACGAATAACCCAGATTTCATTTGTCGTATCCGACGTCATAAACAACCGGCCCTTGCGGTCCCAAGCAATACTAACAGGCCTAAAACAACTATCTGGACAATTTAAAAGATTCTGATTCCACATGACACTCACAGCTGCCGTAGTCGAGGTGATGTCCTCTCTTGGCAGACCAGTCACTGGGTCAAATTCCACACGCGCAAGACGATACCCATCTGGTGGGTATTTATTCCTGTTTGCAATCAGGATCAACCAACAATGCCCATTAGGTAGTGAAAGGAGCTGTGGGCTAGTCTTACCATGACCCATGGAATGTAATATAGGCCGCGCTGGCATCTTTATTAAACTTTATATCCAGAGGCGCGGTATGACTCGGGAAGCACAGCTTCGCGGCTACTGTTTTTTCCTGACACATGTCATCTGTGTTCTTACCACCTGGCTCACCGATGACGAACGGTTTCCCTCTATAGAGCCTGTAACCCACTGCGTGGGGAATCATCAAAGGGTCCCAGACGGTGTGGCATTCAGGGTAACCGTAGTTGCCTTCTCGCTCTGGGGCTAATGTGTCGTTGATTTGTCCGTGGTAGTTTAGTTCTTCGCAAGGGTTTTGGTTGTGGATGTCCTCGCCTTCACGCATTATGTTGTCGGCGCCGTTGTCTACTGACCACTGTTTAAGGGTTAGTATCTAGCAGGCTTGTTTCTTGTGAATGACGGAGGAGGACGGAACTTACAATACCACCCCATGGATCTTCACCAATACCAACTGAATTCCTCAAGCCCCAAGCAAGCACTGTACCCTGTGTATAATTGACAGGCGTAGTTCGAATAACCGCAATATTAAAGTAGCGAATTTGGCTTCTTGCAGTCTCGATATTATGAGCACCAGGGTCAAGGTTGCCTTCAGAACCTCGTTGCACCAGAATTATATCCGGCTGGGCCCTGGGAATTACCAGTGTTCGAGACATGTGCAATCCGCCGTTGCGCATGTTTACGATTACGGTTTTTTTGTTGGAAACGCTGCCTTCGGTGGCGTTGTAATCCCATGACCATACGGTTGTTAGGGAGGAGACGAAGAGGGTTCTGCCGTCTGGGTGGAGGGCTATGCCGTGGTTGATCTACTTTTGGGTGAGCTTTTGTTGGGCGATGCGGTTCCCAGAGGGTTTAGGGCTTCTAGCTCAGTGATGTATAGCTGCCTCTTCAAAGGCACAATATACTGAATGAACGGCAAAGGAGATGATGTCTTCATATATTTGGACAGACAAAGAAGGGAGGCTAGGAGACCGGACAGACTGGAAAGGAAAGAATATCATCAACTTACAGTTGTATCTTGAATCAATTGCTTGCTTTGTAATACGCAAACATCCGTACCCCCATTGTCAGTAAGTTTCATCCATCTGACTCCATAGCCGCCTTGCTCGGTAGTGAGCATATTTCCGATATTGTCGAAAATCAAACCGCGTGGTGATCTCAGTCCATTCACCACTACGCGTCCATGATACCCGGTCCTGAAGCTTGGCTTATGAACAGGTTCGATGGTTGCACAAGTTTGAGCAAAGGCCTGCGACGTAAAGGTCGTGATGACTAGGACCACATACAGAAATCCGATCATGATAAATACCGAGGGTCTATAGAATCG
Organism: Nigrograna mackinnonii; assembly: GCA_001007845.1. Classification (NCBI taxonomy): domain Eukaryota; kingdom Fungi; phylum Ascomycota; class Dothideomycetes; order Pleosporales; family Nigrogranaceae; genus Nigrograna; species Nigrograna mackinnonii. The sequence goes on along the minus strand of JGVQ01000029.1, from coordinate 215,441 downwards.
GGAGTCGAGTTGAGGTCTAAGGATGCCGCAGGAGATTCTCTGGGAGGCAGCAAGGTTAAATAATGGTTTGTTCTGCCCATGACCCTAACCCTTCGGTTCGAGGGAATCGCTCCCTTGGTCTAGAAAGCACATTTGACGTCGCACATGCATCATGGCCGAGTGTCTAGCGGTGCTGTACCACGATTTCGGGGATAAATGAGCCCCGGAAGCTTCGTGAATTTAGCTAATAGCAAAGCGAGTGTTCCTTAGACACATCGTCTGCCGGTGTCTGGTGTTTCTGCTTTGCGGTTGTGGGCCATCACGAAGATTGGTAGATTAGCAGGTTGTAATAAGGATAGCAAGTTGAATTGTTGAGTGTGACCGAACACAGCCAACAGCGAATACGGGTATTCGGGAAGGCCAAATACGGGTAGGAGGCGCTTGGTTCCATGGAAGGCAAACCAGGGGAGAGATTGTGGTGATCTTTAGTCCGGGATTGCTGAAGTTAATATACGGGCCATGGGAATAGAGCGGGGCCGACAAACAGTTCACATTGCCCGAAAATCTGGGTCACATGTCCTTACACAGGCTCTGATCCTGTGGAGCCTGGTTGACTACTACCATTCGTATGGATCGCTTTTCCGAGTTGAAGGGCTGGGGTACCGATGCATTCTTGGGAGAGCAAAAATAATCAGTACTTGGAAGCTGGGCTTCATACACGATTGGCCCACGGCGACTTGGAAGCAGACTAGATAACATCAGCCTAACGCCATTCGAAGCAGGATATCAGAAAAATAGATTCTTGCTGCACAACAGCGACTTCGATTCGGCGGCAATGGTGTAGCTACGGCTGTTTATGCAGCAGCAGCATTGAGATCGGAATCGCCCGCCTATTAGGGAAGAACGATTATGGAATCCTGTTCTGAGGATATTCTCTGCGATTTCCATGACGATCATCGGAGTGTTTCGCAGCATAAACTACCTACTGTGGAATGCGAGGTACCGGTGATCAATATGCAAGGTTGGACCACAACACTTATCGTCCGTGCGCCAGGCGCCTCCTCTCAGATCGTGAGTTGCTGACTTCGAACTGGTACCCTTAACATGTTCGTTCAATTACATGATTATCTAGATTTCCGGCTGAAATTAAATCCACGTATCATTTCATTTGCCTGGCCCCACGGAGAAATTCATCAAGTCGACCAGGATGGACATACGTCACCGTGCACATGTATGGCGATCAGGCGGCCATGTATATTTACCCCCCATTCTTTTCTAAGCAGGCAATGGGCCAACGTCACATATAAGGCTTATAGGCGTTCTTATGTTTTCCGAAAGATTAGCATCCTAGAAGCAACAAAATTCTGAGGGATTCGTTTGTAGAAACGCAGAAGTATTGAGCTCAAGTAAGTGGATATCGCGAACCATTTTCCGAAGGCTGCAAGGATTCATTGCCTACCTAGTTAGACCACTGTTTGTTACAGGCCTATATTGCAGATTTCGTTATACTGCGATCTTCTCATGCTCCTTTCGTTGTTCATAACGCCTCGAAGCCTTCTGAAACATAGACGTCGTACGTTAGAACAATTCCCGCCTTTGCAGAAATCCATACTCATATACGAATAGATCATTTCAACACTGCGCATGTATCAACTACACTCGACCTATTACCATAATTAGGAATAGAGGAGAACCGTCTTCCTAAAAATGATCATGAGAAATCCGATAATTCACCTGATGTTCAGGCAACTCGCAATAGTCGCCGTGGCTCAATCAACTTGTGGGGCTGCTCCACCAACCAATGTCGCATCCACAATATTCCCAGTCACAGTACCATCAATCCCGAAAGAGACCCCAAAACCAATTGTAGGACAACCAAACTATGATTACACGAACGTAAACGCAACCAATAATGGACCCGTCAATCTCAAGGTCTTAACTTCCGGTGGCAACAAAACCAGTCCGTTACTTTATGGCATTATGCTTGAAGACATTGATCATAGCATCGACGGGGGCTTATACGCCGAAATGATTCAGAACCGCGCTTTTCAAAACAATACACTGGAAGGCTGGTACGCTGTCAACGAATCCTGCATATCTCTTACAAAGGAGAATCCAGTTTCAGACGCACTTCCAGATTCATTGAAGCTCGATGTCAAACAGGCTGGCCACGGTGTTGCAAATGAAGGATGGTGGGGATTCTCAGTCAAGGAGTCGGAAGAGTACAAACTTTCATTTTGGGCTAGAACTGCAAATTCTACGGATTCCACTGTACGCGTATCAATCGTATCCGCAGCCGATCACAGTAAACAGTGGGTGTCAAAAGACATAAAATTAACAGGAGGGTCAGAATGGACAGAGTACAAAGAAACCTTGATACCAAAAGAATCCACCAAGGACACAAATAACCTCTTCATCATCTCTTCCCTCTCCCCAGGGCCCATGACGATCCAACTAAACCTCATCAGCCTCTTCCCCCCAACCCACAAAAACCGGCCTAACGGCGTGCGCAAAGATCTAATGCAAGACTTCCTCGATCTAAACTTCCGCCACTGCCGCGTCCCAGGCGGCAACAACATCGAAGGCAACACGATCCCCAACCGATGGAAATGGAACGAAACCATCGGACCCTTGCACACCCGCCCAGGACGTCGCGGCGACTGGGGCTACTACAACACAGACGGCATGGGTCTCTACGAATGGCTAAATTTCTGCTCCGACATCTCTGGTCCCACAATCCTAAACCTCTACGCTGGGTACTCGCTCGGCGGATCCAGCGTCCCGGAATCCTCACTCCAACCCTTTATAGACGAAGCCTTAAACGCACTAGAATACGTCTTCGGCCCCCCAGACTCACCCTACGGTTCCTTACGCGCTCGAGACGGCCGCAAAGAACCCTTCGATATCCAATACATCGAAATAGGTAACGAAGACTGGTTCTCAGACACCTATTACTACCGATGGCCCGCCTTCTACAGCGCCCTACAAGCCAAATACCCCTCCAAAACATTCATAGCAAGCACCATAAAAGGCGGGATCCAACTCCCAAAAGACGTCCAAATAGACCACCACTACTACGGCACATCAACAAACTTCCTCGGCCTGTTCAGCGCATACGATAACGCACCTAGAAACTCTACTCAAGTGTTGGTAAGCGAATACAGCGTCCAACGCCACGATAATCAGCATTTTTCCCCCTGGCCTTGGATGCAAGGTTCCGTTGCTGAAGCCGTGTTTAACCTCGGTATAGAGCGGAATTCGTATTTTGTGGTTTCGCAGATGTATGCACCTGTGTTGTCGAATTTACATTATAATCGTGAGGGGAAGCCGAGATTGATATCTTTTGATGTGGAGCGTGGGATGAAGGTTTATTCGACTAGTTATCAGGTTTTGAAGCTGTTGGCGGGGACGTGGCCGCAGAGGGGGAGGAGTTTGAAGGTTAAGGCGGATAGGGGAGAACATCCTTTGTATTGGGCGGTTACGAGGGATGAGGATACGGGGGTGGTTTATGTGAAGGTTGCGAATGCGGGGGAGGAGGTGCAGAGTGTTAAGGTGGATTTGGTTTGCGAGGGAGGCACGGTGGTGGCGGGCGAGAAGGAGGCGATGAATACGCCTGAGGAGCCGGAGAAGGTGGTGCCTAGGGATTTAGAAGTTGCGGTTGAGGAGGGCCAGAGTGGGTTCGAGATGCCCGGATGGAGTGTTGCGGTTGTGACTTGTAAATAGATGAGCTGTGTTCGGACCTACTCATGTCAGCATCTTGACCAGGCCAAAAGAGGTACCGAACATATATGAACAAGATAAAAAAATCCTAATTTTGTGGGTTTAGTCAGTACAAGAACAATAATCTCAAACTAGACCTTTATCAATATGTTTTCATTTGGATTGTTCTTGTTATACTACACAACATATTTCCAAGGAAAATCCAAGAAGGTCTTATCATACACCTCCCCGCAAACGCAAACGAAAACGCTCATCACATCCCAAAAACCACCTAAAACGCCAAAAACCCGTCTTAGGGCCTACACCATCTTCTCAACCGTAATCGGCCTCTGCAACTCGGTATCCACAAACCCTGATCCCGCGTCCCCAGACCCCTCGCTCTGACTCCCACCATCAATCTCAACCTGCTGCGTCTGCTCCGTCTGCACATGAATCTTATGCAACTCCATAATTTCCTCATCACTAGAACTATTACTCCTCGCCTCATGCGGACGTTGCGATGTACATTCCGTAGTGATAGTCCCCACAAGTTCTTTATTCAGTTTATGTTGTGGCAACTGTGCCTGCAACTCCAGCGCCCGTTGTGCGGCTCCAGGCCAAACATTCACATTCACATTCATTGAAGCGCGGTTCGAGCGTGTTCCGGACGCGATCACGGATCCGGCGTTCGGTGTATGGACGCTAGCTGCTCGTGAGGATTTCGTGGCGTCGATTCGTGTCACCCAGTGTAGGACTAGGACGCTGAAGAGGATGTCGGCGTTGCAGCACATGAGACATATCCACCCTGGTTCGCCGTTTAGAACCATTAGGATGGTGAGGTTGGCTACGGAGGAGATTAGGGTTGCGCAGCTTCCGATGAAGGTGCGGAAGGCCATTGTGCGGAGGGTCGGGTTTACGTTGTGTTGGTAGGAGTAGAGTTCTGGTGGGTGAGTTGGTTAGTAGAGTAAAAGTACTGGGAGTTGGGTTTTCCTACGTCGAAGGGGAACGATGAAAAGAATTGTCATGTAAACCTGTGAAATTGTAAGTCAAGATGTAGGATGAAGGTGAAATGTTTGAAGTACATTGATTACGACATCGAATATTATCATCGGAAACATGGAAATCTTCTCCATGCCAATCATACAAACACCATCATCGTTGATATACGCAATGCGCCTAGATATTCGTTAGCTTTGTCATATTATGTCGAGTAGTATACCAACTCACCAAACGAAATTCATCACGATAACGACGACATACGGTACTAGCAACCATTAACACGACGATGGAAAGAAAGGGTCTTCAATAAATCATACCAATCATGCCGCAGAAATTGAAAAGCCATAACTTGGTCTTGTGACGTGGCAAACGACTGCCTCGGATGATGTACTGTTACTCATCAATACTCATCGGGACTGATTAAAGGCAAAGAATAGCACTCACAGCTCTCTCGACCAGAAAGAAATATATAAGAACTTTTGTCGTCATGTAGCAAATAAGACCTGTGTATTAATCGGTCAGTGATGTGATTTGACGACGTTGTTAGCGGGTATTTTGGAAAGACTGACATAGTAATATTGCACCCTCGCAGATACCCGAGGAAGAGTTTATGCCAAAGCCTCTAGATATGATGGCCGTGACGAAAACGAAAAGCATGGAGTCGCCGTATATAATCAGAATTACTGGAGGGCTTAGTATCGTGTCTAATACTGAGAGAGACTTGTGTACTTACGCCAGTTTGGTAAAGGTAGATTGCGCCATGATTTAATGGTTTGAAGTCGTCGCACTGTGTGGTGGATAAGCATTGTGCTTCATCAAAGATTTGAATAGAACTTACTCAAACAGACCGCAACCGCTGCTAGAGTTGTGTGAGAAAGTATGACGCCGACAATATTGCCGGCGAGAGGCACCTCTGATGGCGAGCCCGCGTCAGACATCGCTCTGGGCTAACGATTTAAGGTATACAAGAAAACAACATAGAGAAGATGCATATGGAGAAGTTATCTGGACATGGTATTTGGACGAAAAAACCACGAGCTCAGAGCGGAGAAGCGCGAGCAAATCTGCGCAGCATGCGTTGATAAATGCTGTATGGCGAAATGGAGGCGTCAAGGCAAACCAATGACAAGCCATGGACTACACTGAGCCTACCACGGGCCACTGGTTCTCTGGGATAAGCTGGATCGGCTTTGGGGTGCGAGTCTTGCATATTGAGTTGTCGGAGCAGGTCCGGTTCCGATGTCTGGATTGAACCATTGGGTCGATCGGACGCCACGCCCAAGATACGCAAGTCCAACACCAGACAGGGCTTCGATTGAGCCCGACATAGATGCGAGGCACATCACTGATCGACTTTACAAGTAAAGATCTGCCCCTCCAAAAACATTGAATGTCAATTTTGGGCACTGCGGGTCCGGGAAGATCTGAGGGAGTGGATCCAATGGGAAGGGTGATTTGTCTCAAAGATACAGGGTAATCCACGTGAAGCATATCAAACCTACCCACGTGTTTTTCCTCCCTTGCGGGGTTCTCACATCCTGACCCTCAGCCTCCGAACATAGGAACTCAGCCGAACAAACGTCAAAAACCTCAACAATTCCGTACAAATCTGTGACAGGCTTCGGCACCTACAGCTCAAACCTTTCAGGATCTGCATATACAATATATAGTTTTGTCGTACAAGTTTGCGTCTATCAGAGACTCCCCTTTTCCACCCATCTACCCCAATTTTCAAAACCTTCCCTCTTACTTCGTATACATTTTCAAAATGTTTCACGCATGCGCAAACAAATCCACCAAACCCACGAATCCCCTTCTCTAAACCCAGCATCCCAACCACCTACAGCAATGGCGAAGAAACAACATCTAAACCGCGTCCAAAAATCCCCAGGGTCCAATTCCCACAAAACCAAAACCCCATACTCATCCTACAAAAAACCCCCAATCCGCATGAAAGCCCTGTGTGTCCCCCCATGGTACTCTACCCTAGCACATAAGCCACGGCGTTCCTTCCCATCGGCACATCTCTCATCCCATCACAATCCCGCATTCCGTTCCAGCTGGACAGGGAAACATAGCCATGACGTCGCTTCCTCTCCTCCCCCTCTTCACCGCATTCAACCCAGCACCTGCTTCATACCCTGTGGCGCACCCACCGCACCCCCAGCTCAACCTCTTGCTGACTGACCCACGATCGATACCATCCATCGATCCGTCTCCGGATCAGGGACCTCCTTCGTGCGTGTATGCGTGTCGTGCGTGGCGTATATGCCACATGAACAATTTGATGGGGGAATCTACCCGCACATGCTCAAGTGTTGGTGGTGATATCACAGGGTCCAACTCCACCTAACTCCACATCCACATCCACATTCCCAGCCACCAGCCACGCCATCTTCTTTACCTCCACCTCTGCCGCTGCGTCTGCGTCTGCGTCTGCGTCTGCGGCGGAGATAGACAAATCATGAGACTTGGGAGATTGGGTATGGCTGCGTCCCTGCATATTCATAAATTCGGCATATCTATCTTTATTTTTTTCTTTTCTTGGAGATGGGATGGGGTTAGGTAGTTAGAGTGCGGACTGTGGATGTTAGTGAAGTGAAGTAGGTGGGTATGAGATGGCGTGGTGTTAATGGCGTAGGTGTTTATGGCGAATTGATTGATTAGCTGTTTGACTTGTGGGTATGGGTATGAATATACGCGTATGATGGGGCTTGTATTAGTTGTTATTACTTCTCTGCCGTACCTAGGTATACTGATTTCTTCAGTCAGGTATTACTCACCAAAATAGCATCTATCTGATTCCATGAACCATCATTTTCACTCAAATTCTTAAGAAAAGACTGAGGCTTAATCAATCGAATCACGAATTTTTGGGGTATTCTAACGTCTATGAAAATTTCCAGACCGCCCGGGCACTCAAAGACACGTGAAGCGAAGCACACTTTCCAGTGCCTCCATGGCCCAACACCAATCCACTACACTGCCCCTTTTTAAAAAAGGACGCTGCCACCCCTAAAACCCGAATTTAGATTTCATAGCGCCCATAACGAAGCCGCGCTTTTGTTTGTTGACAAACTTATTCACATCGTCTGCCCAGCCCTGGCTATTTGATTCGAGGCTGTTCATGCTGTCGCCCACCATGTTCAGCTTCTCTGTGCGCTCATTGAGTTGTCTTGTCGCCCATGCTCCCCAGCCCTCGTTGGGGTCAGCGTTGGCAGACGATGATGCGCCTACACGCCCGGCCCGCTCGTCTCTTCTTCTCTGCTCGTCCTCTGCACGAGCCTGGGCTATCATTCGTTTTGATGGCGGTCGATCAGGGCCACCGACTAGGACATTCATTAGTACAAGCACAAGCAGGAATAAGGATGACTTACTGAGCAAGTCCATGTCGGCAGGCGATACAAGTGCCGTGCCCGATATCCACTGCATGTTTGAAATGGTCGGTCTTGGGGGAATGAGGAGTTCAGGGTTCATCAATGTATCCTTGGTGAGATTTCTGCGGACGTCAGTACTGTCATTCTAGGTTTGAATTGTCCACTTACAGCTTCAAGCCGGTGCCAAAGATATTGATGAGAGCCATCTCGGCAGGTCCTTTCCATCCGAAAACATCTCCCGTGCTAGTAATGACAGCCTCGGAGAATCTCTGAACGTCTAGAATATGATCTACTTTCACAGACCCAATCTCTTTCAGCCCAGGGATTGAATATCCCCTTGCGCGGCCGTCACCAAACAGACCGACAAGCGCATATCCAAGTTCTTCGTAACGAACAATTGCAGCTGAGTCACATAAAAATTCGTCCCAGGTTTTGTGAGCACCTTTGTGGGCGGCAGGCTTAAATATGCGCGCCCCAGATACTGTTATAGCGACTAGAACGCCATTTATCTTCGAGCCATTCCGTAGACCAGACACTGCGGACTGCGAGGCATAGGCTGGACGCCCTGTTTCTGCATAGATGGGACAAATCTTGATGATGCGATCATCGAGAGAACAAGCTCCTGCAAAGCTTGTAGAGTATCTACCGCCGGCTTCGGGAAGTATCTTGAATGTGGCGATATGACCCAGATTTGTTCCTACATGGAGCAAGATGCTTGAATAATCATCACCTTCCAATGTCATGACGCTGAACTCTATTGAAGTTGGCCATATTGGCTTGGAGGATGCTTGATTGGAACTTCTTCGGAAGCTGCCGCGTTTGTCTGCTTTGATGAAGTCCGTAACGTTAGCGGAGTAGATAATCGCCGGTCCTCGAAGATCGATCACAGCCAGGTCGCCTCCCTCAAACCCAGCGGCAACGAAACCAACGTCTGAATGTTTCAAAGCCGTCACGGGTCCATTGTCTTGATTTAGTAATGTGAGGGGCATGAATCCTTCCTTCAAAGCAGCTTCAGTTCGATCACTTATATCCGTAAGATCTTGTGGAGCATTCGGCCCTGGAGGGACTTCCTGTCCTGGATGTCTATTTGTCCCCCACCGGAAAACAACGACCTCACCACTTTTCAATCCAACCGATATTTCTGCGGCCGCACCTGCGAATGACATTCGGCACACTTCGATGGCTTCTTGTCGTCCTACTGCTCGTCCGACGTCCAACTGCGCAAGGCCATCATTTTCAATCTCGTCAGCGTGTCCTGCATCCCATAGTCTCACTACACCATCGGCGTGAGAAGTCTGCACAATATTGCGATGCTCGAACCGCTTCAAAGGGTAATTGGCACCGGCACCACCAGTGAGGAACAACGGACCATGCTGGCGCTTTTCCGTCATACCCAGCCACCTCGTCCGCTCGACCGGAGCGAGAGTTGCATGGTTGATGAAGGGATGGACAAGAGTCATAGACAGATGTAATTGATTAGTTGGAGTGATTGGCATTCCACTTGGAAAGCTCAAAGTGACAAGCTCCCCTGACGCCAACAGTCCAATGATAGCAAGTGGATCATGCGCCCCAGCGAAATGAGGAGAGCTTCTTGGGATAAGACATAGATCAACTACTTCGGTGCCAGGCGGACACGGCAATATGCGTTGCCGTTTGGGATTTTCAAAATGGTCAGTCAGGACTTGCCAGGAGGCAGTGTTGTATATGGGTGTTCGGCCGAGTTCGAAGAATGTTAACGATTTTGTGGCCAACGTAGACGGTGCACCACCTGCGATCAGGATGCCCGTATCATCAGGATCCTGGTTTGCGCACCATGCGATACGAAAGATTGGAGACTTGATCGCAAACGTGCCGGGAGCGGCGCCTGGACTAAAAGTACCTGGACCTGGCTTGTCTATGTTGGTGTCTTGAATCGTTCTTGCTTGTAAAATCCTGCCGTCCTTTGGATCCCAGATGACAATGCTACTATCCTCATGACCTGTCAAGATGAAGGTTCCCGTTGGATGCCACACAGCCTGTGTGAGTGGGGGTGTTCTTTCAGTGTGCATATTTGCAGGATCCGAGTCGCCTCCAGGCGCACCCTTTGGGACCACATACTGAAAGAACTTCACAGCCTTGTTCTGCTTGAACGAGTAGAGAACAGCGCCAGCATTGTAACCAACCAAAAGTGTGCCAATATCTCTCGGGTGGAATGCCAATGTTACGACCGAAGTTAATCGTGATCGTGGGAACTGTTCTCTCCATAGGTTCGGGATCTTGAATGGGGCGAGGTTTTCGCGGTCGAGATCGAAGGCAAGAATTTCGCCTAGAGTTAAAGGTGAGCTAGTATGCACTTATATGTCAGTGATATTCGTACCTGTCTGTGTTCCCAACAAGGCATAATCGAGTGTGGGGTCACTATGGAGGGCTGTGATCTTTGCAGGCGGCGAATGTGCATTCAACAGCGCCTTTGACTCCAATGAAAAGACCTGGAGGTCATTTCGGGAATCGACGCAGAGTAGCTTCTCTGCGCAGAACTGGAGGATCCTGACAGAAGCTCGGTGCGGTAGGGAGAAGACTACCTCCACACGCTTCTGCCCAAAGACGTATATCTGCCCAGAGCCATATTTGCTTTCACTTGTGCCGATGGCAAGAAGCGCTTGTACGGGGTCGTATGCGATTTGGGATATTCTCGAGTTGATACCGAAGTCGTAGAGCTGGAATAGAAGTTAGCTAGAGCTCTATACAGCGGACTCAGGGTGCGTGCGGCATGGCGGGGTGGACGGGTGGGGAGGGCATACATGGTCGAGTACAAAGAGATCAGGTCCCAGACCAGCAGAGAGGTCGTTGGGGACACCAGCCTGTCTGCCTCTGAGCAAATTGGCCATGGTGGTGTGGATGTCTCATGTCTTTGTTGGTCGGGAGAGTCGGCGTCGGCGTGGGAAAAGCTGACAAGAGGAGAGGTGGTTGCTTGGAATCCTGCCCTGGCCCTGCCCTAACGTCGCACGCACGCACGCACGCACGCACGCCCACACGCGTTGTCGCCTCGGCGCGCCCATGACGTACCCACCGAGCAAGGGGTAGTTTGTAGCGAGGGGCATTCTCACGATCACACTTGACTTGCATTAACTATACAGTGCTTTTCTCTGAAGAGATAGATTGCCACGTTGATATTACAAATACTGTCTGATCTGAAGAATCAACCCATCACCCAGTACCTGCCTGCAGCAGTCCCCTCAATGAGCACGAGCTTATTGTGAAATCGACACTTACACCCGCTGCAGCCCAAGGCTCTGGCACCCGGATAGAGCGGAACCCATAACATAGGCCACACACATGGTGTGGAAACAAACAACACCAAACCATAAGATGCCCGACTTTTCCGATAGTAGGCCAAATCCGATACTCATCCTCACCAAAGACACCTGATCCGTGTCTAAGTTGCCCAGAAGTCCAAGCGCCAAACATAAAAATGAAGAAACGAAGAAAGGAATTACCCCGTCTATCACATGAGCCCAAAGTAGGCACCTTGCTTACGCCACCATCGGCGAACCATTGACTTGCTGCTGTTGCTGTTGAGAAGCCTGCTGCTGCTGCTGCTGCTGGTTCCCATACTGCGAATTGGGGGGTTGAGGGGTGCCCGAGCCTGGTCTGTTGAAGCTGTTCTGTGCCGCCATCCTTGCCTGAGGCTGGGTAGCCATCTGAGCTTGCTGGCGATCTAACATCATCTGTTGATGGTTCGCTCCGATTGTGCTGTATCCCGTAGGGTTGACAGTGGACGGCGTGGCAGGTTGTGAGGTACCAAACTGGGGGGCCGGTGGGGGATTCTGGGAATAGAAACTGCTCCGCATCTGGCCTCCCGTGACCGGTGTAGCAAACGAAGGGCGAGACCCCTGTTGACTCGGCTGTGGCGCTGTTGGGTTGGCTTTCAAAGGTGAACCAGTGCGAGCATGAGGACTCGGTGCTGCACTGTAGCTGTTATATGAGGGTACGTTCTGTGGGCGCTGGTAGTAACCATTCTGAGGGGGCTGCGTGGTGTAACGATTGTGAGGCTGGGTCTGAGGGGTTCCTTGATAGAATTGGGAAGTTCCAGCAGAGCCGTAACTGCTTGATTGAGTTGGTCTCTGAGAGTAATACTGCCCAGGGGGAGCCTGGCCATAGGATGGACGAGGTGTCTGCTGTGCGTACCCAGGAGTTGGAGGATAGCCTTGTCTGGAGCTGGTGCCACCATAAGCTGCTGCTGGAGTCTGGTAGGTTTGCGAGTGACCAGATGAGGAGCGCTGATACTGCATTGAGGGGGAGCGGTGTACAGACTGCTGCTGAGGATAGTAAGACTGGGCGTTTTGGAGCGGTCGAGTAGTTGAAGCACTGAAAGAAGGCGCACGCGAAAATTGAGAATTGGAGGGGGGGAAATGTGAATGGCCAGTCGTTCCCGCAGAAGGCATACGGGCAAGACTTGGAGTGGGTATTGCCGCAGATTTTGCAAGCCTTGACAACTGGTCCTCCTCAAGTACTCCTTTGCAATCATCGGTCTCAATGAGGAGAGTCCTGCTAATGTTCAATTCCTCAAGCTGATCCCCATTCAGTTTAGCAACTGCGTATGGAGGCAGCTGGGAGATCATCAGTGTAAGCTGGGATTTGAGTATTTGATACACATCAATCTCCTCAGAGGATGGGGTCGATGGGCTCCCCGCGAGCGATGCAAGGGTCGAATTCTGGATCATTGGCGTGCGCGGGTTGGTCGCAAGTGAAGAGTTGCGGATGCGCTGGTGGGACGCGAGGGTCTCTAGAAGCTCCGAGATCTCCTGGAGGATATCATCTGTGTCCTTTTCTAGATTTGATTTCTCCTCAGGTTCCAATGGGTCAAATGTGTCGGCCTCAAACTTTTCGACTGCCTCTTTGAAGCTTTCTGCTTCATCTGCGGCCCCGTTCGTCTCGGTTTCTGCACTTCCATCGGCATCCAGAAGTGCGGGATCGATAGGGAACATGTCGTTGAACCGCTTCTCGCCAACCTTCTGCCACCATACCTTGTTCTTCGTTTCCTCTGGGACTATTGCCATGGCGTCATCCCTACTCGGTGCAAAGCTAGAGTAGGCGCTTCGGAATAAAGCGTCCTCTTTAGCCTGCTGCACAGCAGCAAGGGTCGCTTCTGAGGGCGGAAGTTGTGCTTCGCCCGTGCTAAGAGCTCTTTGCCTGCTTTTTTGCTTAGCGGTCGGTGAAGTTGGATCCTTTGGCATGTCCACTCCCCCATACCCTAACCAGTGACCGGTAGACAGATTCTGATTTGCATATGCTTGTGAGCCCTTGCGGCTTGGTTTGGGCAGTATCTCCTGCGATGCAAACGTTACAGTATTTCCTTTGGTTGTAAGAGGCTTTGCGATCTTTGGCGGACTGAGTTGAGGTAAACTTGCAGGTGGTCCAAACAATTTCCCAAACGTCTTGCTGCTCTTTTTCTTTTCATCATTCTGCTGCGGGGAGGGGAATACCTCAGTCGTAGATATGATATTCGGTAAAGTCGATTCGCGCAAAGGAAGGGTAACTTTTATCGAGGTGTGTACGCCCGAATCAGATCCGTGAATGCGCACAGGTTGTTGCAGGCTAGAGAAGAGTTGTTTCGGGCCTTGCGCGCTTCCAAAGAGGGTCAACACGGTCCGGCTTTCTGATTCTTCCTCCTTGATATCATCTGGAACCTCATCTTTGACCGCGCCATCTTTCTCGGGCGTAGTGCTCTTGGATTCTGCTTTATTGGGCGATACACGGGGTTCCTCCCTTGATATCAATGTCTTCACTATCTTTTGGAAAGCCAGCACTCCAGTCTGGAGTCTCGTCTCCTCGAGAGTTGGGCGCACTCCTGTCATCTCATTGCTAGTCACAGTATCGAGAATCTCCGCGCTTGCATTTTCGGCGTCGGCCCTGAAATCTTCGAGGGTATGGTAGGAGCCTCCCCGAATCAGACTGGTGATGGTTGCAGGCTCCTCTGAGGGGTCGACCTTTGTCCGTTTTGATTCCGACTCTCCTGATTTTGCGCGGCCCTTGGAGGACTTGATCGGGTGTTTTAGTATTGAGGGTTTGGGGTCGTACCTTGAGTGCGCGTAGGGTCAGCATATGTACAGGGAATCGCGATAAGGATGGTCATGCTCAGACAGAGTCACCTTGGAAAAAGTGAGAGATACTTACGTTTCTAGGACCGAGAGAATGTCTTCTAAAACGGCCTGGAGCGGGCGAGAGTGCAGAGATCGGGAGCGGGATGGTTGAGAGGCTCCATCTAGGAGTTTCTCGACCGTGGGTGCAACTGTGCCATTGGATAGAGTCGTAGCCTCAATCTCAGAACGTTTTCGTTTGGCAGGTGAGGGCGACGTGGGAGCTGGAGGCAGAGACGGCGGGGTCAGAGTGCCGTTGGTGGCCATGGTGATGGATGGTGCCCTTCGCGAACCGGGAGCGATGCAGTCGAGATGTGCAACGCGTTCGGCGCAGCTGGTTGAGTGGAGGTCGGAGGTGGTTGTCGAGCCACAGCGTCGGCCCTCGTCGGTGGCAGGCGGAGAGGACCGATTTTGCGCGCTGGGACCAGGGGATTGAACAGCACACAGGTGATTGCGCGCGGGACGAGGAGCGCGGGTGTGGTGGTATGCGAAGATGGCGTTGGGAGTTCCTCTTGGGGGAGAAGTTCGACAGAACCACCAACGCGAGGACGGCACACCTTTTTGCCAAGAAATCCCGCCTGACTTCCGCGGCGGGACTCTCTCACTCAACTCTGCAGGCCCCAGCACTGTGACACACCCTTGAGATTGGTTAGTTCAACCTAGATGACACTTCTGAGCATCACATGCCCCGCTATGCGTCCAATTTATAACACGTGCGTTGTTCTTCGGGGTGCCTCACATTTTCAGAGGTGTTGACCATATCAGGCTAGCCTACTTCCGCATCTGGTTTGATACACCAAAGAAAATCCAATGTCCAAGTCCAAGTCCAAGTCTAAGTCCAAGTCCAGCCCCAAGTCTTCAACGATGATAAGGGTTCATCACTGATCACACATCATTTCTTTATCGCCTGTTTACCGTGACTTTCAATGAATGACATTATACTCCACCCTGGCCGTACCAGGTAGCAGATACCGCTTGCTCCTCACTGCATCTCGCACTCACTTGTCTCAACGTCTTCTGGTAATCTATTCGCTCAATTGGCCAAAGGTCATAATCTAATACGTCGTTGTAGTTGTTGCATTCACTTCCAAAGGCCTCGATCATACCTCTCTATTCGAGATGCGCGGACCTCGTATCATACAAGCAATATGCCACACTCACGTTTGCGCGAACTCACCGTGCCGGCGCATCCTCCCGTCACCTGGACCCACCCCTTCGACCCCTTCTTTCAACTGTTCGAATACGATCGTATTCCAGCAATGAGACCTTGGCGAAATCCGAGACGGACGCGTTGGATTCCGACCTCAAAATCGAACCGGCAGCCGTAGACATATTAGAAGGGGCTCACGGTCTTGAAAAACAGCCGCGTAATCGACGCCAATCATATAAGAGTCAAAACTGGGCCAAACGTAGCCGACCGAGCCCAACACAATTTGTACTCGATGCCATGGAACCTGCTGCTCGTAAGCTCTACACTGAAATACCTGACGGTGATGTCTGTTCTTCAAAGCCTGGTCATCCCTCCACAGCAATAGATGGCGGCAACAGGGGATATCGAACAAACAATCTTACTATGGATGCAATGTCGACAAATTCTGAGGTTTCTCCGCCACTGTTCTCCAAGCCCATCGATCAATCAAGGCCACAGAGTGACTCAACGACTGACTCCGTGAGTGTCCGATCCTCTACCGCGCGTGTGGGTGCCTCCATTCCGGAAAACGATCATCCCTCAACACGGCGCAATATTAAATACTTGGAGCCCCCAGCATCCCTGTACACAATACTTGCTCGGTGTATCCAATTGCGTTCTTTAGATTCCCAGGACTCGGACGACTTTCGAATGACAGATAATGAGCTCTGTATAATTACTTCAGAAGGCTATTCTCAGCAATGTGTGGAACAATGGGCATCCTGCCTTATCAACCCACATTCCATAGATGCAGCTGCAATATTTCGTCCTTCTGCTCGACCTCCTCCTCTATTTCTAGTGCTGCTTTTTCTACGCCGTAGGCATATAAAGGCTGCTGCCATTGGAATAATATTGAAACATCTAGACAGCACAGCACAGCAGGAGACAATGAAATGGGAATCATTAAAGATTGCGTCAATCCGACTCCTTCGGCATGCACGCTTAGTATGGCCTGAATTATTCCCACGAATAGCTACGTTTTTTATTGAGCAGGCAAGCAAAATATGTAGCGCCACCGACACCCGAAAACTCACTCAATTTTCCAATGTCCTCCTGCAACTTATCTCGCTACCGGTCAGTCTTCATCCGGTGATCTCGGCCAGTCATCAGGAGAGAGCGCAATTTCAGGTGCTGCGATTTATGACAACATTTTCTCCGGCACTCTCCGTCACCAAAACTGGCTTTAGGGCGCTTGTCAGAATTCAGCTTGCTCATCGCAAGACTCAAAATGAGCGCGAATGGGCAACATTGCTACGTGCATCTTGGCCACCGTGGAAACATGATCGAACTGCCTTGGACAAAGATAAAGGCTACCATTTCAGCGCATCGCGGGCATCGCAAGTCCTGCACCGCATGTACGAAGCCGGCTATGCCAAGCGCGGATGGGAAGACGTTGCTGAAGTCTACGCTGGCCGCGATACAGATCTCAGTCCAACGATTCAAACTCGGACAGTCATGCCCGGTCTTAGAACACATCGTGAGTATCCAAAACGTACCCAAGGCTTTTTGTGGGCAGCAAGGGTGCGAGCAACCCGCACAAAGAGAGAAGCATGGGCATGTTTTCTCGCATATGAAAGCTCCAACGCGTCTGCTACTTCCGGTGAAGTATACCAGGCTATGTTTGAAAAGCTGTATTATCCCGTGGTTGACCCCAAGCCTGAGGAAAAATCGCACGGCCATACAAGGAGGGTAGAGACTCTACTTCCGGGTGACTTGAAAGAAGTGTTTCCTGAACCGAGCTCACCGCTTGATCTCGTATACATCCCAGAACCAGTTCCCTCGTACGAACAGCTCTTTCATCGAATGCAACAGTTAGGAGTACAACCGAGAAATCGTTTCCTATCCTTCTTACTTGATACGTCACCAGATTTCGATTTTGCGCTGCAAGTGCTACAGTCTGCCCGTTCTGAATTTGATGGTGGTGTGGGGCGCTTGCTTTATGCTTCAGCCAACACAATCCCAGAATTCCCAGAGGTTCCCGAATATTTCTTGGCGTCTTTCATTCGCTTTCTCTGCCGTTTTGGCCAGCTTGGTCGCTTCGAGCCCGGGGGAGTGCTTGTATCGCCGCAGGACATATCAGCCCAACTCGTGTCGAATCCGCGTCAACTCTTAGACTACGCATATACTTTGCTCGTCCAGTATAAGCCTAAGCATCGCCCGGTCTGGAACGCCTATCTACGCAAGCTAATCGGACCATGGAAAACTCACAAGTCTATGTCCAAGACGCTCAAGGCTATTGGGCAGTACAAACGCGTATGCGAAGTTTTAGATATCATGCAAAAGGAAGACATTGAAAGCGATGCAGACACGCTTCCTAGTGTATGCATTGCAACGTGTTATGTAGGCCAAGCCGCACAGGAAGGCAAACTTTCGGTGGAAGACGCACGATATGTGCTTTCAATGGGCTCCCGCCCGATCCGGGCGTATTTCCATGCTTTAATCACACCCGGCGCCGAAGTAGACTCCGCCGTCCGCACAGAGGGCGACTTGTCCTTGCCACGACGCATCCCGAGCCCCGTAGTGCTGCATCACTACACACGGGCTTTGGGAGTATTGAACGACTTTGAAGGCCTCTATTCACTTTCGACTTTACTTTCAAAGTACCACGAAGAGGTCACAGCTCGCGCGGAGGCAACGCATTCTGGGCCACAGCTCTTACGCAGGACCCTTATAGCTCTGCGTGTAGCCTTGGAAGGCCGACTATACGAAGGCCAGAAAGCCGCATCTGCAGATCTCATCGAGCTTGTGAAAAACCAGATTGATTCCGTGGCGGAATGGGGTGGATGGCCGGATGACGAAGATGTTTTGATGTATATTGAGCGGCGGTAATCGAACCTGTAACTATATAATCTTATGATACCCTGTTGGATGGCTTTGTATTAGGGCTCTGGTCGAGCTTTGGGGGCATCTGGGTTTTGGTATTATAGATATAATTTGTTTATGTGTATAAGATTTTTTGTTCTTTTATATCGCTAATATGTTCTATATTGCTGTTTACATGTCCTAAAATTCACCTCTATCCCTATACCTGTAAGTTCGATCAACTTCTCGACAAAGTCCCTCAAACCGCCTACCGCTCTCACAATCGATGTGAAACCCTTGACGCGCACCCAATATTGCGGTTCCATTGATTGAGTGGGATATCTGTCTAATAAAGACCCTAGACAACTTGATATCCCCATTACAATTACAAACTCCTGGCACACAATTCTGCATTCCAGAATAGGTTGAAGCAACGTAGCTATTGCTTTATATACTAACTTTCCGACAACAAAGTAACTAATATAGAACTCATGAAGCCTCAAGACTGGAGTGTCATATCATTCCCACGTCTGGTATTCCTCGTCTGTACACAACTGAAGGTCTCGTTTATCGAATATATGAGTATGTGCCCGATAAGCCGTTTACCTGCCCTTAACCGTCGCCGTCCAATCCTTTGTGTTCTGAGCTAATTAACCCCTCAGTATGATCAGAGCCATCGCAGTCATCCTCAGACTCTTTGCTCTCCTCTTTCATGTTCGTGAACACCTCCAGTTCGACTGCATCCGGGTCTTGCCCATGCGTATCCATTGACGTTTCTCTGCTTTCAGGACTTCCAACCGTAAATGGCGATGAAGGATTCGCGGCTTCCTCATTTTCATTCTCCTTAGATTGCGGATTATGGGATGTGTTAAGTTCGTTTTGAACTGGCATTTTGGCCTCATCGTCTTTTCGTATCTCCCTTTCATCGGGAAATTGAGTGACCTCAATTGGACCAGCATCGACTTCAGGTCCTGGCTCCAGCTGCTGCGGTGTCTCTTCTTCAGCCACGGTGACCTTACTAGTCTCCTTGATGGACACCGCGTGTGTCTTTTCTCTTCCAGAAATTCCCAGCTCCAGATTTCCGGTTGGGGTACTTCGGGATTTGTTTTTACGTATCGCACTGCTGCTCTCCCCCTTTTCAAGACGGTATCGAAGCTGCTGAAGCGTCCCAGCTAGTTCTTCTTCTCCTGTTGGACTCCCCAAGCCGCGGCGGAGGGTCGTACATCTTGTCGTGGTTTGCTTTTTAACGCTTGGGATTTGCTGGTAGCAATTGTTTTGTAGATGCGGAAGAGCTTTCTCTTCTTTCCCTTCTGCCCGCCCGTCTGTCAAGTCGATACCGTACCAGGATATTAGGTCGTCCAAGCTAGGCTGCAAATTGGCCTCTGGATGTCCCGGAAGAGACATTACAGAGTTGCTGGGATCTAGGTAAACTGGGGAGGGTATTGTCGATTGCATGCTTGTGGTAGCATCAGGAGAAGTGCTTGTGTGGATTTTGTGCAGACTCGTGCTCTGTGAATCTTGTGCTTTTGGAAGCGTACCTCGAGAACTGGTGCTTAAAGTGATGACTCTGCTGGCCCCTGTCCCTAGGGAAGCAGACCCTATATATCTTATAGATGGGTCATCAACCTCAAATCGAGCGGGAATTACTTCTTGGTCATATATCTCTGCAACATGAGTCTTCCGAGGGTCGATTCTTAACTCACGGCTCGTATTTGGGGTCTCAAACTTTATATTCATTTCGTTTGAATGGTCTCTTGTCGCATCAATCGGGAATGGGAATGTAGAGTGCGTTTTGGTGGACCACTGCACTCTTCCATGGCCATCATCAGAGTCCGAGGGACTTAAACTATCGTCCGAGGATATAGCAGCTTGATCAGCTGCACCATAAACTGATTTTCTACGACGCTCTCTTTCCTTCCTTCGAGCAATCTCTTTCTCCATTTTCCATCGAGCTCTCGTGATCTTGTAAGTTTTGTCCGCTGATTCGGCTGATCTGATCGACGCATTTGTCGATCGTGCAGTATTGAGCGCATTGTACCCGTTAATAGCAAGTGCTGCTCCACTGATTGCCAAAGCTCCACCGGCGAGACTAGTGGCAAGGTTTGAAGTAGTAGTGGATGTCGCTTCGTCGGTAGCTTTTACTACCACCGTATGTACCATAGCCGCTGCTCGTGAAGTAGGCGCTGGAGCGCTGACAATTGTATTAACTGTAGACTCAGATACACCCAGCAGACTTGAGTCCTTCATAAAGGTAATGGAAGTAGCCTTCTTTGCTAGGTTTATTATCGTTCCTCTAAACCAAGGTAAGGACTCAGGGTGATGCAAATAGATTGAATTTGTCAGTAGCTGCTGAGCTAGTGTGGAATGTTTATCAGCATTGGTGGCTACCGCAGTGGAGGATCTATGACACTTGCATGCGACTCTCCAGGAGTTGTCCCTATTGTGGAAAGTGAAACGTTTATGGTCGAATATCGGGAACCTCAGGCGAGACTCAACCAAGCATTCAAAAGGTGACGAATCAGTGGTGGTGGCTAGTCCTTGGCTCCAGCAGTCGTCAAGTGCTGCAGACTGAAAAGCTGTCCTCCTGGCTGCGGCACTCATTTTATCTGCTTCTACCGACTTACCCAAATCGCCCAGAGCAACTGACAAATAGTGGCTAGCACGCGCCCTCCTCTCCGCGCCGACGTCGAGGTACACCGCAAGTACGTTGTAGCGATCAAACATCTCTCTGGGTCCTTCTTAGTAAACAGAACATGAGCAAAATTTCAAGGGGTTTCCAACTACACTCACCTGGCTTGTTCGGGCTCTCTTTCATGAAGAAACAGGACCCCAAGGAGTAGAGAAGCTTCCGCTAGAAAGTCATTTAATCCAATGATATTCCGTGAATGTGCTATGATCTCATGCAAAACACTTTTGGCTTCCTTAATTCGAGACGTAATGGCCAGTAATCCGGCATGGTGTAATCTGTACGCATACACAAACGATTTGTCGTCACCTAAAAGGCTCATACCACACTCAATAAGGCGGAAAGCTTGGTCCAGCTGTCCAATACGTGAAGCTACTCGTGCAAGATGATTGGAATGCGCTGCATAAGGACGGGAGAGTATTGTTTCATCTCCTAGCTTCTGTAGCATGAGAAAGCTTTGAGACAGCAACGCCATCGCAGATTCCGTACTAATAAATTCAGCATAATTATCGGCGAGATCTAGATATGCCAAGGATAGTAGTTTGAGTTTGGTGGAATCGTCCTCGAATTCGGCACTTCTGGCATCCCACTTGATAGCTTCAATCGCATTTTCTCTCATTTGAAGAGCTTGGAGACGACCTGATATTCCAGTAGTTTGTAGAAAACTTGCTAGGCCTAGACTGATCTCTATGTGGGCGGGAAAGGGCCTTGAGTCGGGCTTTTGCCCGTAGTTTACATGTACCATACTTGAAAGTCTCTGTGCGAGATGGGACAGCCCGCGATCCAAGAGGTCTGACGAGATATTGCAAAGATCCGTTAGCATCTCAAGTGATGGTTCCCATTTTGGTATGAAGTCCCGGAAGTTGTCAGCCAAATGAAGCAAAAGTGTGTGCTCGTTACGCTGTATAGTCGCTTGCTTATTTTGGTGTATCGCTATATTCAGTGCAGATGCGAAAGCCACTGCCATCCCGCCAACCGCTTGACTGGAAGATCTTAGCACATATTGACGGACGAGCTTATGTACACTCAAGCCACTCTGGGTGTGTGATTCACGTTTTCCGAGGTGATATTGGATGATTGGTGCGAACGCAGATTTTAGACTGCATTGTTAGTGAAAAGTCTGTAACGTTCAAGCACAGTGCAAAAGCCGTACCTAGTGCGGTCTCCGAACTCCAGATCCTTTCCTTGGCAGTTACCGAGGAACACTTCCTCTGGTGTACAGTCTAAGTTTAGCAAACACAAGATACGGAGCAGTCTGATAGCTTGGTCCGGTAGCCTATTGAGAGCCCAATCCAACTGCCTTTGCCAAGGCACGTGCGTAAAACGTGCCCACGCCCGCGGGTGCGAGATCCAGTTATTTACTTCAGATAATCTGAATTGATATCGCTGGCACATTCCAGCTAAATGGGCGAGTGCAAGTGGATGGCCACCCATTCGATTAGATATACCATACGCGGTTCTTTCTTGGTCCTGGATGACCTTTGGAAACTCCACCAAGTGCATAAGAAATTTGGCCCCAGAAGCATCATCAAACGGCGGAACATCGATGTGTTTCATGTTCCCAGGAGCTTCTAGGCTTTTTACCCGCGATGTAAATATAATTTCACCGTTTGAGGCGCAAGGTGCGGACCAAAGTGGGTTCATATCCACACGTACGAGACTGCGCCCGTACTCGATGCTGTCAAAAATGAGGAGCCACCTTTTCTCTGTGTCCAATTAGCATCACGCAGCAACTAGCGATAAGMCCCGCCGTGTTTTGTGTACCTGTACGCCCCAATAGATCTGCGACATCTTTTACTACATCAATCATTGTACCAGCTTCGGGCCATGTGTCATGTGCACTTAGTCGCCTTCTGAGGTTCAAGAAGGAATCGAAACACGATGTTCTGTTTTCCGCATGAACCCAATAGATGAATGCGTAATCACGTTTATAGCGAGAAGCGTATTCAATAGCGATCTGTGTCTTCCCAATCCCACCAATGCCGAATATCCCCACGCACTTTACATACTTTTGAGGCCAGCTTCGCGAGGAATCTAAATGTGATCGGATTTCAGACAGAACGTCCTCGCGACCGGAGAACTGGGGGTTGGGAGGGTAGGGAAAATCGATTAACTTTGGGTCGTGCTGAAGATTGTATGATTGCAATGAGTCCAGCCCCCATCTGGGGTTGCAGACAGCACATGCCTGTGAACTTGGCTGGGAACATGCTTCAAACAAATTGTAGAACTCGTCGTCTTCCTGTAGGAGCCATTGATTATCGCGACTAAGCCGTGAGGGCGCTTCTCGATCGTTGGCGTCTACGCCAGCAGGGAACCCTAACACGTTAGTCACCAAGGTCTTTGTAATGAAAGAAGGAATTACATTCACCCACTCCAGCAAGAGTATCGTTAACATCTGGTTTGGTGGACGCCATACGAGTTTTCCCAGGAGAATGGCAGGCCAGGGKGAAGTAGACGTTTGAAGGTTGCAGCCGTCAAAATATTTTCGCGACAAGGCTGAGGTGCCAGCTGAATGTGCATCGCCCCCAATACGCATCTAGAGCCAATCATGGAGGTAAAAAGCAATTATCACACGTGATGTTGATACCTGAGGAACGCATCAGTCATTGAACTACTTCGGCTTCGTACGTCCATTTTGTCGAATCTAATTCACTCATTTTGTGAAAATACATTATTAACGTACAATCACGCAGATCACCTTATCTCTAACGGTTTTCACCTACACTGCAACATTATAATGCGTTGAAGAAAGCCAGGATCATCATCCAGCCGTTGAGATGCAAACATTGTGGCGATCGGATTTGCAACAGATTGTGGGGAGACGTGTAATTGATCAATTTTGCTCTCCCAAGCCTTATTAACATTAACCACAATGATTACAATCTTGATATTTCCAGGGGTACAGATAGACCCGATTAACGATCGAACGAGGATGTCCCAGAGCCATGCAGCTAAACAACATGCTCACGCTCTTCTAAAGAAGTTCTAACATCCTTTCTGTAAAACAGTAGAATCGTGAAAGCTCGACAGGAGTTCTGTGACCCTTAGCTTTCCAGAATCTGTCACATCCTTAGGACTATTACTTACTACTGTTTTAGCTTCCAAAGTTAGTATTAAGCATCAATCTGGGCGCAGACCATATGTTACCATGCTCCGAAATCTTCGTCGGCACGGCGAAAGGAGAGGTTGCAGGTACGAAACACGAGCTTGGAAAGATCTTGGATCTAAGTTTCCAACCCCCTGGTGTAGGAATTTAGACTGCCTTGGCTATGGGAATTCCGCATGCCTAATCAGGGTCTTTGGATTGGTAGCTGATAATAATTCCGCGCTTTCGAAGAGTGCTTGATTCGGTTCGACCCGATAGATGTCGTGCATTTTCGGATGCTATGCAGTTTTCGATGCGAGCTGTGGTAATGGCAATCTCCAGACATATGCATATCTAATAGATGCCACACCTGGTACAGATCCTACCATGCGCCTACCATGCAGTACCAAATTGCCATCATCCTCTCATCAATCCCCTTGCACTCCCCTTTACACCAACCACCATTTCCGCAAAACGCGTCGGTCAGCAGCCTCAGAGTCAGTACCAAACACCTTCCTAACCCCATCCAGGCACGCGTATATCCAACGCGGAAACCCGCCGCGGAATTAATTCCAATACCAAGCCTTCTGCCGTCCCTTCCCGCCGCTACAGAGTTCCCCTCCGAGCTCGCAAACCTGGGGTAATCTGGGGTAGTTGAAGTCGGCTTCTGTAACCATGGCTGTGATTGGTTCGCTGTGCAGACCCCAACCAACCTCGTCTTATCACCGTCTTCTTCTGGGTTTGCTGCAGCTTGGTACATGTGCAATGATCGCCGTATAAGAACCCTGTGTGACAAGCACATGTCCCGGCTTCCGGTCATTATTCCCCCCATGTCGCTGGTGTTTTTTGTACGACTACGTGCTTGACCTCACTTCTTAACTCAACCTACTTCATCCCATTTCTCTCCACCTATTTCTTCCCTACCCCGGATCCCTCCCGTTCTCTCCATTCTCCCTCTTCCTTTCTTCTTGCCGTCATCATCAACAACTGATCATGGCAACCGACGACCCCAAAATCCCGGCCCCAAGCCTCCCCGAAGAAAAAATCGAAATTATAAATGACACAGCGGGGACCAACATCGATCCTCAGGCCGAGAAGAAACTGCTTCGAAAATGCGATTTCTACGTCTTGCCCCCGCTCTTTGTGCTATTTCTGCTTGCCTTCCTAGATCGTACTAATATCGGTGAGTTTTAAGTCGTCACTTAAGGGCGGCCGTGATCTGGCTTTTGATGATGAGGGGATGATCTAAGCGATGAGTTTTTTTTTTTTCAAGGTTTTTGCTGACTTGATTGGTGTGCGTGCAGGAAATGCAAGGATACAGGGAATGACTGAGGATTTGCACATGAAGAAGACGGACTATAATGTTGCGCTTTTTGTCTTCTTCATTCCGTACGTTCTTCCCTTGGTATAATGATTGTTTAGGAACTCAATGATCTTTCAGTTACATTCTTTTCGAAGTCCCGTCGAATCTTGTCATCAAGAAGATGGCGCCGTCAACTTGGTTGTCGCTTATCATGGTGCTCTGGGGTATGATTCGTGCATTGCGTCAATTGGATGGTGATTGACGACTTATAGGGATTTCAACCATTGGTATGGGACTTGTCAACAATGTCGGAGGGTTGGTCGCTATGCGCGTCTTGTTGGGCTTATTCGAGGCGGGCTTGTTCCCAGGTACGTTATATCACAGACCACAACTACAAGCTTTTCGACTACCAATACTGACTATTTCCAGGATGCGTTTACCTAATTTCTATGTACTATAAGAGATACGAACTCCAATGGCGCCTGACACTATTCTTCACCGCCAGTATCATTGCAGGTGGTTTCGGAGGCGTAAGTCCCATCCCGTTATTGCGCATCTCTTCGCTGACGAAATGCAGCTCCTCGCCTTCGCCATCGCTAAAATGAGCGGCATAGCCGGTTACGGAGGCTGGCGCTGGATCTTCATCATCGAAGGCCTCTTAACCGTAGTTCTAGGCGTCATCTCCAAATTCTGGATCCAAGACTGGCCAGAAACCGCTAAATTCCTCAATGAAGATGAACGCGCACTTCTCATCGCCCGTCTATCCTCCGACTCTGGTGATGCAGTCATGAATCGCCTCGATAAAACCGCCTTCCGACGCATCATCCGAGATCCCAAAATCTATCTCGGCACTCTGGCATACTTTGGCATCGTCAACACCGGATACGCAGGGTCTTTCTTCATTCCCACTATCATTAAAGAAATGGGTTACACCAGTGAAGCCGCTCAAGTCCGCAGCATCCCAATCTTCGTCGTCGCAACCGTCACCGCAGTGATCGCAGCCTGGATCACTGACCGTCTGCGCCACCGCTTTGCATTCTGCATCATCGGCCTTGTCATCGCATCCATAGGTTACATCCTACTACTCGCCCAAGTCGGCCTCTCCGCCGGCGTGAAATACTTCGCGCTCTTCCTCGTCGTACCCGGTGGCTACATAACCCAACCCATAACGCTAGTCTGGATGTCTAATCTCGTATCCGGACACTACAAACGTAGCGTATCATCCGCCATGCAAGTCGGATTCGGCAACATTGGCGGCATTGTGGCATCAAACGTCTTCCTCGAGGCCGAGTCGCCGCTGTATAGAACCGGGTATGGTGTTTCGTTGGGCATGTTGTGGATTTGTGGGGCGGCTTGTACAGCGTTGTTCTTTTTGGTTAAGAGGGAGAATAGGAAGAGGGAGAGGGGTGAGAGGGATCATAGGTTGGGTGAGGCTGATGCAGATAATCTTGGTGATGATCATCCGCATTTTAGACTTACTACTTAGTGGTAGACTGGGTTATGGGTTTTTGTGGGGGATAAGGGGATGTGGATTGTAGAGTAATCTGACCCTTGACATGGGCCCATTCTCAGCAATGTTGAACGTGGGTAGAAGATCATTCAAGACATGCAGTGCTTCGCTATCTATCGATCTAAAGCCTCAAGCCTGAAATATAAACTCTACTGAAGAAATCTGCGTAAGCAGATTGTTCATGACCTCTTGTTGTATCCAAATGCCGTTACATGATAAGCAAAGCTAGCTCTTTCGAAAATGAAGAATTATTACAAATACAAGCTCTGGTCCTAAATACTCATGTATAAAATTCTCATACTACTACCTTCAACCCTCAGGCTCAAGACTCATCTACGACTTCACATTTAAGCCAAGGCCAGGAGATCGCCCATTGTCATTGGGTTTTTGTCATGTTAGTGCTCGCCGCGAGATATCAGGGATCATCAGGCCACTTCTTAGTCCCTGTGACATTATCATATGAACTTTTGGATAATTCCCATGTCAGAGATCTTTAACATTTTGTATTACTCGCAGCCTTATATGCTTCTAAGACAGCCTGTTCCTACTCGTCAAATCGACCTCCTGCACCAGTCTCCAGGTATCATCCTCCTCTTTCTGGAGCGCGACCACCGTACGCTCTGCCTCCTTGGTAAGTACCTCCAAATCATCACCAACCTTAGCAGCATCCCCTTCCGCAGAATGTGGCCCACGAAGCAATAGAGGCAACACCGAGGATTTCCAAATGGGATAATCTTTCCTAGCAAGCAGTCCTCCCAACATGGCAGCAGCTAAGACAAGAGCACTCGCAAGCAGCAAAAGCGCCGGCATGAAAAGCCAATACCATTCGAATCTTGTACAAACGAATGTCTGTGTCTCTGTGCCAGCCACAGTACTCGCTGGACTGTCTGTATCATTTGACTGTTTACCGATTTCTCGCATCCGACTCGTAATCGTCCTGGTGATTCTTTCCAAACTTGCATCCAAAGTCTTAAAAGTAGCGTTTCCTGAGTTATAGAAGAGCTCGACATTATCATCGGCCATTTCATCTAGTACGCAATTGAGCTTAGACTTCTGCGCTCGTTGTATACCACATCCTCCGCGCAGTTGTCTTAGGTAGCGGGCAACTGCATTTCGGTATCCACCGGAAATCGTATGGACACATGTTGAAGGGACTTGAGCCACTGTACCGTCTGGAAGACGAACACGTTCCAATGATTCGTGGCCCTTATTTTCTGCTGTGGATATGTTCTTCTCATCATACGTCTCCCCATCCGCCATGCAAGGCCATGCGACGCCGTGACTGTTCGAAACCTGGGAGTCGGGGAAATCCAAACCCATTGGAGTGGTGGATTCAATGCTCTCGATCAGTCGACCATTTTCCATACGACCATTGTAAGTTTTCATGCACGGGTACATGACGCACGACGCCGCAATAAAACAGTTTTCGTACGATAGTTTCGAGTTTTGATGGCCTTGTGCTTTATCGCACGGAATATAGGTTTCGGACAGAAGTGTCATATTGACCTCGGAAGTGCTGAACATGCCTTCTGAAGATGGATCACTTGTCTCAGTGAGCCAATCGAAGGGTGCCAATGTGGAGATGTTCAGTGCAGTTGGGGCGGTATTGACTTTCCCAATAGTCACGCCGTTTGGTAGCTCAGCCCAGGTAGTGAATTCGTCTTCAGAAAAGTCCTCGAGAGCTGATGCCGAATTCCAGCATTTGTGGCAGAAACCAGCCGAATGGTATCTCCCATTATTGCCTTCGAATGTGCAGTTTCCAGTTGCACAAGTCGGAGAAACGTCGAGATTGGCATCGATGTTAGCCAGGCCGTTAAGAATTCGTGTCACGATTCTGATATTGAGCTCAGTTCCACTGTAGCTATCTGTAGCCAGGACGTCGAAGTTCGAGTCGCCACTAACATATCTAGCTATGGGGATAGCCGCTTGCCCCCCGCTGACTGGCTTGCTACATGGATATGTCTTGATGGATTGTTGTGTGAATGTGCTTATGCTTATAGAAAGAATCGTAATCATTGCACCTGCTAGTGCTAAGAAACTGTGGGGTATGAGCATATGCGATTCTGGCAATTGTACTTAGCATACCTTCTTGGTATCTTGAACATTAATATCAGAGAGCCCAAGGGGCCCCTACTGGCATTTTCAAACGTTTCTAGCTGTTCTATGCTGTGTGGCTTTCTGTACCACATCCATTTGCTTTGACTGATAGCTGCAATATTTAGTGAAACATATCTAATATTTGGAAGGAATCGAAAGTGTACCCTCCGCAACTGTGGTCATAATCAAAGCCTTGAAAAAAGTAGAGAGCAGCGCAACCAGGGAGTTCAGGTTCAAACCATACTTCCATACTGGAGATTCGTTGTCATTGAATTTCAGAAGAACTCCGAGAATCGCAAAGAACAACAATAGAGCTCCGACAAGGCCAAGAATCTCCCAAATCCAGAGTAGCGATAATCTTCTTTTCCTCACTTTTTTTTTCCTTTCCCCGCGCTCTAGCGACAATGTCTCCTCGGTTAAATGTGCAGACGCTTGGGATGCTCTCCTTGCCAGGCTTTGGAGTTCGATAGATTGTTCGCTGCGATCATCGGGCGGTGACTCGGGCATCGTATGATGTGTGGCCATGAATGATCGGTCCGTGCCTTTTTACCCTGGCACCGTGGGAAGTTATTGAGCAGTTTGATGTGTCTAGTTGAGGTTCATTAATATTCTTAGAAGTGCGTAGCTGAGCAGATCTGCTTGAAGGGATATCGCAGCATGCGATTCTAGTGAAAGAGCTCGATGCTTAAATACTATTTCTTGCAGTTTGGTAGGGATTGTCGCTTTGTCAATGGTTCAACCCAATTTCTAGGCGACTCAGGCTCCTCGGGCAAGGTTCAACCAAGTAACAAATTAGAGTTTTACGACGGTTTTAAGACGATAAAAGCTTGGAGGTAGATAATAAGGCTAAAATTACTAACATTTCAGAGCCTCACACCCACGGAGTATAAGTAGTGATGATCTAGGAGGCCTAAGCTAAGCTACACCCTGGGCGAGGTCTTGCAATGACACGCGTGCCGTTCCGTTTCTGTTCATCGAGGCCACGGCACCAGATAAAGCACCGCCCCAACATGATTTCTTAAAGCCTGCTGCCTGCTCAGGCGAGCGAGAGGAGTGGGTCTGCATGTAATGGTTACTTCCCTAGAGTTCCTTGTACGCGTGCAAAAAGCTTCTGCTTCACCTTCATTCGCTTATTTCGTCCCGTTCTCCTTCGGCGTCCTCGCTAAAACGACAAACAGATAACATACGTGGACTTATACAGGAAGCTATTTGTTTAGTAACCGGGATCTTGATCTTTGAACGAACCTTGCTTTACAGCCTGATGAAATTGGATCCACAATGCTGTGTTCTTAAGTAGGATTGGGGGCCAATAATTGCGACGAAATGCAAGGGTAGTTTTTAGGTGCACTGCACAGCCTTGCGGCTCAAGAAGTGACTCCGAGAATCACGCCTCCAGAATGAACCACCATAAATTAAAGCTGGGTGATAGATCTGTTCGGGCTTTTAATGTAGACGATGCTCTCTATGGACCCGTTACCACGCTGCAACGGTCCCTAAGACACCACTACAGTGGTCCTAGATGTCCAACCCAGGCATTGTTTCTCTCCGCCTCACAGCATCACAAGCCCCACTGATGGTTTATTCCCAATCCACAGATTCAACAACGGCATCCACTGGATGAAATACTCTTCTTTCAACTACTCAACTGAAATCATACCGTCAAGGCTGTCTAAAATCGATGCACCCTAAGCTTCGATTCGAGAGCCTCCAGGCATCGCGGTGCTACAGTCGGATTCAAAACTAGTGTGTTTGAAAAGATAGTAAAGTCTCCAATGTAGTGATCGGCATAGATAATTATATAGATTTACTAAAGTCAGATACGAAAACGAGAGCCGCGAACCTGCTAGCTCGGCAATGTATGACACTTCTAGTGACAAGTGGCCAAGCAGTGACAAGTGTATGCCATGATATTGACGTACGAGTTACTAATCTAGGAGGAAAAGTATATACTATCGATTCTCCTACGATGCCCCGTTACCCTGGGTTTTATATCATGGCTCGATAATTGCAACTCCAATTCTCTCTACGAACCCCCTTTGCTGCTGCATACTTTTGCTTGGGGCTTCAACCGTTAAGATATAGCATCGTTTTACAACGAGGTGTTATAAGCTAAGTTAAAGTACAATCTACTACCTCTGCATATCCAGCCTCAAGCAGGATTCACCCGGACCCAAGATGCGGTATATACTGGCTCCATTCCGGGACCTTAAATCCTTCATCGGGTAGATTCGCAAGGTTTATGAAGCATTCGACGATCAGATATGCCCTCGCCGCGACGTATGGTAAGAAAAAGATAGGGAGCAGACCCGCTCCTATTAGTACAAGCCAATGGTGTACTGTATTAACGTAAACAAGCCTCCTCCTGTCGTTCTTAGAGCTGAAGAAGTCCTTAAATTTATCAAACAACTCCTCCCCGAAAATAGCCGCAGGAACCAATACCAACGGACTTATGATAAAGAAACATGAAGCCCGCCAAAGCCATCTTTGAGTTGTTGTTGGAAAAGGGGCATTCCACGCTGAAAGGTGAATGCCGCCGTAGAGCGCCCCCGCCGCAACAAGTCCCAAGACGAGCAACGTAGTTACATCGCCAGTGTAGCGGCGCGAGAATTGGGTCGAGCCCAAGAAAGTTACTTTACTACTGTCTATCAATCTCGAACCGGAATGCGACTCTAGCAGTTGCGTACGGAACTTGGCGCGACGCCAGGACTTGTGTAGAGACGGGTGTTCCTCATGGAATTCTTGCGCGTTTCTAAGACATTCCAATGTCGCCCTCTCTACTAGTTCGTAGTAGTTGCTCGATACAATTTCTTCGTCGCCTTCACGAGGGTACAAAAGATCAAACATGAATCCAAAGACCTGTTGGCCGTAAAATACTTTCAAAACGCGGTTTCCATCATTTGACCTTGTCCATTGGTGCATGTCGTCGTTGTCCGGGTCAATAATATCTGTGCCCCGATGCTGTAGTACCGTTTGTAGATCAGACGAGATTGTATCGTTGAATATCCACTGAAATGTCCTCCAAACTGGCCTGCTCCTCTCTGA
The DNA here is from genome assembly GCA_001007845.1 of Nigrograna mackinnonii. Lineage (NCBI taxonomy): Eukaryota > Fungi > Ascomycota > Dothideomycetes > Pleosporales > Nigrogranaceae > Nigrograna > Nigrograna mackinnonii. The sequence continues at coordinate 183,554 of JGVQ01000029.1, read as the reverse complement.
AGTATCTTCCATCGTGCCTTGGCATTCGAAGCCAATAGAGCTATTCATAGTCATCCATGCGCAAAGTCTCCTAGGAAGTCCGTCAGAAGCATCGATTAAAAAAGGCTCCATGATGTCGAGGGGCTTAGACCACCATGCCATGTATATTACAAGGCAGCACAGCGCATGGAGCAATGTATTCATCTCCAATAGACTTATGACAGAACCTGCAACCAGGCGACCGATTATCTGGAGAATGAACCAGAAAGCCTGCATACAGACCAAAGCCTTCCCCAGACCACTCGTCTTGCTCTTATCTTGGATTGTTTCTTCCGATATATCAGGGATCAGCTCGGGAAAATGCTCTGCGATCTTTTTTAAACCATATGTGGTGAGGACAAGACGACTTCTACCTTGAGGAAGCATTTGTACGGAGGAAGGACCCATGTCAAAGGCAAACCCGCCCATGAGAGCGACATGGCTGTGAACTCGAGTCCAAGGATATTTTCTTGTGGAGCTGTTCTTCGCGTGCATTTCTACATCCTCGCGTCCGTCACAAGCAGGTTTTGGGGATATTGAACTTGGAACAGGGCCTGTCCTTAGAAGAGATTGCATCTTGCGTTCGAAAGTTCTTGATCTCATCCATTCATTTGCAGCGACATAAGCAACCTGTAAAGTCAGTAAATATATATCATCTCAAGGATAAGACTAAACTGTACTTACAGCGTCAGGGGCAATCAGTGCCAACAGACACCAATATGCTTTGACCTTGAACAAGCTCCGCCAACCCGTCTTTCCATGCTCCGGGATATTCAAGTGAATCGACGTATAGACACATAATAGAAGAGTTAGGACGCATGATGATAAGATTTGAAAAGTGCCTCGTTCGGTTGGCGCCGGTCTCCAAGCCGCGGTCTGGTTCGTAGAGAAGGCACCGAATGGTTCCCACATGTTGGAGAGCAACGTGAGGATGTTGCACGCAATATGGAACAGTGGGTGGGGTCCCAGAGTATTTAAGTTGCCAGCCAGCCAAATTATCAAGGTTTGAACTTCAGCCTTGCCAGTTGCCCCCTGGTCGCAGCACTTTGTGGCTGAGGTGAGCCACTCATGCAAGTTGACGTGGCTATGCGTGTAGGTTTTGTGGATGATTGGTTTTACGGGAATAAAGAAAGAGTGAAGAGGCGGCAACTCTGCAAAAAAGTCCCAATCAAGAGCCTTTTAGAGATGAGAGTGAAGATGGGGGCCTGTCCATTTTCAGCGGTGCGCCAATAGCAGGGATAAAACCCGTCGTCCAATCAGCAGAACAACGCAATTCGGCTAGCTTGTGAACGACAACTCATGTTAATCAAACACTGATTGCGAAACAATTGCATATAGGGAAAAAGGATATGATAATGGGCTTGTAGGGATATCATGAGCAGCACCTGGTTAGTTCCCACCCTCCGCACCTTAAATTTAGGCGACCCACACCCAGCCAACCCCCTCCCAATACGCAGCCACCTCATGTAAGGTCTTTCGAGATACTAGGAAGGATACATTTAGCGAGCATAGTCTAGAGTTGTTTAGTAATTAAGAGTAGCATCTATCATACATAATTTAGGGACGCTTTATTAGGGATGTATTTAGAGGTGTATTTGGGGGTATAATCTGGAATATATATATGGCTTAATAAGACTATAAGAGTTATAAAGCCATAACTCTAAGGAATAAATAGGAAAGGTAATGACGTACTATGAAAGATCCTATAATCATCTATTTTATTTAGCCCACTAAGTACTATGACTAGGGGTACTAAAGGGGTGGTCGCGTATGGGTCGCCGAAATTCAAACACCTAATCAAGGACATAATTCACACTTTCTACAAGATGGATGCATAGTCACGTACAGGGGACGTAGTCTTGTTAGATTATGAAGAGAATAGCACACATTTCAATCTTACCGTTTTGCCATTTAAACTCATCATACATTGCTCTGCTCTCCCACCTGAACTAACGGTATCTAATCCAAATACAATAGAACATATCTAGAAGCCTAAGGTGGACCTAACTCCACAACCCACAAAAACCCAAAATAAGCAACAACAAAAATACAACCCAAATAAAAGTTTCCTAAGCCATCTTCCGCAGCTCCGGCCACAAGTAAAAAAAGTGGTATATAAGCCCAGAGGACCACTACCTTGAAGATCCACCACAACCACCAAGAAACCAGGATGACACGAGAAAAAACCGTAGCCGGTTGCTCGTCCGATGGGATTTCAGAAGCCTTCGATGGATAAGGCTTAGGTCTAGGACCGTTCAGATTGCAATCTTCAAGGTGTCCGACTCTGCGTTCGCGCTGGTATAAATTTGCGAGGATGTGCTGCGCGGATGCGGGAGAACCATCATACTTCTCGACTTCGGAGCCGCAGCGCATGGGACCCCACCAATACTTGTCTTTGAGTTCTTGGAGATGTTGTTCCTGTTTCTTGAGTACTTCCTCTGAGGGGGATGGCGTCCAGCGGGTTGTCATGAGGGTCATTTTTGCGATGCCGTTTTTGCCTGTTAGGTGTTCTATCATGTCGATTGTTTGGTTAAGCGCCTAAGGGAGAGGCCATGTGGTTAGTCTTTACGGAAATACGTGGGTGTGGCTTGTGGGGAGGKATCTATACCTTTAGAGTGCTACCATAGGCTCGAGGTTGGCTGATATCGTAGAGGTACAAGATGCCCAACATATGGTCACTTTTCTTTTGGGCTTTTAGCGTCTGTAGGATCTCATTCAAAATCTCCGTGTCTGAGCGCGTTGCATTGCTCTCATCGATCCCCGGTGTATCGATTAGGTATGCGTGCCCTCGATACGCCGGGGACATGAACCAGAACTTGTAGAAATCACAATGTTGAGTGGCTGTGTAAAATGTTAGTACTGTACATTAGATGGTTATGTTCTGGAAACACCTTACTGGAATCGAGAGAATGGCCTATGTATGGTGAATATCCTGTCGAAACATGCTTTCCCCCGACATTAGCAATAAATGTGCTCTTGCCAACGCCTGTAGCGCCCATGACTGCAAACATTGGCAAATTGCCATCGATTTGGCTTGGCTGTTGTTCAGTCCAATGGCGTACGAGCGACTTATTTTCATCCTCACGGTGGAGATATATCGTAGCAAGGGCGAGGGCTAAGAAGAGGAGAAATTTCCAGTAAACGACAAACACTCGCACATGTCGATATGCCTTGAACGATAGTCTGTCAAGGAAGTCTGAGCCCGTATATTAGCATTTACACTGAGTGTTCTTGCAATCGACTTTACATGACTGCACAACACGACTTACTCTCCTGTTTGATTAGCTTGGTTGCACATTGCTTGAGGTCCCTATCTTGCCCAGGCATTTGAAGATACGAGCGTGTCGCACTCCGAATGTCTCCCATCCGGTTCCACTCATCCAAACCAAAGTCCTTTAGCCCATGTGTTACATTGAAGCGGAATGCTCGACCGGACCAAAAAAGAGCGCCATGACTCTCTTGAAACTTTTGAGCGGTACCTTGAGTCTCGGTGGCTATTTGGACTAATGACTTGTGAATAATTTTCCAGATGCCATCGTCAAATTCTGTCAAACCAGGCTCGCCGGTACCTATGGATACGATACATCCAAGGCGAGATTCGGCTTCAGCGTAGGAGAGGCCATAAATAGCGCGAAGCTCCTCAAAAGCTTCTATAACGGGATTGTTCGCAGTGAGCGCGCCATCAACGAACCATTCATCTTCAATCTCGACGGGTTTGAAGAATCCTGTTGCAGCAGAAGTGGCAAGACCTGCTTGTAGAATGGTCGCACTCTGGATTTGACCACCCAATCTTGTAGGATAGGATCTAAGTCGGACCGCTCTTTGCGTGTTCGTCTTGGATGTAGCGCAGACGAATCTTTCCCATCGCGTTAGTTGTGCGAATTACTATCAAGGGAAATTCAGACTTACACGCGGCAACTTTTATCTGCCATCGGGTCGTTCAATAGAGCCGTAGCTGGATCTTGGCCTGATAAATTCTCGCGAATAACTCGCAAGAGCATTTCCTCAAGGTTTTGACTGCTGAATTTGGGTTTGATCGCGCCCTTGAAGACTGCGTCCATCAATCTTCCTGTTGTCCCTTCTGGGTTTTGAAAGACTTTTCGGCCAAGCTGTCCGTAGACCTTGATACATTGGTCGACATCCATCTGAAGCCGGCCAAGCATTATGGCGATGAGGCTGAATGTAATATAGATAAGACATTTTGTTCCAAGGACAAGGCAGTGAAACTTACCCTCCGGTGCTTGTGCCGGTGATTAAATCAAAGATATCGCACGGCTTCGCTGGTGGAAGTCCTTCCTCAAGTCGAAGCTCATTCACTTCATCCATCAAACCCTTGAGAATGTACAGCGAGGAGAGTCCGCGGATGCCTCCGCCATCTGAGCGCCATTGTGAGTGAGCAATTTTCACGCGTAGCAGCGCACGAAATAGCTATCTACTGACCTAGTGTGAGAATACGAAGGCTATTTGTCTCGCTTTGATGCGCCGAATGTGACTCCATGGTCTACGGCCTTGACGTCCCTACTTCTATACTAAGTTATGCTGATGGTTACTTTCTAGATTGCTACTTCAAAAGAAAGGCCGAAGAGCTAATAAATAATCCGCCCCAACATGTTCACAGGCCCTGTCCCCCAGCCTTGTGGCCTGCGCTACAGGCTGGAAACTTGGGGGCTGTGAAAGCAACAAGGGAAGCCGAGCACTGCAGCCCTGTGGCGCAAGGCAAAACTTCGTATTCTATCGCCTCGTAACACCAGTGGCTGCCTCTCCAATATATCTCTCAGCCGCTCATGACTGGGATTCGCCGGATTAGGAATGCGTCGAAAGCCGTCACTGGAATAGTTCAGCCTTCTCCTCTCCTCGACAAGACGTTAACATTAGACGCCTCCAAGTTACGCATATTTGAACCCATCAAAAACTATGGTTCACGAGCATAGTCTATATACAATGTCAATTACTCAATGTCAACGATCAATACGCGTGCTTATCTCCCGACCTGGTATCATGGTCAGCGAGCTGTACTGCTTCTTGCGAACGGAGGCTAGGAATCCTCCAAATATACCAGAATCGGAACCAATATTGAACCTTACTTCTACCAATGTTTAGTTAGAACCCACCCTTTCAATCATCTTAGAATACCTACTTCTTCATATAATCCACACTTCCACACATAATCTAATCTAACCCGCTTCTCTACTCTACTCTACTTAATTATATATTCCCTATTCCTATTTACTAGCTATTACTCAGTAGCTACTAAGTAAATAACTAATAACTCTTACTCTTTAATTCTTAGATACTAAATAACATAACATAGTATGTGTGCATAGTAAAACTAAGCCTTATATTATCATGAGTAATAATTTAGTAGTGCGAGTGGGATGAATAGATAGATCTAGGTTTGTTCCGTGGGTTAAGCTTGAGGTGTAGATGTTGACATATCTAGGTAGATAAGATAGGCTAGTATAAGGAGACGAAGCACTGTATCTTTGGATTGAGTGATTGAAAATAAAGGTATCGAGTATTTTGTACGATAGAAATTCATTCGATTAGACATATTCAGCTACAACTGAGTTGATTTAAGTTAAGAGCAATCACGTAACCTTTCAACAAACGGACGAGTGTAAAAAGTCTATCTTGTATAATTGGCTAAGTAGAGTTTGGGATATAACTACTCCATCACGGTGCGACGCTCCGCATTCGCACCCGCCTCTGTCTCGAGTCTCTGTGTCTCATCAGAGAGCCAGAGCGTACCTTGGATATCCAATACCACTTGCTCCGCTACATCTACCCCTGCCCTAAGAGAAGAAACTAGATCCTGATCCCCTTGGGAGAAAATGTCACCCATCTATACCCAATACCCTGATCTTGGGTCAAGCCAGTCGTTACGCAAGGCCAAGTGCAGTGTCAAGATCTCCTCCCGAGAAATTCTACTTCCTCCTCTTCTCCTCCCGCTCTCTTTCTCCAACCCAATCCCTCCAATCCCTCCACTCGGAATACGGAATCCTGACCTGCTTTCCCTGATACCTGACGACATTCAAGTCGACCTTTCTCCAGTCCTCTTTGCGCCCACTCCAACCCGCTTTTCGCATTAGGCTGATCATGGTCTCTTCCTTTGTCCACCCCTGTTCTTTTGCTACATCCGGTAGATATGTAGAGCCATATCGGCGGGAGTGGTAATTAAATGAGATGCGAAGACCATGGGTGCCGATTGTCCAGTCCAGGGGTGATGCAATGGGTTCGAAATTTGTCAAGAGGGTAACTCCGCACTCGAGGTGGGGTAATTCGCGTGTCGTTATGGGGAGGAAGCGGGTGTCATCAAAGGCTCTGTATCATGTACACATTAGCTTGTCTGGTCCTTTCACACGATAGCGAATTCAAGAGCTTGAAGGCTGATCACTTACGATGTTAAGGCGTAAGATTTCAACCCATCATCCAGCTCTTGAGCTTCAAACGTGCCTATGCAACCCCGCAAGCGTTTCTCGCCATTCTTTTGAAGGATATTCCAGGTCACGAAAAGTGGATGGTCCTCGACTTCCACCCTCTCCTTCTCCTTACGGAGTCGCTTGCCCAGAGAGAAGAAGCTGGAACGGCTGCTGCTCTTACTGGTCGCAGGGCTTGTCTCACTGGCGCCGCTTGGTGTGGAAGAGCTCACGCTTTGAACCGACGAAGAAGATGCGGATGAAGGCGAGGGCGCGAGTAATCGCGATATGGCAGCAGGTTTGAGTTCGGGTGGTGATAGAGTTGAGGGGTGATTTAAGTCTTCAACTTCCGAGTCAGAAGGAAGGACATCTGCTTCGACAGTGGCGTCACCATCTGCGTCTGCGGAGTCTGACGGGTCGGCATTGTACTCCTTCCAGAGCGCTTCCACTTGGCGAAGTGAGAGTGTAGGCCGCTTCTCCAGACTCGCAGATAGGGATTCAAAGCAATAGGCGCAGTGGGCCGGGGTAGCCATGGCGACCTGAGTTCAAGAGTGCTTGTCGTCGGCGCCTGGAGATTGCACTGACTGTTGGGTTGCAGCGCCCGACGACGATGTCAAAGAAGGTGGGGCAAGAAGAGGGGTAAAGCTGTACGCTTGAGAGATAGAGAGGAATATACGTGTGTAGAGTATAGATTGTTTGAGAACTGAGCTGGGCTAATAGTAAAGCTAGTTGGGAGAGTCTAAGTAGGTATGTATACTAGGTGACTGGGAAGGCAGGTCAGGAACGAAACGCCTGTCAAGAATCATGAAACCCTCCGCGGTTATCCGGGGTGAGCGCCACAAGAGCATGAAGAAGCTTGTCGTTGTTGCTGGCTGGCGTGGATGCTCTTGCATCACCTCCGGAGCTGGGTGGTGAATGGAAGAGAGTGGTTGAGGTTGAAAGAGGGGAGTAGAGGTCAGACCCCGCGGGCTGGCGGGATGAGCTCAGAGATGGCTGGGGGGTCGGCGCCTTGGTGTTGGAAGCTCCGAGGGGATGCGCACGTGGAGCAACGCATCATCGCAAAGGGTAGCCAATTTCATGCGACAATGTCCCAGATTGCCTCACTTACAATGAATCTAACGCCAATCTATCTCGTCCCGAGTGTTCTGTGCGCATTCTTGCGCATGTTGAAATGCTGTGGGGTCATGCGCGCTCGCAGGCACGACCCAGTGTAACTCGACCAGATAGATCGAATAGAACCTGTGTCAGCCTGTGAAATCAACAAGAATAGTCATGTAACCCCATCTTCATGCACCCACACCTTATGGGGATAAAGGGAGGGTGTTTGGTAATGATGGGGTCTTCAATCTTGGCACGAAGATATTCCTTCAGCAGTCGAACATGGAAAAGCTCTGGTGCTGTACACACTAATGCCGTTGTCGGGAGACGCGACTCCCTTTCATCATTCTCACATACGAGAACAAGAACCAAATCGAATCGCATCGTTGGTTCAAACAGATGCAGACAATCACCAACCACGGGCAGGTAGGCATGGGGAAACAACAATTCACATCAAACCCCGGCAGTGACAATTTTCGACTTTTTTCATTGCCGCATCTCATGCCTATGGTGTGGAATCCCTCTTCACCTCCCCTACATCAGGCTCGCGAGAGCCGTCATAGAATGTCCGTATGCCATTGACGCCAGCAAAATGTGTCACCGTGGAAATCCGAAAGCCGCCTTCATCGTTTCGCCATCGTTCGCGTTGTCTATGCCGAATCACGCTTGCCCTCCTTGACCTCCTTCTGTAGGAATCATCAGTATATCGTGTATAGTGTAGGAAGACGAGATGGCTGGGGATGGAGTACGCACAAGTGCCTTCATGGTGCCGTGCAGAGCATGCCTGTGGTTTCTTCGGAACTTGGGGTCGGTTCCCTTGAGCGAAGGGTATCGGTTGGTCTTAGGCTTCTTGATACTATAATCCACGACTCATATTAGCTTTATTGTATTCATTGGAGGTTCGCACAGCCAGCGGATGGGCATTGGAGGAAGGAATGAAGCGTACCCGTTTCGGTGGTTCTTCTTGGACTGGTTGTGCTGAGACGAGTTCTTTGACTCTGTGAATCGTTAGCTATGGACATCCTAGAATTTTGCAAGCGATTATGCACATACTGGCCATGGCGACTGATTTGTTGTCGAGTTTTGGCTGGGTGAACTTTCGTCGATGTGCGTTGGTGGTGTTGATGCGAATTTCCCGTGGGTTACTAAGAACAAGCGAGAGTGGAAAACTGCGCTAGCCATCTATGCTCTAGCGCCATCTGGATCACTTTCCAATGCAGGTACTTTTCACGAACATTAAATGGCACAGTGAGATTACTTTCCATATCGATTCTCCCATTTATTCTGATATCGATGAGAGCTACATGCCAAAGCTCCCTTTAAAGCAGTCACCCAGCCTCCCTTCCCAGTGAATATCATTCATCAATGTCCCATTGCAATACATGAAGGAAAAGGTATCCGAACGCCTCGTTCAACCATATCAAGGTAAAGACTGCTCACGTGCGGAACTAGTGATCTCGCTCTACTTCCATCGAGTCGGGTCCTTGGCCTCCAAGTTGACGTTGACGCATCCTCTCACGAATGACTTGCTCGGCCGTTTTGTCGCCTCCTGGGCTTTGACCAGTCAACGGTGGTGTACGATTGGCCGTATCAACCACATCCTCGTCATAGGTCATGCCATCAATCATCTTTGCATCTTGCTTCTGTTGCTCCGCACTTGAAGTAGTTTGTGTCGTTCCTGAGCTGCTGGGAACGCTGACGCCAGTCATGGGGCTTGCTGGTGGCGGCTGATCCCTCATATATGGTGGCACTGCGCTGGCCTTTCCCACGGCTGGGCTTCCAATCTGGCTGTGCTGTCGAGCTGGGGTTCGTGCACCTTCACCAAATCCGACCAAAGATGCAGCCTCGTCGCTGAAGCCACCCATGCTTGAGGTCTCATTGTCCTGGTCCTCGCTCATACGATCCTGGTCATACACGTCGCTGCCACTGGCCCATGTTGTTCGACCCCCAATGCTACCAGTCGCGCTGGCGCTGCCGACGGTGCTGCGCTCTCTCCAGATCTGGGGCTGGTTGTTGGCATCAAAGTACCCCGGTGGCGGATTATTCGCGGATCCAGGAACGAGACCATGGGGATTCCGGCCTGTGACAGCGACTCGCTCGAGGCCTGCCAGGCGAGAGATACGGTCGGCGCGCTCGGCCTCGGCAGGGTGATGGTGGTGCGGGAAGTGACCACGGTGACCATCCTTGATGGCGACGGTAGAGAGCTCAGACATGGTCGTAGTTGTGGAGTTTGGCGTGCCCCTATATGATGAATCTATGTTAGCATTCACATGTACAAGCGCTCGGAGTGCGGTTCTGCCTTACGGTGCATCTGAGGGCGTGACTGGGTCCGAGGGTGGTGGGGGAAGATTGATGAGGGTTGGCGGTTGAGCAGTCATGTTGAATGTGGTGAGCGTGGAGTTGTGTTGTTGCGGTTGAGATGTCGAGGGAGCGTGAGGGAAGATCGGGGGAATTGGGGGTATCGCTGGGGAGTTGAAGTACAAAGTTTCGAGAATGTTACACGGGCGCAGTTGCTGAGTGACGTAAGTCAGGCGATGTGATTGGGCAGCCGGGGTAAGGGTCAAAGGAAGGAGCGACCGTTGAAAGGCGCATCAACAACCATAGGCCTGCAAGATGGGGTTCTGGACAAGTGGTATCTTTCCCAATCGCTGCGCAGATGCCCTGGATCTGATCGTGCAGGTGCTATTGAGATAGTCGCGAGCTGGAGGCTGTTCGTCGCCTCATTGCACCATCCTACGCGAACGCTGGCGCTGGTGCCCGTCTCCATGCTCGTGGTGGGGGCATCTTGCCGAATGGGTCTCGCTCTGATTGGCTGCTACAACTACACGTATTCATGCCTCACTTTGCAACCTAACTTATGAGAAAGGGGCTCAATCTCCCCACTATTACGGCGGTACTAGATCTAGTGTGCTTCCGGCAATTGCATAGTATGGGCAACTTTGGACTTGGTTGGTGAGACCGGCTCCCCAGCATCTTTGACTATTTATGTACGTCATCATTTGACGCTGCTCGCCAATCTCAGCTTCCATTTCACAGGGCGACTACTCAACCCTTACTAAGCTGCTCAAGTTCTCCCTAAACAATGGTCAAGTCTCTTTTAACGTATCGATTCTGCTGAACTGATAAGATGTAGCCCATACCCATCATAGACCCGGCCCTGACATTGTTGATCACGTCCAGCTGCTGTATCAGATCCCGGGATCACGTACAACACAACCTAAGGTATCACTCAAACCGGCCTAACCAGCCAATCCACCACTCAAGCCCCAGCTAGTTCAGCATGATGACCACCATCTTACCAAAGACAATGGTCAGCGCGCCCAGTGTCTCAACTCAAAGCCACATCCACTGCCAACTCACCAAGTTTCACCATTTGCTACTAAGATGCTTTAACGCTAGTGGTTCCAACCTGGTCCCTGTTCCTTTACATTTATATTTTAGTGTCACTGCTGAGTTATATGGTTGTAAATGTGGAAGTCAAGATCCACTTTATGTTGTGTATAATGATAGGATTCTGTACGAATAATCATTAGTAGTGGTTCTTGGTTTGATGGTGATTTGACTAGAATATGCGAATGCACATCCCGTATAGCATTTTCATGTTGATTCCATGCTTAATGGCAGTTATAGCTATCTATGCATTGATTATCAGATTAAGGTTTCTAACGCCACGCGCTCGCTATGCAAAGACTCTTCCCAATCAACCTCTTTATTTTAATACTCCATATGCCCAACATCAAGTTACCGCTTCGGTCTCATATCAACGACCGCCAACGGGGCGTCCGCCGTCATCTCGACGACATGCCCTGGTCTTAGTGCCTCGGTGTAAATGTCGTCGACAGCGTGTGGGTGGAAGATGCCTGGTTGGTTGCAATTTAGGATTGCTTGTTTGCCCGGGGGATCTGTGAGGCGAAAGACGCCCCAGCTAGATGGTTTTGTTAGCATATTAGAATATAGACGTGAAGGGGCTACACTATAGACTCTAGGAATACGGATGGGGTCGGAAGATCAAAGACTTACCTAGGCTCCTTACTAGGCGCACAAACGATTGCAATGCTTTCTGGCAACATGACTTGATATCCGACATGTGTATGCAAATCTCGACTGCTCATAAAGCAAGTCTGGGTTGGGTGTGTGTGGATCCATCCCAGCATCATCAGCTCCTCTTTATCACAGTACTCAAACAATTCTTCCTCATTCATCGTTTCGCAGGTATCGGAAGTTGATTTTTGATCAGGGATAACGAGACGTGTGATGAAGAGAGCATTGGACTTCAATATTCCACACAAAATACCGCACGTTTCAAGATTAAGTCGTGTATTAGTGGATGCGCAGGAAAGGAAACGATGGCGAAGGGTGGGTGGTAGGAAGACGGTCCGGAGAGGACTACCATCTTCCAGGGAGGCCGAAGGTTTGAAGTTGAAAGTGTCGAGATCTCGATGCTCTGTCGAGGGGGATGCGGCGCGCGGCGTTGGCGTCTCGGAGTCGAGGAATTTGCCTGGAATTGGAGGTGCTGATGGAGCTGATTCCAAAACTTTGCCAGGTATTGGGGGTGGTCGTGGGTTTTCAAAGAGAGGCTCTGTAATAGGAGGTTTCGGTGGTTTTGGAGGCAGAGCGGGTGGCCTTGTCGCATCTGATGGAGTTCGTAAGAGTTCTTTCGGTGGTCTGGCTGGTGCTGTGCCTTGTGATGGTAATGTTGTTTCGGAGCCTGACCACCTCTGTTGAGCACTCTTATGTGGGACTGTGGGATAGTAGTATTGTGACGTCGACTGGATCGAAGTTGGACGCTATATATGTTAGTAAGGTTTTATATAAGGTAATTGAAGTCCATACGGAGAAATTTGGAGGAGGTTGCTGTCCATTCTGTAGTCGCACCACCTCTTGTAATTGCTGCGATAGATCTTCATCCGTCTCACTGCTTTCTCTCCTCAATTCCTTCTCCCAGTCACCCCACATACCAGCCGTCCGCCTTTCATGTTCTTCCTCTTCTGACACTCCGGCCTGCCGCACGCTCCTACGTGCTGCATCTCTTCGCCGTACCTCCCTCTGTGCAAGTCTTGCAGCTAGATTCCTATGCTCCTCCGCATCCAGCGTTGCTTTCTCATAAGGTGCCCTCCTGCGATTCGCCCTATCCAATGAAAGCCCATCAAGCTCCTGCGGTAAATTCTGTATATTTGCGCCTTGACCTTCTAGTGACTCAAGGGTCTTTTGTTGCGCTCTTCGCCTTTCAACATACTCTGTATGTCTCTTATCAATCCTAGGTTTAATTTCCTCTAACTTATTAAAGTCTTGAACAACGGCTTCCCTTGCAAGCTTCAAGCCTTTGCGATTCTCAGGTAGCGTTCTCTGTGGATGGCTGGAAAGCTTCTCGAGCACGAGCTGTGCATGCCGGAACAGGAGGAGGTAGGTCTGCGGGTCGTTTCCTTCGGCTTCGTAGACTTGCGACTGCTTATGCGTGAGCTAAGTTATGTTGAGCTGGCTAGTCGACAAACCTCCTTGAGCATGGTATCCGCTGTGCGGAGCCAGTATTTGAGCTGTACGCTTGGGTCATAATGGTACTTTTCCGCTTGCGCTGTGATCTCCTGAACGCTTAAAGGAGCGCCGTATGAAGCCATTGTGAATGATTCCCGATCAGTATCTCGCGGCCAAAGCAAGTGGCGTGGGGGAAGAAATCGAGATGAAAGCTCACACGAGAGCAAGCGCTCTTATCGGCACGGGTGTAGGCGGCGGTGTTTCATCTGTGGGCAGCGCAATTCGAGTCTTGAGTTGGGGTTGTTTCGAGTTGTGCCTGGGCACTGTGATGTCTAGAGTTCCGAGTTGCCTGGCCGCCGCATCACCGCGGGGCAGACATCAAAGCACGAGCCATAGGGCTGAGTATTGGGTATCGACATCAAGCACCGCACTTCTATGGCAAGATCACTGTATTGAAGGATGGTTGCAAACTCGCAGAAGCCATGCATGTGTAGTGTAATGATCTCATTGTGCGCTCGAAACGCATAAATCTTCATTGCGTCACCCGCATCCTGCGGCATGTAGCTAGCATCGCGTCATCACGTGTACGACATTCTGGCGGAATTTAGGTACTCTTGATATGCAAGATTCATGGGGTTCTATACCAAAAGGAGAGTATACTGGGTAAATAAAAAAGGCTTCTAGAAACTCCGCGTGGGTATTGGGTCCAAATTCTACAAATGGCCGTTCATCGGTCCCCTGAGTCCTGCGACAGCTTCTCCCACTCGCTGTCCGTGCTCAATTCACCCGTTGACTCCCCCATGCTCCTCCTCTTCTTCATTGCGTCGTCCACCATGGGCGCAAGCTTCGTCGTAGCTCCCGTGGTGGTTGCCGCCACAGGACCTGAGCTTGTCTGAACTGGTGTTGATCCCCTTCCCTGTCCCCCATCTGATGGCCGCTCGACGAACACAGTGCTCTGGGTTTCTGGCCGTGGTGCGCGAGTTGTTGGCTTTGGCTTTGGCCTGGCTCTGTTCTTGTCCTCCACCTCGGTATCGACCTCGGTATCGTCGCCCGTGTCCATGGTTTCCACCTCGCTCCCTGTACCCGCCTTACCCTTTTCCTTTTCTCGCCTGGCCTCGCGGATGCGTTTAGCCTCCTCTTCTTTGGCCTGCGCGGCCCGGATTTCAGTCGCGAACCAGTTGATGGCCCACCATAGTCCGCCACAAAGTAAGGAGAGAATGACAAAGTGTACGCTGTATGTCGCGAGGAGGAGTGCAAATAGTAGGAGTTGGAGAGCTGCAAATGACGCGTTTGTCGCAACGAGAAGGGTGGGTGTCGGGCCTGGCGTGAAGATGGACTGCCAGAGGTTCTCGAAGAAGGAGGCCATGTTTCGTTTGAGTCGGGAAGTGTCTCTATTTCTCTTCTCTTGAGTCTGGCTGAGTGTGAAGGTTTTTGTTCCTGCGGGAAGTCGTGGAATGTCGCTCGGTGACGTCTGTGGTGTAACCCCGCGGGTGCCTAGCAACAGAACAGATTGGAGGATTCAAAGTTGCTACGTTGCGATTCGTATAGCTTCTGCGAATGGTGCGAGGAGCTTCGTACTGGAGTCAGAGCGCGGAGTAGCGGAGGACTTGGGAGAAGCACCTTCACGCTCCCTGACGTGTCTGGTCGTGCTGGTGTCTCGCGGGGCCAAAGTCGGCAAGGCTCAATACAAATACCGAGCGCGGGAGCCGCCGTGATTGGCCCTGCCACTCACCTCTATATCCAGTCTGCCATTCTTATCATATTAAATGCGCGAGGTCGGAGCTTAGATCCCGTTTATTACAACATCGGGTCGCATGCGAGATCCATCAATCATGTTTATTTGCGTTTGCTCCGTTGGGAACCCAAGAATCCAGCGGTATCATATGACTACCTAGGTACCCGTCACACCGACGAAAGCACTCTTCCAAATCTATCTTACAGATGGCCTAATATATAGACACGAACATTAGGGTATTGTTACATGAGTGTGACCAGGCATTCCATATATGGAACCCGCCATTCCTCAACAACCGTATTTGAATTTTGTCGGTTACATGAGCAAACAACCCCCTCCTATACTCTCTTTGTGGCGGAATTCACGTCTTCGATTGCATAACTGCCCCCCTTGTCCATAGTACCCAATACTCCCATAATTCCCATGACTGCCATAATGATCCCCGCAGCCGTAATGCCCGCCCCCATGGATCAATTGACGTCTGGGATATCCTCTTTCGTATCCCCATGGCGAGCACACTCTGTCCCATGTGGACATTAGCATTTGACTAACATGTGGATCCTCGTGTGCGCCATTGCACCATGGGCAACATATCGGCGGTGCTGAGTTGTGGATAAACGGTTGCGGATATGGGCAGGTAAGTAGATTTCGGCCAGGCCCGCAAGGTTCTGTAAGAGAAATCCAAGTGTGACTGCAAGTTGGTGACGCATACTGCGTGCACATACACATCTTGACGCAGTACTAACAGTGCCGTGCGTTTCTGTGTCTGGCAGGTTTTGGGTGGTAATTGCAAACTCCGAGTTGACGATAGTGCAAGCGAATGCTGGGATCGTTCTTGGAACAAATTGGCACACGAGTCGAAGGATGCCGCAGCGGGAGGTTGACCTTGCAAGATATGGAGCCTTCAATTGATGGAAGTCCAGGAGAGATGATGATGATGGTAGTGACTTGCAGCGCCTATTATTTGGATACAATACAATATATACATCGGCGGAGAGTGTTCTGGTCTGTGAAGTGTAATTGACTTCACGTGCAACGTGAATGTAGCCGTGACATTTTCGTCATCTCATTGTGAGTGCATTGAACCGCGGCATAGCCTAGGAAATTGACAGCCCAGGAGGTTTATTACAGCGTGGATCGAAGCTCGCATTGGAGTTAACCGCAGGCGATCACTGCTTAGTCCCTGACTCGGGATCATTTTCACTTAGCTCTTGTTTTCTGATAGATTGCATCAATTCATAGAGTTGACCAATTTGTTGATCTTGAGACGAATGTTAGCAGAATTCCAATAGAAGTATAGAATGAAGCGGAACTTACCACTCATTTTGTCAATTTTTTGTTTGTCCATCTTTTCGTCCTTCCAGGACTCTCCCTCTAATTGCTGAGCATACAATTGCCACTCTGTGAGAAATCCAATCTAGGAATCCATTAGATTAGAAACAGACTAGCATAAGTATGAGTTTATCTTACAATTTGCACGGGATTGTCGATGTCTTTATGAGCCTTAAACTCGGCCTTAACATACATGTCCCCAAGCAGGCGTTCTTCCAAAGGTAGTTTCCTTCGATGAGCCCGGAGCAAGCGTCGATATAGGGGAATCGGTGGTAAGAGAGCCATAGGTGCGGGTCTAAAAGGCTTGGATGCGCCCGCATCTGTAGCGATTGCTAGTAATCTACTGTACACCCTCATTATGAATTAAAGGATCTTCAATCACTTTACTGTATTGTACAATTGAACAATTGATGAAAGAAAGGGCATTGGAAAGTGTGCGGGAAATCATCATGACCTCGGTGATTACAAATGCGTTAGTAATGTTTCTAGCGCTCCTCCCATTGGACGCTCCCGACTTCTCTCGGTCATCAAAGCTTCAACACCATGCTCCCGACGCCATCAACTTCTCATGTGTGCTTCGATCGCGTTTATGAACCCGCCGAGGACTCCTTTTTGCTGCTAGATACTATATCGGCACCCTCCGAGCGCGCTTTCCTGAATGACAGATTCAATCAGAAATCAATCGATTTATCTACTTCTCCACTGGTGCTAGAAGTTGGCGTTGGATCTGGCGTGGTGCTATCATTTGTCGCAGCAAATGCTCAAAGCATCTTTGGACGCAATGATTTACTCACGGTTGGGACTGACATCAATATTTTTGCTTGCCAAGCCGCAGCAGACACTGTCAGGCACGCCTTGAAGGAATCAGCCAACCCGACAATATTTCTCGACATAATAAATGGCGACTTAGCAACTGCGATTCGCCCCCACACTGTGGATGTTTTCATTTTCAATCCTCCATATGTGCCTGCAGAACTTCCGGACTTTTCTCAGCATAACGACTATAATGCTCTACCTGCTGGCAAGCACGCTACCACTTTTAATCAGGACTCGTATCTTCTGGAACTATCGTACGCCGGAGGAGAGGATGGCATGGTAGTCACAAACCGTATGCTGGAACAGATTCCCGACATTCTGAACTCAAATCGAGGAGTAGCGTACCTTCTTCTTTGTGCGCAGAACAAGCCAGAAGAAGTGAAAACCCGTATTAGGAATTGGGGGAGTGGCTGGATGGCAGAAACTGTAGGGTCGAGCGGCAAGCAGGCAGGGKGGGAAAAGCTGCAAATTGTAAGAATATGGAGGAACGCCGTTCAATAAGGTGGGCTTGAAGCTACACTAAATGACAAGGAAGAACACGAACCATATCGACACCGCATACCCCTCCATTTAGCTATATTGAACATCCATCAGACTTGGCCTATCAGTGCCTTCTGGACGAGATTGCAAGGTACTATGTCAATCATTCGAATACTCAAAATATAGCTGACCAATGAACAGACCCTGAGTCACTTGGATAATCCTGTAAACCTGCTTGCCTTCGCTTGATAAACGTCACTGCTTGAAAATGGAGCCATTTCTACATACAGGAGACTTTTGTTCAGCTTGAGAAGAATACAATAGCCTAGATCTAGAATTTGATCGAAGATTCGAAGGTGCAAATATCGTATGGAAAATTCAATGTACTATTTCTCGCACATGTTCTATGATGTGAAGCTCTCCTGGGCTCTTCATTACCTCTAGATGGAATATTTTTTTTGTAGACCCAAGATGTGACTAATTTAAGCAAGGAGTGCTACATTGACAAATATTTAATCGAAGTTTTACTATTTCTATCAAAAATATGCTTAGAGAGGAGTGCAATCGCAATAGAGATCTTGTCGTCGTAAATATCACGTGAAGGTAGACCGGATAAACTATGTCCCGCTGTCACTCTTGGCAGCCTATTTCCTGCGTCGAGCTTGAGCTCCCCCACCACTTCACGCCTTCACCCACCTCCCACAAAACCAACAAACCTACCAAAACCCTCTCAGCAGGCGAACCGACAAGATGAAGCTCGTCAGGTATAAAATTGACTCCAGGTAACCCCCCGGTACATTATACTCACGCGCTACAAGGTTTTTGATGAAATGCCAAAACGAGACGGTCTCGATTGAGCTCAAGAATGGTAAGTTAGAACGTTTTCCAGTAAAGTCGCGCAGCCGTCAGTACGCGCATACGATGTACGCGACGATCGCGCTCGCCCTAAAGCCCTTTGCTTGAGACCGTTGTGCAGCACCGCTCACCCTAGTAAACCTCAACTAAAATCTCAGGCACAATCGTAAATGGCACCATAGCCTCCGTCTCCCCAAAAATGAACACGGCGCTCCGCACAGTGAAAATGACGCCCCGAAACCGCGACACCATTCTTCTCGAGACGATGACGGTCCGAGGTTCCACAATCAGATATATCATCCTTCCTGACTCGCTGCCCCTCGACACGCTTCTCATCGACGATACGCCGAAGCCCAAGAATAAGGCGAGGAAAGAGGCGGATCGTGGTGGACGTGGGGGCGGTGGAAGAGGTGGCCCAAGGGGTAGGGGCGGCCGTGGTCGTGGTAGGGGGCGTGGTGGCCGGGGTTTCTAAGAGAGGAATGAGAGAGCGGCGAAATGCGGTCTTCGAATGGTTCGCGAGACCCTAGAGGAACATGGCAAATAACCGGCACCCGTATTATGCGTAGTCATTGAGATGATTTGACCAACTATCGACATGACGCAGGCTGTTACAATGTGAAAACAATGCTCGCCCGTGCGGCCAGAATGCCATGAGTTTGTGATGGGAAAGAAGAAAGCCATGAAATACGGCGGGTCTGCTTCTAGCAGGATGTAGCTTGGGCATGCTTGTGGATCAAGTTGTGGAAGTTCAGTTATAGTGTGGACTGATGACTTGGATGTATTCAAGCCTTCAATTTCTGAAAGAATATTAGGTAGTGTGGCTTTTGTTTCTTTGGCCACTGCTCGTAATTCGCTGCTAATGTCATTTTTGGTCGAGCTTGATGAGCTACCAGACTTCTTGAATATCTTCTTCATTGCAAAACGATAGTTGAAGACTCAGTCGGAGGAGAGTCGGTTGAGGTGATTAAATGGTCAATCAACATCTTGAGGAATTCTACTGAGGCTTTAAGGCCCTGATGACACTGCTGCTACCTGGGTCACTATCTGTGAGTAGGCAAGAGTCAGGAAGCCACGAAATCAGGCAACAAGGAGATAATGAAGTCATGTCGACTATCAAGCCGAGTAGATGAGCATTTCACCTCCATATTTGTGAGGCTAACAATCAGTGCATGAAAGGGCGCGTCTCTATCAACTGCATTGTAGGGCGTAAAGTATCAGCCTCGCCATTATTTCGACGACTATGGGACGTTGAGGGAAAGCTACGCAAGCGAGTCAGGGAAGTCGGAGATCAGAGAAGTCGAAAGTCAGGGTCCAGAGGTCCGTGCGCGATTCGCCCCACATTTCGCTAAGGCGACACTGCGAATCACCCAGAAATGGCATTGTGCTTTGCTTCGCCTTGCCCTGGCCTTGTGTTTCCCCTCCTACTTCACTCATCATCCCAACTCCACAACATCTCTTACTTTTCAAACACCCATATTTTGTTGCTCCCCACGTAATGTAACACGTAGCGATGCCTCCGACGCAGCTGTCCGCTGACCACCCTTCGCCGAAGCGCAAACGAGACCAACAACCTGCCGTACCGCTACTAAACACAACCCTTCGAAACGCTTCAACGCCCCCAAGAGGCAGTCCAGCGCCCTCGGGAGCCGACAGTCCTAGAAATGCGGTCGCGGATCAGCTGCGAGGCATGTCAATCGCCTCCATACAAGCCATCCCCATGTCTCCGCTTACCCCCACCGATGACATTGTGCGAAAGAAACCAAAGCTGAGTGCCACTGGGGCACGAGGTGCGACACCCGTCGAAGGCTTTATGATCGACCCAGAGGATATCGCTTGGGGAAAACAACGGGCGCCGGACGCTGTGTCCACTGAAAACGCACATGTAGATGATGTTAGGGAGATACCTGAGACCCCGCAGCCACATGCACAACAACCCCGCATATTCCCAAATACTGTGTCGTTCGCCCAACCCACGGAGAACACGTCCGACGCATCAGATCAACACATACTGAATCCAAAGCCCTTGAATCCGCAGTTCAAGTCAAAGGGCCGCCCCATACAACCGCGGCAGAGGAATAAATCCCCTTCCCCTCCACCCACATCACTCACGTGGCAGGACAGTGAAATCACCGGGCACCTTGTTGACCCTTCGACGGACCCTGATGATGACGGTACCGGCCTCAACGGTATCGGGTTCAAGCCTACACCAGCATTAGCGTATGCCAGAGCCCAGAAGAGAAGGCAGCAAGTAATGGACTGGAGAGCCCGGGAGGCGCGGGATGCGAGAGCTAAAAGAAGCCAAAGGCGGCAGAGAGGTGTTGGTGGTGCTGGTATGAGCTCGCGAGAAGGAACCGTTGAGCGAGACGCCACCGCAAAGGAGGCAGATGCTGCTCGACGTGCTGTAAGATTTGCCGTTTGAAGATGCTCGGTTTTCTCTTTAGTCGGAGTTGGTTCAACAATGGTATACACGGGTTATTTGTTGGCTATGATGGAGGGCCGGCCTTTCCCAATGTACGATTCCTACGATGTTATGACTTGATGGATTGGTATTTTCATTTCCTGGCCACGCGGTGCGCCAACTTTTCTTAGGGGCGAAAGTAATACGTCTGAGGGCGCTATGCACCATATGACTTGGTCGAAGCGCGGAATGTCCATATATTACACTTTTTCATACACGTCCTGTACATAGTTTTTGGTAATGATACCCACTCCAATCCTACCAAAACTTGACGTTCTTGTTGACCCAATAACCCCAACTTCTCCTCCTCTCCTCTTCTTTCCTCTCTTCCTCGCGCCGCCTCTCCTCCTCTTCTCTGGCTTTTCGTCTGGCCTCGCGTTTCGCTTCGACGGATGCTCGTTTCTTCTCCATGAGCTCCTTAGCCTGCCTAATCCCCTCCTTTTCTCTACTTCGATAGTACTGGCAGTACTGATATGACGCACACGACACCCCGACCCAACTGAAAACTGCGATATTACAACACGACATTACCGGCCCTATACGCTGATTAGCATCCATAAACTCCCTGCAAATTCGTCCCTCCATTCTCTCCATTAGATGTGATCAGGGAGAGCATCCTTACTCCTCATAATTGCCGCAATACTCCCACCCACGAATCCCGCAGAGATACCGGTCAATTGACTATCTCGCACGCACGGCCGTCGATGGAAGTTTAGATAGTATTCTGGACCTAGGTTTTTGACAACGTCGATGTAGGAGGGTTCTGCGTCGGCGGTTGTTCCGCCTGCTGTGTGGGCACTGCCGCCTGGCATTATGTTTGCGGGACCCTTTGGACGGGCAGGAGGAGTAGAGGAGGAGTTTTGGTCTCGTGTGTCGTCTGCCATGACTGTGGGCTGTGATGGTGTGCTGGGGGGAGGTTTGAGGTGGAAGATGGAGAGTATTGAATAGAAGAAAGAAAATGCAATGATCTGGGTATTGGTGATTTAGCAGCTCTGGATGGGATTGTAATGGGTCCCGCCCTATAGTGTGGAGAATGGCAAGGAGAGCAGCTGGGCGAGCCTTTCAAGATGGGGTGTCGTTCGATCGCGAATTCAGGTGGATCGCATCATGGATATTTTTCGGACCAACCTTACCTAGTCTTTGCTTGGGAGCTGGCGCTGTCATGGTCCGTGCCCGGAAATCAATTAAGCCTACCAAAGGCCGCTAGGATTGGATGACACGGGCGCGCGACCACCGACGCGACTTTACGCGCGCTGCCGGGTCCAGTTCTAACATCTGCATCTGCCCCCCAAGTGCTTCAATACAGTGCAACTCTCACAACGCTGCCTTTTGCATAGCGCCTCTGGCCGACTCTTTGTGTTTTCCTGCTTTTCAATGGCATAAATGATACCTCGATTTCAGCATATTCCCTTCTAATTACCTTCACCACTCCTTTTCCTGCACCATATACCCACCATGGCGCCCCGTCGCCCAGGCCAGACTTTCCGCCGCGTAGGCAAAATGGGCAACACATCATATGGCCCACGGAAACCAAAGACAGTCGAAGCATCCTCACTGCGCAGTACAGAAGGCACCTCACAAAATGAAAGGCTCGAGGCAACGCGACTCGCGAACCGCATCGATGAATCCATGGGCTTCCCCCGCTTCGAATCAGGCAAGAAGAAAGTCGGATGGTTATGCAACATGCATTCCACGGCCATGGAGGACGAGAACGTGCCTGGCGGTCGGGCGGGAGTGGACTATTACTTCATTGGCGAGGACGGCGATACGTTCAAGGCGACGCTGGAATATGATCCGTATTTCCTGATCGCAGTGAAGAGGGGCAAAGAGCCGGAGGTAGAAGAATGGTGTAGAAGAGCATTTGAGGGATTAGTCAAGAGTGTGAAGAGAGTGGAGAAGGAAGATCTTTCCATGCCGAATCATCTCCTTGGGTATAGGAGAACGTTCTTGCAGCTCACTTTTGCAAATGTTAGCGATTTGCTTGCGGTAAGGAGAGTGATTAGTCCGATTACCGAGAAGAATAAGAAGAAGATGAATGCTATGGATACATATGCCGAAGTAGCCAGGTTTGTGAGACTGTCGACCACTGCGGTATCTTGCTGATTATCCTAGTGCAAATGCTGGATTCGACATTTTTGACGACGACCAAGATTATGATAAACGACCCACTGCAACGATTGATGCCAGCGATTTTATTGTAGATATTCGAGAGTACGATGTCCCATACCACGTCCGAGTGGCCATCGATAAGGATATTCGAATCGGAAAATGGTACACTGTGGAGGCCAAACATGGTGTTATTTCTATGACCTGTATAGAGGAGCGACTGACGCCTGCGGATCCCGTGGTAATGGCCTACGATATCGAGACGACCAAGTTACCGCTCAAGTTTCCTGACGCGGTCATTGATCAGATTATGATGATTTCATACATGATTGATGGACAGGGATTCTTAATCACAAATCGAGAGATCGTCTCGGAGGACATTTCAGATTTTGATTACACACCAAAACCGGAGTATGATGGTCCTTTCATGATTTTCAATGAACCGGATGAAAAGGCGGTCATCGAAAGATTCTTCGAACATATCAAGGAAGCAAGACCCACAGTTATGGTGACTTATAACGGAGATTTTTTCGATTGGCCGTTTGTGGAAGCAAGAGCCAGCGTACTCGGAATCGATATGTACCAGGAAATTGGATTCCGAAAGAACAGCGAAGACATCTACCAGTCTGACTACTGCGCGCACATGGATGCATTCGCTTGGGTCAATCGTGACAGTTATCTTCCCCAAGGATCTCGAGGTCTGAAAGCGGTCACAGTCGCAAAGCTTGGATATGACCCCGACGAATTGGACCCAGAATTAATGACACCTTATGCCAGCCAGCGACCACAGACTCTTGCAGAATACTCGGTGTCCGATGCCGTAGCCACATATTACTTGTACATGAAATATGTGCATCCATTCATCTTCGCTCTGTGTACGATTCTTCCTCTACCACCAGATGATGTGTTGCGAAAGGGAACTGGTACCCTTTGTGAGATGTTGCTCATGGTGCAAGCATATCAGAAGGGTATTGTGTTACCGAACAAACATCAAGCTCCCAAGGAAGCGTTTTGGGATGGTCATCTCCTAGAGTCCGAGACTTACGTTGGAGGTCACGTCGAGAGTATAGAGGCCGGTGTTTTCCGAAGTGATATCCCATGTAATTTTGCAGTGGACACGACCGCCATTGATGAGTTATTAAGGGATCTTGATGCCGCCCTACAATTCAGTATTGTGGTCGAAGAAAAGAAGAAACTCGAGGATGTCACCAACTACGACGAGGTCAAGGCACAGATCACAGAAAAGCTGCTAGAGTTGAAGGGTACGCCAAACCGTAGCGAACGACCGTTGATCTACCATTTGGACGTTGCATCCATGTATCCGAACATTATGACAACAAACCGACTTCAGCCGGACTCAATGATTAAGGAATCAGATTGCGCAGCATGCGACTTTAACCGCCCTGGAAAGACCTGCGATCGAAGAATGCCCTGGGCATGGAGAGGAGAATTTTTGCCTGCGAAACGAGACGAGTACAACATGGTCCGGCAAGTCTTAGAAAATGAGAGGTTCCCTGGCAAATACCCCAATTCTCCTGCGCGGACCTTCCAAGACCTCGCGGCGGATGAACAGGCCTCCCTAGTGAAGAAACGATTGCAGGAATACAGTAAAAAGATCTACCACAAGATTCACGACGCGAAGACTATTGAACGAGAGGCCATCATTTGCCAGCGGGAAAACCCCTTTTACATCGACACTGTCAGAGATTTCCGAGACCGGCGTTACGACTACAAGGGCAAGCAAAAAGTCTGGAAAGGCAAGACCGAGGCTTTGAAATCTGCCGGAGCCCCAGCAGCTGAAGTCGAAGAAGCTAAAAAGATGATTGTTTTGTTCGATTCTATGCAACTTGCTCACAAGGTCATCTTGAACAGTTTCTATGGTTATGTCATGCGAAAAGGTTCTCGATGGTACTCCTTGGAGATGGCCGGTGTGACTTGTTTGACTGGTGCAAGAATCATTCAGCTGGCGCGGTCACTTGTGGAGCGCATTGGACGACCTCTAGAGCTGGATACAGACGGTATCTGGTGTATCCTTCCTGCCACGTTCCCTGAGAACTTTGTCTTCAAGCTCAACAATGGCAAGAAGCTTGCGATATCGTACCCTTGTGTCATGTTGAACCACCTCGTGCACGGGCAATATACGAACCATCAGTACGAGACTTTGGTAGATCCAGCGACTTTCCGTTATGAGAAGCATAGTGACAACACAATTTTCTTCGAAGTCGACGGTCCCTACAAGGCTATGATTCTACCCACGTCTAAAGAGGAGGACAAGAACTTGAAAAAGCGATATGCTGTCTTCAACCACGACGGAACCCTAGCCGAGTTGAAAGGTTTCGAAGTTAAGCGAAGAGGAGAGTTGAAGCTTATCAAAAATTTCCAAGCCCAAATTTTCAAGTTCTTCCTTGAGGGAACTACGCTAGCAGAGACGTATGGAGCTGTCGCAACGGTGGCAAATCGCTGGCTTGACATTCTCGACACACGCGGCGCTACACTCGCGGATGAAGAATTGATCGACTTGATTGTTGAGAATAAGAACATGACAAAGACCCTTGAGGAATACGGCACCCAAAAATCCACGGCCATTACGACAGCGAAACGACTTGCCGAGTTCTTGGGAGAGCAGATGGTCAAGGATAAAGGCCTGAACTGCAAGTATATCATCTCATCTCGACCAAGAAACGCGCCAGTCACGGAGCGCGCCATTCCAATTGCAATTTTCTCAGCCGACGATTCTGTCAAGCGCTTCTTTCTCAGGAAATGGCTCCGTGAAGATCCCGGGGATATGGATCCCAGGAGTGTTTTGGATTGGGATTACTACAGAGAACGTCTGGCATCCGTCATTCAAAAGCTTGTTACTATTCCCGCTGCTCTTCAAAAAGTACGGAATCCAGTTCCACGAGTGCCTCATCCTGACTGGCTCGATCGGAGGATTCGACAAAAGGACGACAAGTTTCAGCAGAAGAAAATGACGGACATGTTTGACAAAAAGGCGCTGACCGATGCTGATACTAATGTATTAGGCAATAGAGTCGCTCTCGACTTGGAGGACTTTGGTTCATCGAAGCTGTCACCAAAATCTCAAGTCAAGAAAGGTTTGGTGACTAAAATGGTCGCCAAACGAAAGGAGCCCGAGCCAGCAGTTCCGGTGCAAACAGATCCATACGCAGCTCTCCCAAAGGTCATGCCCTCCATCACAGAGGACTATCAGGGATGGCTTCAGTACCAGAAGCAGAAGTGGAAGATCCAGAAACAAGCCCGGAAGCGTCGACGGCAACTATTCGGAGAGAAGCCAGTCGATGCATCAGATGCTATTGGTAGCTTCTTCAGAAATCAGGCTGAGCTCCTATTCATCAGCACATGGCAATTGATTCAACTTCGTCCCACCGAAATGCCAGGAGAAGTACGGGCTTTTGTTCTTATTGACAAGAAGATCCATACGCTGAAGATCATTGTGCCCCGACAAATATACCTCAATCTCAGAGGGGAAGATCTGCCGGATGTTTCTATATCAGGATGCTCCGTGGAAAAAGTCGTTAACCACACCCTACCGAATGGCCACCCTTCCATCCATCTCTTCAAGTTAGAGATGTCAGAGCAGACATATGTGCAAGAGTCGAAAAAGCTTTCTGCGTTGTTCAATCATTCAAGCGTGGAGGGTGTGTATGAAAAGCAAGTCCCTCTGAACATTCGCGCAATTCTAGAACTCGGGAGCATTTGCACCTTTGATGAGTCGCAAAAGGGTGTACTTGGAAAAGGCCTCGAACAAGGATTCGATCTTTCCGCGCTTCGACGAGTGCCATCTGGGAAACCTTACATGTCTGAGGCACCAATCAGTTACTTTTACCTTTACCATGTCCACAGCGGAGACCGAAACATTTACGCTCTTTTCTCGACTTCCGGGGGCACCGCCCGGATCATCATTCAACAAAGGCAAAGAGATGCTCAAGGTATGCCAAACGTGGATCGTATCTATAGTGATGCGATGCAGAAACGATTAAACGACAATAATGGCGAGGTCTGGCAAAATATTGTTGAGTACCAGGAAGGCATTCATTTCCAGACTGTGCAGGTGACGACTAAGCGCAAGGCACTTCTGGAGATTAGCGATAGTCTAAAAAAGATGAAGGCGGAAGAGAGTAAACCAGTCATTGTGGTCATGCAGTCACCAAACCAGGCCTTACTTTCTCACGAGATCCCACAACTGAAGGAACTGCCCATCCTACCCCTACAACCTGATGAGTCTGACAAGCAGCTCCCTCCACTAGGCTGGCAGTCCTTCATTGCAAAACGTTTGGTCGGGCATTACCTTGACCTCGGTTCCTGGATTTCTCACCTACAGGAGCTTGCCCGGTACGGAGATGTTCCACTATGCAACCTGGAAAGCAACGATCCCAAGTTCCTCATCGACGTTGCTTATGCCAGACGGCTGCAAAAGGAGAGAGTTGTGCTCTGGTGGTCTGGCTCGGCTAAACCGGATCATGCTGGGTATGAAAAGGACGATATTCTTGCGCCGCTTGATATGGTTGAGATGCCTTCTATCAATAACCCGGGAACGTACTCGTCTGTTTGTATCGACTTAACATTGCGGAATTTGGCCATCAACACTGTACTCTCTTCATCTCTGATCAATGATCTAGAAGGTTCAGACTCGATCTCATTTAATCCGGCTGCACCATCCTACGATAGCGCCAATGATGGCACTAATGTCATCTACTCGGACAACGCCTTTGCAACTGCTGGCATTACGGTCCTTCGAGAAATGGTGAAGGCTTGGTGGCTGGAAGCAGAGCGAGGTGATTACATGGCAGATGTCATGGTACAACATCTTGTCCGATGGGTCGGGAGTCCAGGCTCATTCCTCTATGACCGCTCATTGCACTATTATGTGCAGATGATGTCCAAGAAGGCTCTTCAACAACTGATGACAGACTTCAAGCGCGTTGGATCTCACATTGTCTTTGCTGGTCCGAATCGTCTATTACTCCAGACAACCAAAGCCGAGGTCGGGAATGCGTACGCATACAGTCAGTACATTCTCAAGACTATTCAGGCCAAGCCATTGTTTCAGTTTCTCGACCTCGAGATCAAGGAGTACTGGGACTACCTCGTCTGGTATGACGAGTTCAACTACGGTGGAAAGGGATGTGAAAAAGTTGTCGAGGAGGAGAATCAGACTCTCGATAACATCATGTGTTGGCAATTTGCGCAATTCCTACCACGGAATCTGCAGCCGAACTTCCACGATTGGGTCATTGAATTTATCGAGCTCATGCATGCCCAAAAACGACCGACTATCCCAGACGGTTCGACACCTCGCTTGACACAAATACCGTTGAAGCCGATGACTGTGGATCCAACGGAAGCGACCCAAGTCCTGCCAAAGAGTTTCACCAAGCCGTTGTTCAAGCAAGTCTCAAATCTGCTTCGTCGACAGCATAACGAGATGTTACATCCAGAGCTTGCATCAGACTACATCTTTCCCCAATTACCCGGCTCGCATCTCAACCTCCAAAACCCAGTCCTCCAACTTGTAAAATCAATAATGCAAGTCCTAAGCCTGGACCGCACGATAACCCTCGAAGCTCGCATGCTACGGAAAGACCTCCTAAACCTGTTCGACATCCGCGAATTCAGCTCCGAAGCCAGCTTCGCCAACCCATCCGCCTCCCTCTTCGCCCGCGGCGTCATATGCGACGAATGCACATCCTCGCAAGACCTCGACCTATGCCGCGACTCCTCCCTACTCCCTCCCACAACAACCCAAACCTCAGAAACCCCACCCACCCTACCAAAATGGAAATGCCCAACCTGCCAAACACCCTACTCCAAACTCCACATCGAAGAAACCCTGATCTCCGAAGTCCAAAAATTAACCCTGGAATGGTGTACCCAGGACTTGAAATGCGGGAAATGCGCAAGACTACGCACGAATGAATTCATGGAACATTGTGCTTGTGCGGGTGAATGGGTGGCTACTAAGGATAGAAAGGATGTTAGGAGGAGGTTAGATGTTTTTGGGAATGTGGCTGGTTACTTTGGGTTGGGGTTGTTGGGGGCTGTTGTCGAGGAGGTTGGGGCCGGTCTTTAAATCTCAATTAGCAAAGCACCAAGGGAAGGCGTATGAGTAAGGATGGGTACTTAAAACTTCGGAAGGAAGTCATTATGGATATGGTGTATGGCGTGTACCGGCGTGTACCGGCGTTTTCTCTCTTTTTTCTCTTTCTTTTTATCGGTAGTCGGGTTTTATAAACTGGACGTAGATGCATTCCCATGGCTAGCAAGCGTAGGCGTTTAAATTCAAATTCAAATTCAAATTCAACTAATCAATGTCTATCACATGTACAATAAAAAATGAATAATATTCCCATCATGATTCATTAACGTATCGCAATGAATTTAGGTGGATGGGAAGAAGGACGGGTTTGTATGTTTGGTGGACGTGGTGGAAGTTAGGGGATTAGTAGTGTTATAGATGGAGGCGTGTTTGTGTGGTTTGAATGCAGGGAGGAAGGTTTTTGTATGGGGGAGGGTTTTGTGGGTGTTTTTGGTATGGGGTGGGGGCATTTAGGAGGTTGGGGGGAGGATTGAATGACTTATTCTGTGGGGAATTAGAGTGGTGAATTGGGCTGTGATTGGAGGTTTCGCTTGAGAATCATACTATTTGTCCGTACGCAGCAGTTTGGTTGATACCTGATATCACATGACTTCTCATGTGACTACGCACGGTGTCGTGTTTCACCATTGATAGTTACCCCTTTCTTCTGTAGATAGGATAGCAACAAGCAATCAATCAATTACCTATCGACAGATAACCCCTGTACGCAAGTACACAGTGACTAGTCACAAGCTATCGATCGTACGCACGAGAGATAGTCCATTCAACAGGTTGGCTTGATTGACAATGTCTTGCATCTATTTTGAACTTTCCTGAGCTAGACTTTCAATGTTGTAATCCTTTACAGTATGAAGTTCGTGGAATGTCAAAATGAAATAAGGAAAGCGAGATGAAATAGATTAGCTACCCATCACTTACATTTTGAAGAGCCAATCATATTCTTCATATATCTTACCTTCATCGCCTTTTGCCAAGAACAAAGACGCAGTGCGTTGAGCTCTTCGAGATGAGAGGAACTTGATGGCATATACGTTTCTCTTGATCCTCGCATGGCCTAATGCCGTCCTACCACGGACGTCCAGAATTTCTAGAGAACAGTCACGGTCAAGAAGAATTTTCAAGATCTCCTCATCCTGCTTAGCATGCTCTGTACCAAGAAACAATAAGGTTCTGCCATCCTCATAGTCGAAATCTGCAGAAGTGCTCCCGCTGAGCAAGTGATCCAGCGGATACAAGTCCCCACGCCTGATTGCGTCAATCAGTATTTTCTTGCTATGATTTCCTTGATAGTCTACCACGGCACCATAATCAAGAAGTGCTTCTATGACTTGGAAACTGACACCTGTCGTCTCCAAGGATCCTTGATGTGACGTCCGCGTCGTAAGAGAATGCTGTAGTGGCGTCTGACCGCTGCTATCCTCACAATCTATCATGGCCCCCTTTTCAAGGAGAAACTTCACACAGCCTAGATCTTGCCTTATGACCGCATGTACCAGTGGTGTTTGGCCTTTGGAGTCGCACGTATCAATCATAGCACCGTGTGAAAGAAGAAGGGCTAGGACGCGTGTATCATGCTCCACGTGAGACAACGGAGTTAGGCCATCCCTATCCCGACTTTCCAATGCAGCGCCATGATCGATAAGTAGATTAACGGTCCCCTGTTTATCGACAGACCCCTCCCACCCAGCAGCGAAGGAGAGTGGCGTGCGTTTGTTGTCGTCCATCGAGTCTACAAGAGCGCCGTGTTCAAGGAGATATTCACCAGTATTTGTGTGACCTCCTCCAGCGGCATAGGATAGAGGTGTACGATTTGTGTTATCTCGAGAGTCTACTAGAGCGTCGTAGTTAAGGAGAATTTTAGTAGTATTTGCGTGACCTTTTGCAGCGGCTCGGGATAATGGACTTTTACCGAATCGATCTTTTAGGTTCACTGAGGCCCCGCGACTGAGAAGCATCTCTATAATGCCAGATTCTCCCATGTCTGCGGCATGCATAAGCGGCGTACAACCAGAACTATCTCTGGGATCTACAGCTGCACCATGTTCAAGAAGCAAACTCAGAGTGTCTTTCTTTCCAGCCACTACAGCCATACATAGGGGCGTCATGCCATCTTTACCCTTACTTTCTAAGGAGGCACCGCGGTCTAGAAGTTTCTCCACGAGATCTCTTGTTCCGTATTTTAGTGCATATAATAAGGGTGTCGATAAATCTCTATCCGTTGCTTTCATAGAAGGACCATAACTCAACAACATTTCCACAGCGTCCACCTTCCCATATTGTATTGCCATCATCAGCGGTGTTACTCTATGGTAGTGGTTACGGGAGTCTATAAAGGCGCCATGATTAAGAAGGATCTCTATGATATCTGTCCTTCCCCAAATGACAGCTTCTGAAAGCATAGAATATCCCCACTCATTCCAAGTATCGCCACGGGCACAGTGCATAAGCAGCTGCTTCATGGTGTTGACATGTCCCATAATGAAAGAGTACCACAGCGGAGATAGACCGCGAGAATCGTCGGCATCCACTTCAATTTCTTGTTGAAGCAGTTGTGTGACGACCTCTTCAAGCCCATAGAATGCTGCTATGTGAAGAGGTGTGGCTCTGTTCCTTGGGCGGAACGTCCCATGCTGTCCACAGCTGCTGCGTCTTGACCTTAAATGTGTTATTGCTTTGTCCAAGGCGATAGTGTTGCTTAAAAACTCCAGGGCTTGATATGTTACAAGTGGCGCTTCTTGAGCATGTAAGTCCCAGTGGTTGGCAGCATACCAGTAGAACGTGTCAGTCTGTTCGTAATAGTTAGGAACTGTCGACCTCATAGTCGTGAATGTGTCAAACGTAAGGTACGTTAGACATGTGCTTGCTAACTTCCTCTGCGCGTCCGGGAACCATCTAGTCTGTGTGCGCTCAAAGTACTGTTGTGTTGTATAGTGTACTAGCCTAATAATGCCACTTCCTACATCAACAGTGATGAGACCGGCGCAGACAGAAACGAGATCGTCCACTTCCGGAAAATTCTCTCCATCCAGTTCAGTATCGTTGACTTCCACACTGAGGGCATGCTGTAGTTCTGCGGTGCTCATCGGCCGTTTTGCGCATACGATCCAGGTGAGAGTCTGTTTTGCTAGCTCCTCCTGATCGTGTCTCTGGCCTTCAATACGTTCCATTGCACCTTCGTATGCTTGGTCATAAGCGTCCGATCCGAGGGGCAGCCTCTCGAGGGCAATGCGAATTGCCTTTGGGGATCTTTTCCCGACCAAAGAATCAAAATGTAGCTGAGCTAGAAGGAACCTGCGTTGAAATTAACTCCTGATTCAGTTAAATGATCAAATTAACGTACATTCCGTCTACTGATTGCGCTATCGCACCTTTGACCTCATTCTTTAGATCTAGACGCTTACCTACGAACTTCGGTAATCGATCCATCTGGCCATCGAGATATTGCTGTACATCCTCAATGCTCGCATGAATTTTCAAGTGGTAGCACCCTTGAAATGATTCTGTAATATCAGGTATAGGCCTGGAAGTGGCGAGCAAGTTGATTTGACAACTTTCACGTAGGGAAAAGAGTGCCGCAAGAAATTTCTGTCGTGTGCCGTCTGTAGCTTGGCTTTCGTCCAGGGCATCAACGAATATGAAAACTCTTGAGCAAGATGCCGCTACTTTCTGAAGAGTCTCGATGAGCTCTGCTAAGTTTGGACGAGGTTGCCCTTTTCTTCCGTAGAGGCTTTTCAAGGCTTCGATAGACCTCTGCCCCTCAGACAATTGTTTCAAGATATTTGCCAATAGATCTTCGAGTTTCTGCTCACTGTGACGCTTGAAACTGCAATAGATGAAGGCGATTCCAACTTTGGGGTCTTCTCGGTACTGGCTACAGGTATTATCGACTGCAATGGAATTCATGATTGTTTTACCTGCTCCGGGAATCCCGGGACAGAACAAGATCTGCCCTTTAGTCTCAATCCAGGTCTTGTAGGCGGCTGCTTCAAGGAACCACCGGCCAGTTCCTGGCTCTCGTCTACTGAAAAAGTCGTGCTGTTGTGGGGCGTAATCAACAGGAGCTAGCCAATCGAGGATTTTTCTGCGATCTTCCGAATTACATCGAGTGTCTTGAAATGCGTGAACACGATCCACACTAGTTGCAATGGCTGCATGTGATAGCTCAAGATTCTCAACCCCGGCTTGCAAGTCGTTCAGCTGGTCCTGACTTCTCTGTAGGTCGCCTTTAACGCCGTCCAGAAGTTCTTTGAGTTGATCAGTGTTTTTCTTTGACTGCCTCGAGAGTTCTTGGAGCAGTTTTCTCGAGTTATTCTGCAATGCTATTTGGAGAAGCTCCTTCTCCCGCTCGATCGCCAATATGATCTTGTGCACTTCTTTCTCAAGAAATGGCCATTTGAGTTGACCAACCGGTTTTTTTCTGGGTCGTAATTTGGATTGTACGAGTGCAAGAGTATCTACAAGCCGTCCCAGTGGCCCATCAGGCTGCTCCAAGATCTTTATAGTCTTCGCCCATGCCTGTCCTTCTTCAGCATCATCGCCTTCATCTTTAATATCTTCGACGATTTTATAACACGCTTTGACTTCGTCGCGAAGGCGTTTACGGTCCTCGGTGGCTCCAGCGGCGGCTTTGATGTACTTGACGACTTCGGTAGAGATCTCAAGGACGGTCAGGATGCTTGCAGTCGCACTAAGTGGCTCCATTTAGTATCAGACAACCTGATTAGTTATCAGGAAATCTTGACGCGAGTAATGATCGGGATGTTCAAGACAAGATAGGTTTCATTGCGTTGGTGGAGGTGAAAAGAGGAGAGGTCAAGTAGTAAGGCTGAGTTTAGAGAACAATGTGGGATGACTGAAGTCGTGGCAGCGGGGCTGTGGTTCTCTTGGCTATCTTGACAAGGCTGTCTGTCGTATTGAAGATACGTACCGAGCTTGCCAGTGTCATCAAAATGGGTATCGAGGTGCTAATACGTGATAGAAATATCCATTTTCGTGTCAGTTACGGCGGAAAACATCGCGAGCAATATTCTTCTATGAGAAGTTGCAGCATATGGATAATCAAAGTGTATATCTTCTGACAATATGAGAATTTTGATTCAATTCTCATCATGCGAATGACTATCATCGTAGCCTAGGCGTATCTCTATATAATCTCTAGATTGTCCTGCTCAGTTGTTTCAGCAGACTTCTAAACATTGCGATGTGAAAGCTACCTTGGCCGCTAGGGTGCAGAGTACTAGAGAAAAGTGCAAGTATATACAGCAATGCGTTGTATCATGATTATAGATCTCGTTTCATGGAGAATGGCGACTATAGCTATATGGATGTAGTCTCTCAGTCTTAGCGCACTTCAGAACCCTAGACCTTAGTTCCATTTACCAAGACCTCTGCGGATAAAGATAGCGCAACATTGCCCAATCTGGTAGCCTATCTCTTTCGTACCCGCTAATGCAAGATTAGATGGCGCGGTAAATGACATAATGACACCAACGTCCAACCTCCGGCGGGGTCGACGTCGATAAGCCGAACCCCTCACATCTCATTCCCGCACAGGGTTCCGAGCACGCCATCGAGTCTAATATCACAACAGGAAGCCCTGGATCAGATCATTCTACCACTGAACGCGATGGCGGAATTGGGGATCATATGTAATAATGGTGGTGCGGAAGGAAGTATAAATATTTCTTTGAGCCGCCGCCGTTTCGTAGGGCTAGACGTCTTTTGAGCTTCTACGTCAGTGGCAGTTTACTCTGTATCTATTAGCTCTCATTACAAAATCTGTACTGCAATTGAGATTTATTTGCTCAATTGCCCTGATTTCACCTCTTTTCTCTTGAAATTCCTTCCACATCAACCTAATCAGCTACACTCAACACACCACCACAATGGCACCAGCCCTCACAACCTCCCAACCCACCGCTCCTCACGAGCTCTCCAAATCCACAAAATCTTTCCCCAACCACAAAGCAGACCGTTCAATCTACCCGGATGGCATCAAGACCTCCGGCCAACACGCCCCAATCTACTCCCAACTGCACCCCTACTCCGACTTCCCAAAAGAAATAACAGGCCCCACAGTCTGGAAAGCGGAAGACTACAAAAACAACCCCGAACGCTGGACACACGTACTCTCCGACGCCGAAAACGCAGAGATTGGCAATGCCGCAGATAAATTCCTGGCGTCAGGTACGCCATTGACGGGCATCACGCAAGAAAACTTCCAGCTTCCGGAATTTGGGAAATTCCTGGCGCCGTTGAGGAAGGAGTTGATTGATGGAAAGGGATTCATCTTGTTCAAAGGTTTGCCGGTTCAAGAATGGGGGAATAAGAAATCGGCGGTTGCGTATATGGGCTTAGGGACTTATCTTGGGTACTTTGTATCGCAGAATGGACGTGGACATGTGCTTGGACATGTTAAAGATCTAGGGGAGGATGCTACGCAAATCGACAAGGTTCGTATCTACCGTACCAATGCGCGGCAATTCTTCCATGCGGATGATGCGGATTTGGTTGGGTTGTTGTGCGTTGCAAGGGCGTTGGAGGGAGGAGAGAGTGATCTTGTGAGCAGTCATCATGTGTGGAATGTGTTGCAAAAGGAACATCCAGATGTCGCAGAGCTGTTGACGCAGCCGATTTGGTATTTCGATAGGAAGGGGGAGACTAGTGTGGGACAAGAGGAATGGATCAAGACTGCGGTTTTCTATTTGGAAACTGGGGACAATCCGAGGGTGTACTCCAAGTAAGTTATTCTAATCCCTCTCTCCTCTTTCATTAAAGTTGGGGAATGCATATTAATAGTTCAAACAGATGGGACCCCTACTACATCCGCTCCCTGACCCGCTTCTCTGACGCCGGCCTCATCCCCCCACTCTCAGAAGCTCAACAACGCGCCGCCCTCATCCTCGAAGAAACCTGCCTCCGTCTCTCCCTCCACATGATCCTCGAGATCGGCGACATCCAGCTCCTATCCAACAACCATGTACTACACGCGAGAACAGCTTACAAAGACCATGCGCCGCCTGCTCCCCGTAGACACCTTATGAGATTATGGTTGAGTACGCCTGAGGAGGAGGGTGGGTGGAAGTTGCCGTTCCATGATAGTGGGGAGAAGAAGAGGGGTGGAATTCAGGTTAATGATACGGCGCCTGTAGCGCCTGAGGATGCAGAGTAGTCTTTCTGTGTACTATTGTCCGAAGGAACGTCGCCTCAGGGGTAGGCAGTTCTCCAGCGAGTTCAATACTGGTTTGTAGCATTTTGTAAATAAGTCATTGAATTGAATAAGTCGTTTATGCGACTGTGGAATCCTGAAAATCATGACTTAGTATACTATGTATGCCTGTGCCGCTGAGTCTTTTCATCACATTGTCTTAGGCCGTGGGTCTTAAGTTGATCAATAATCGACCATGCTACCTAGAGGACTTAACACTTCCTTCCGCCCCTGCCTCATCACACATCCCTTACTACCGATTTCTCAAGCCTCTCTAATAGATCAACCCACAACTAACTTTAAACACCTACCACAATTCCTACATCGCAAAACTCCTAGCAACGTGACACTCATTACGCATACATACTCTAAGCAAAACATACCATTGACCACTTCACGACTACACGCACCAGACCACACCCAAGATCTCCATATGAGAAGAGAAATTCCTCACCGACGTCTACCCACTATTCCCGCAGCGAATTTTTCTAGAAAATAGCAGGGACGTGCTGAAGTCACGATGAGAAGTAGGAGTTAGATGATGTGTTTTCAGAGGGGTATTTCATATTATTTTTGAAGTATCCGCTATTTACCGCGCTGTTCTGAGCAGCGGAATAATGCAGATGCATCGAGCCTTGACAGAATCTAATACTATAGAGACGTAGACGGCTCTAGGAGTGTGCTAGTGGCTGTAGCACCACATATAGTGTAAAGCACTGGACCTTTTATACATTCGCCCAAAGAATGAAGCCTATGCATGCTTTTCCCTTTGAAACTCCGTTCGAATGATATCCATCCAGCGCCCCATGAAGACTCGAACTCCGATTCTGACGAAAATCCAATCAAGATGTAAAAGTCTTACTCCGTCCAGCACTCTCCTTTTGAGCCCGTGGGAGTCCCTTTGGAGCATCTGTAAGCCCCGCGTGAGGATTGAATCCTTGGTCCTTCTTCTTCTTATCCCTTTTCCTTTTCTTGCCCTTTTGCCCATTCCCTGTGTCGTGAGCATGTAGCACCGAAGGGGCAGTGGCATAGTCAAACGGCGCTTCACCATCGTCAGTAGGGGGACGGGAAGCTCGTTTCTTCTCCTGTTTCTTGGCTTTCTTTGCACGCTTCTGGTCTCTCCTCATAATGACCTCCTCTGGCTCTAAGCTAATCTCATCTGCTTCGATGTTATTCTTACTGTCGTCATCCGACGCGATGGAAGGAGAACGCTCTGGTTGTTCGAGGCCAGCTTCTTGGAGAGTTCGCTTTCGCCTTCCGCCTAGCTCCCTGGCAACGAAGATGTTGCTTTGCTCATCGTCAAGCTCCTTGTCCTCAATTGCGATGGTAAGATCTGACTTCCCCACCCCAGGTGTATTCTCCCCTGCGGAAGAAGTGGGTTCGGCAGTTGCCCCTACTGTCAGAGGTGGTAAAGGTACCGCGAGACTGACGTCAACTGTTGATGAGAAGCGTCTCTGCACTCCTGCCCAGAGTTTTCCCCAGAAAGTAGATGTTGAGGCACGAGGCGTTGGTGTGTTTATAGTTGCCCCACTTGGGGTATTCACGGTTGCCCCAGTTGGAGCAGCTCGAAGCGCAGCAGCATATTGACCCACTGCTGGAGTAACAGTCTTGGTCTTGCCGCCACCGTATCCCATATCCGTGATTTTCTTGATCGTTTCGTTCAAGTCAGGTCCGTTGGTACCATCGGCCGCAGCTTTTGTGACGACCGAGAGCAGCTCGTCGGCTCGCAATCGAATAATGGGCGAAACATGCTGCATGATGCTGAAAAGAGCCGCTTTGTCGTCCGGCATTCCTCGCGCAATCGAGAAGACAGCATGATTCGGCATGATATAGAGAGTACTCTCATCCTCCTGTCGAGCCACATCGTCCCTCCATTTGTGCACAGCCCTGAACACTGAGAACTGTTGGGGAGTGAATTGGACAGGATTTCGGAATATCAACCTGAACCAGCCAGCCGAGCCCAATCCGAGCTCTGTATCGTATATTGGGTTCTCATACCGTTGAAGACTGTATTCGCGCGATCTGCTAAGTACAGTAAGTACTTTGTCATAGTCTGGGTCCTCGAAATTGGATCGATCGATGAGTTCGTTTCTCATGTTATCGTAAATGAAAAGAAGAAAGTGAGTGTCGGCTCGTGCATAATCGAACAACTCATTGGACAATGGACTAGAATTTGGTTAGTACCTTTGATTCTTTGGAGGAATGTTTCACGTACCGCACTCGCCAATCTGCCAATTGGTATTGCTTCTGCGCTTTGAAGTTGACAAACTTATCCAAAAGAAAAGCCAAGCTAGCTCCAGTGTAACCAAGAGCCCGAGCTGCATGGTAAGTATCGAAAAGGCCGACAACGTAGACACCAAAGTCGCGCTGTAGCCAGACGATGTCCATATACGCTCCATGCAATACCTTCAAGATGTTGGGGTCTGCGAAGACTTCATTGAGGCATTCTAGCTTATGCCGCCATGGTTTTAGAGTATCTATAATCCAATCCTTGTCTCGGGTGCTAATCTGCATGAGGGACACGATTCCAATGTAGGATCTGTTATCATGATGCTCTAAGTCAATAGCAATTTCCTTTGCCACCTTGAGTTCTGCGATCATCAGATCTAGAGCCTCGGGTGTGTCTACAAATGTGGCAGTTGTAGTCTCGAAATCGGTATAGAGAATCGGGTCTGCCTTTTGGTAGACAGATTGCGGGTATTCATACGATTCTATCTCGGTCTGGTATGGATGTGGATACCTGTACAATGATAAATATACAATCATGGAGCATATTGGGCATATTCACTGTTCATGACCATTGGCGTCCTTAAAGGTTTGCAAGCACTCAGCGAGTGGAACTTTTGCATGGGGTTTGGATGTTAAGAGAGGGCGGAAACCGCCCGTCTCGTAGTTGTTAATTCCACGCTCAAAACTGAGCTGGGGCTTCTGAATATGCTTCGGAGTGGTCGGTAGTTGTGGTCGTAAAGCCTGCAAACCGCGTGAGTCGCCAATGCGAAAGATATCATATGGTGGAGAACGTACTTGATCTGCACTAGGGCTCAGTCGTTTGACTACTCCAGAGAATTCGTCAAGACTCGTGTCTGTCTTTTCAAGCAAGCTGTCGATCACATCAACAATACCCCTCCAATTGGCGTCTATCGATTCGACGTCGGTCAGTTTTGGACCTACAGCGTCCGAGCCCGCCGCAGCATTTTGGAGTAGACGCTGCGCAATGTTGAGAAGCCGGGCATTTTGTGCGTCCACGTCTGTACCAACGGCCGGGTTGAGCGAGCGCTGAAATGGTATATCGGTTGCGCCGAGTCGGGTTGCGGAGCGCGTGGTCGAAACTAGAGCGGTGGAAATGGAGTCCTGGAGCTCTTTGAACGAACTCATGGTTGGCGATGGACAGACACTTGCGAACCAATTCAGCACTTTTCAAGGGCGAAAGTTGGCAGTGCGCCCTGTCGTGTGTGCTGGAGGCATGCAAACGTGAAGGTGAGAGAGGGTTGAGTTGAACAAAAGTCGCGACGCGGCCAAAGAAATTCCCACGGCCAAATCTTGGCATTTCTTATCGATAAGAGTTGTTGCATCTACGGCGAGCAATCCAAGTGCGCTGTAGCCTCCCCAAACCTTCTTCGCCTCCTTCAATCAATTCCCATCTCTAATTGCCATCAACCATAATGTCTGCATCTTTAGCACCGGAATGCAATGAAGTGAAGGAGTACGTATACAAGTGCCCGCATGGGATCAGATGCTGATATCTCAAAGGCGGTATGACAACTGCTTTCTCAAATGGTATAGCGAGAGTACGTCTCTCTCAGTTTTGTAGCCATTGCAAATGTCTTACGTGTGATCAGAATTCCTGCGAGGGACGTCAACTTCGGACGAATGCGAGCCTTTATTCAAGCAGTACGAAAAATGTTTAAAAGTAGGCGTTAATCAGGCAGATACAGCTAGGCTTACCATCTAACATCATCTAACATCCGCGATAGAAAGCTCTGGAAGCTCGAGGCATTGATAGCATGCTCAAAGAGGCCCGAGATGACAATCGGGAGAATGATATCGAACATATGCGACCGGTTCGTTCATTCTACCTATGTTCAATAGGTGACCACTGACATCATGTAAGAAACGATAAAAAGAGTTGAGACCTCTCATTTTTGAGAACTAAATGCCATCTCTGCATATTTTTGGCTCGTAAGTTACGTCCGATATTTGTACGCAAAATCGAGTTTATGGATACGGAGAAACTGACATGCAGCCAGCCTCCAGGCGAGACCTTTTTCTATGCCTCGGCATGCAGCAGAAGCGCATCTGGAATGCGGCGGGCATCAGCATCAGCGCCTAACACTCCTCTCCATGTATTACCACATATCTGTTCTACCATACCTTACGCACAGTCCGTGAGCCATGTGCAGCATTACCAAAGATTGGAAATCTCCCCGGCACGTTACAATGGGGTTCATGTATATACGCTAGCCTTATTATCCAATGACATCAGCAAGAGATCCACGAGTAATGTACGTGTATTTAAGTTCGGAGCTACCCCTTCACCCTTGCCGGCCTATTTATGCTTTCCACATTTCCATCTTGACCCATCAATCACTTTCAATTCGATTAAATCGTTTCATAATGGCAACCAAAATCGGCCTCGGTGTCCCATTGCCTCTGCTTGCACCCGCAACAGCAACTTGGGCAGCTCCATTCGGCGCATACTATCTTTTCTTGCAGACACGCATCGTCTACCAACGACTCACCAAGAGAACGTATAGTCCCCGCCATCCTCGCACCCCATTTGTCCCCAAGCCACCATCCAGTTGATCGTATTTCCTGGAATCGCGCAGCGCACATGCTCAATCGCGTCGTGTCAGCCAACCATGGAACCTCCGCTGACTACACCTAGAGCTCTAGGTGATACCACAGATCCCAGCGAAGGGACAAAGAACGCGCTTTACGTTGCAAGTAGAAGCCAAGTCAACTTCAATGAGAACATCCCCATTGCTCTTATCATAGCACTTCTGGCCGAATTGAACGGCGGTAACCGGTATGTCTCGCAATTGGCTCGGAATTTGTGTTCCGAGTATCGGTCTTGTCTTTGCCTTGGACGGAGGGCTCCGCGAGAGACACCTTCGCTAACATGTCCTAGGAAATACATAAATTACGCCCTGGGATCTCTCTTCGCTCTCCGCATTGCTCATGTGGAGTTTGGATTGATGTGTAAGAATAGCTTGGGCCTAGGGCGGCCAGTAGGGTACTATGGCACGCAGGCTATCGTCGGTGGAATGTTGGGCTACCTTGGATATCTTGTTAAAGATTACTTGCAATCTTCCTAGATGGTCGCCGTAAGATATGCA
This sequence comes from Nigrograna mackinnonii, assembly GCA_001007845.1. Taxonomy (NCBI): domain Eukaryota; kingdom Fungi; phylum Ascomycota; class Dothideomycetes; order Pleosporales; family Nigrogranaceae; genus Nigrograna; species Nigrograna mackinnonii. Next base: position 142,107 of record JGVQ01000029.1, on the reverse strand, counting down.
ATCAGCGAAAATCCATTCATTAGTATCACTCAAACTTCAGACGCGTAAACGGCGAGAGTTCACCGAGCTTCGACGTCTTCCCTCTCAACTTGTTGCGCTAACCACCCCTGGTTCTGAGCCCTCCATCCCCATTGCATCCTCTCCCTTGTGTAGCTTATCGTCCTACAGAAACTTTACTTCATTTTGACCATGACCGATGGACCATCATCGTACGAGGAGCAGATCATCTGTGAATCGAACACGCCGTGACTCAACATGTTCCTGACACCTTCGCGACACTTTACTACACTTTACTACACGCACAGGCGCTCTAATGCCTGGTAGTTCAACACCACATTAACATGATGGATTAATCCGGAGCAAATGGCTCCTCAGATGAATCGTCAACGTTCGATGGCACCTCTCGCTCTTTGATGGCCACGTGCTGAAGATGCACGCCATCCGCCAAGCAAGCGCCAGACAATGAATTCCCAAATCCGTCGACGTCTAGCCTTGCGATGCTGGAACCCCATTGCTTCCGAACACTCATAACAGCATCTCACATGTCTCACAATCTGGGTTCTACCAAATACACATCTTAAAATATCCGACGTCGCCAGCTCAATATCGGGTGCTTCTGTGGAATTAACACTGCCTTATGCGCTTTAGGTAGCCTAGAGGGTATAATAGGTAATTTCAAGAGCTAGTGCGAGCGTCAAAGAAACCAGCAGCCGCGGTGAAACATTGGAGCTATCATGGACACCCATCGCTTCGTAGTCCGCGAAATCTCAAAAGAGGTCAAGAGATTCTATGAACAAAAGCGCCCCTTCCGCGTCTATCATGGCCCCACGCACTCGACTCGCTCAAAGCCGGATTCCCGAGCAATTGTACACATTGGCGATCTGAATCACATCCTAGACATCAACTCGGAGATGAAGTTCGCTATGGTCGAACCGAATGTACCCATGGACAAACTGGTCAAAGAGACGCTTAAATGTGGCTTGATGCCGCCCGTTGTACCGGCTTTTCCTGGGACGACCGTTGGAGGGGTATTCTCTGGTACTGCGGGTGGTAGCTCGTCTTTTAAGTACGGATTCTTCGATAGAGCTGTAACGTGGCTTGAGATTGTGTTGCCGGACGGGAAGATTACAAGAGCTTCGAAATCAAGGGATCCGGAGTTACTATCCGGGATGGTCGGGACATTGGGAACGATAGGTATCGCGACACTTTTTCAAATCACCCTCGTTCCGGCTGCACGGTTTGTTTCTCTGACATATGTTCCTGTCGGCTCTACGACTGAGGCTCTTGATACGATGACTAAATACTCCCAAGGATTGGAACACGATTTTGTCGAAGGGTTCATATATGGCGAGAAGAGCTCTTCGTACGGAGTAATTGCTGTTGGAAAACTCACCAACAGCAAAACCCACCCGGAAGTTGGATTCAGCTCTGCTCGCGATCCTTGGTTCTATCTGCATGCCCTCGAATCTGGACCAACAACATTCAGTGTACGGACACTAGATTACCTATTCCGATATGACAGAGGGTCTTTCTGCATGGGAAGGTATTGCTTTGGATCGATACCCTTTAACAATTGGACGAGATGGTTCACTGATACCGCTATGCGATCGAGGAGTCTTGCTCAGACGATCCAGTCCCTGAACTGGGCCGATCAATTTATCATCCAGGACCTGGTTATACCGCAGGATTCTCTGCCAGAGATGTTACGGTATTTGGAGAACGATCTGAAGATATATCCACTTCGGCTTTGTCCCATTCGTCAGTGGCCGGAGATTCATGCCAGTAAGGACCCCAGCTATTATCATGTATACCCACCTCACCATATCCGTAATTGGGAGACAGAGGAGAAAAGGACAAGAAAATACATCCAACAATGCTAACAATTCTCTCCCACAGTCATGCGCCCAAACTCAAACCACATCAACCTCTTCATGGGCATCGGCATACGAGGCTACACAGAAGACACAATCCGCGACGGGCGGAAATTCAAAGAAAAAAACCGAGACATTGAACGCATTGTCCACGAACTGGGAGGCATAAAATGGCTGTACTCACGCAACTACTACACAGAAGACGAATTTTGGAATATTTATCCGAAGTTGGATTATGATACTTTGAGAGCGAGATACCACGCGGATTATTTGCCAAGTGTTTATGACAAGATAAAAGGGCCGGAGAAGTGCAAGAGGGCGAAGCCGCAAGGGGCTTGGGATTACATGTTTGCGAAGACGTCGGTTCTGGCTACGAAACATAAAGCGAAGTCGTAGTGTTCGTGCTCTGGAGTAGTCAATGTAGCGATTGAACGTAAAATAGATGCCTAATAGGATCAAATCTGTGCCGTGGTGAGGAGGAAGAGCAGCGTCATTCCGTGGCACCCGCCGACCAGGCACGCACGTCTTACTACGTAGAGGAATGCCAAGATTGTGGCTCGGTCGTCCAGGTCCCCGCCATAATTCAATTCATTAAAGCCCACCTCACCTTGTGGCCATATTTCGCACTTCCACGCGCAGCGCCCTTGCCTGCTATTTCTTCTCTCCATCTTTGACTTGTATTTCCCGGCGCGACTCATTCCCGCTACCGGGCGGCGTCGATGGAGGCAGCATCTGCGCGTATGGCCGCCCGAGATCGATACGGCGGATTCGGCCAGCCTCCCTCATCACAGTTGCAGCGCTTCATATGTAGGCAACCATATTGCGCCGAGTCGAGTCCGGATACTGATCAAGTCCCCTATAGTAAATGCCTGCGACCCTCAAAATTTCGAACCAAATCTCGCCCTCAACCTTGAAATCACTGACCTCATCAATGCAAAGAAGGGATCTACGTATGCGCCCTGATCTCTCCTAGGTGATCGAGCTGTCTAATCTTATGATATAGTCCTCGAGAAGCTGCGGTGCTGATTGTAAACTACATCAACCACCGCAATCCCAATGTTTCGCTTCTTGCGCTCAACGTACGATAACGTACCCCACTTCACAAGCATCGCCTAACTTACATACTCTCCAGCTCCTCGATATATGCGTAAAGAACTGCGGTTACCCATTCCACCTTCAAATCAGCACAAAAGAGTTCCTCAATGAACTCGTCCGAAGATTCCCAGAGCGACCCCCAGTACACCCGTCCCGAGTCCAAAACCGCATTCTTGAGTTGATAGAGGAATGGCGGTCGACAATATGCATAACATCGCGTCACAAGGAGGACTTGGGGTTTATAAGGGACATGCACAGGTTGCTGAGCTACAAGGGCTATATTTTCCCGGAGATTCGCAAGGAAGATGCTGCGGTGCTCAACCCAAGCGACGTATGTCATCCGATTGTTGGTGGAATTAAATATGGTACTAATACTTTGGTAGAATCTTCGATCGGCAGAAGAAATGGAAGAGGAAGAACGGGAGGCTCAATCGGCTAAGCTTCAGGAATTAATCCGACGGGGGGGACCGCAAGATCTTCAGGAAGCAAACAAGCTTATGAAAGTCATGGCGGGATACGATACGAGGAATAAGACAGATTGGCGCGCAAAGGCTGCAGAGGAGGTCAGCAAGATTCAACAAAAAGCTAGATTGCTCGAGGAGAAGCTTCAAGATTACAAGCCTGGAGACAAAATCGAGGAAGGCGATGTGTTTGAGGTATCCCGCCCATCCGATGGTAGTTTGAAGAATGGAACTGACCGTGTGACAGGAGCTCGCCATCGCGCTGCAAAATGCCCAGCCTAAGATCCAGAAAATGTGCGAGGAGGAATCGGAAGATACCGAGGCAGTTGCGAAACTGTTCGAAATCAATGATAGCATACACCGAACGATAGAGAGGTATAAACTCTTCAAGCAAGGAGATATTGAGGCCGCAAACAAGATTCCCAGAGGCACACTTGGAAGGAGTGGAGCTGGTGTCTCCAAGGGCGCAGATAACACGTTGAATCTTATCGACTTTGGAGACCCAGAACCTGCTCCTGCACCATCAGGGTCGAATGCTGGCGCTGCAGCCGGGGAACCTGCACAACCAGCACCGAAGGGAAATGCATTGGAGGATGATCTGCTTGGATTGTCATTGGGTGGCGCTACTTTTGGCCAAACGGGTGGCATCTCTCTTGGCCCCTCAACCTCAAATGGCTCTGGTATGTTTGGAATACCAGGCCGTGCTCAAAATGCTAACATCGATCCAGTCCTTGGTCTCTCCGGAATGTCGATACCGCAAACACAGTCTCAACCACAACAGTCTCAGGCCCAGCCGAAACCCGCATCACAGTCAATAAACGACCTATTAGGCGGATTAGGCAGCTCGGGTCCTCCCTCCCAGGTCTCGTCACCACCACCTTCTGCTGCTTTTCAACCTCCACCCACACAACCTTCCCGATCTACGCCAGATCCATTTGCTGCTTTGAACTCACCGGCCCCACGCCAAGCTTCTCCATTCCAGTTCCAACAATCCATCAAACCTCAGCCCTCTCCACAGCCTTCAGGATCAGCTGACCTTCTTGGCGTTGGATCTCCTGCGCCATCATCCGTTCCTACGCAAAGTAACGCCGCTGCTGCTGATGACGACGAATGGACATTTGCTTCTGCAGTTCCCGACACTACAAAAGAGATAACAGTGACCAATACCAGTGTCAACGTTACATTTACAGTGTCTCGAGAGTCGGACACTGTACTGTTGATCAAATCTCGTGTGTCGAACAACACACCTGCAGCAATCACTGATCTCACCTTTCAATCAGCCGTCTCCAAGGTAAGTGCTATTCTAATCAGCCTCCGGGATTGTAGTGTCTAACATTTTCCAGACTTATCAACAACAAATGGAACACCAATCTGGTGTTAACCTCAACCCCCACCAACAAAATGGAATCACTCAGAACATCCGACTCAATGGTGTCCAACGAGGGCAAGGCACCAACGTCAAGATGAGATGGAAACTATCCTACTCTGTAGCGGGCGTGGCAAAGAACGAGCTGGGGGAGATACCTAGTCTGGGAATTTCATAGCCGAAGGTGGACAAGTCCGCTTTTTTTTTCGTACGCCCTTGATCTACTTCTAAGCATTGATGCAATTTGAGCGGCATGTCATGGTCAGGACTTTAGTCTTTTCCTTGTGCTTCCGGAGGAGGAGAGGCGGTTGTGATGTCAAGAATATAAATTTACTCCCTCTGTGAATGTGGTTTTGATGTCGAGATTTGCCTAATCGATGTTGTCTTTGTTATTGTAGTACTCGTATGCCTTCAAAGTATCATGGGAGGACGTAGATCTCTGAACTATTGGGGCCTTTCTTCGGATCCAGCACACTCGACGATTTTAGCTTCCTAAAACCCATTATTTGAATTGTAGATTGTGTAGAGGATTGAATGGTGAGATCATACATGCCTGACTAAGCGATGCTACGTTATCGATAAAGTTCATGTACAAATTATTGCCCCTCCACAGAACTACCTCATTTCCTCACAATTCAGTCCTGCAAACTACATCTCCGCAAAAGATACTGTCCTCACTCCGACTTGTGATTGCACAATACAGAATCCTCTTCCTTCCCACCTACTCCCCTCGCCTATCTCAAAATGGTCCGCCACAAGAAAGACTTCAAGCAAGGCAAAAAATACACCAACGCGCCACGAGCCCGCGGCCCACCCCGCCACCAACAAACCTCCGACGACGAGAACGGCTCGAGCAACGTACGAAGCAAACCCTCATTTAAAGCAGCATGCTGGGACCTCGGACACTGCGACGCCAAGCGCTGCTCAGGCAAGAAACTCGTCCGTTTAGGACTGATGCGGGAACTCCACGTTGGACAAAAGTTCGCAGGCGTCGTTGTATCGCCAAAAGCGAAGCGTATACTGTCACCAGAAGATAAAGAGGTGCTTGAGCAGTTCGGCGCGGCGGTTGTGGAGGCTAGTTGGAACCGGATCGACGAGGTGCCCTTTGGAAGAATCGGAGGGAAATGCGAGCGCCTGCTTCCATACCTCGTCGCTGCCAATCCGACGAATTATGGACGGCCTTGGAGATTAAATTGTGTGGAGGCGCTTGCGGCGTGCTATTTCATCTGTGGGCATAAGGAGTGGGCGGAGGAGATTCTTGCGAGTTTTGGGTATGGGGAGGCGTTTTTGGATATTAATGGGGCGTTGTTGAAGAGGTATGCGGCGTGTAAGGATGAGGAGGAGATCAAGAAGGCGGAGGAGGTTTGGTTGGAGAAAATTGAGAGGGAGTATGCGGAGAATAGGGCGGATAAAGAGGCGGGCGTGGAGGAAGATGTGTGGGCTGGTGGGAACATGAACAGGAGGGTGATTGACGATTCGGATGATGACGAGGATGAGGATGGTGAGGGAAAGGAGAAAGACGGCGAGGAGAGCGAGGAAGGACCGGATCCAAGGAATCCATACGACATCCCTGAATCTTCAGATGACGAGGAAGAAATGGCTGAACTTCGCCGGCGCGTGCTTGCATCGAAACCTTTCGCCAACCCTACTCCTGCCGATAGCGAAGACAAGAAGGCTCCAGAACGGATAGCCAGAACGGGTCCTGTACCCCCGAAAGATGACGAGGGTGGTAGTTCGGGTCCTGAAGATGAGGGTTTGGATGACGAATTCGATAGCTTTATGAATGCTCAACCGACTACAGATCGTACGGGCATTACGGCGAAGCAAAGACTGAAAGGCCAGGGGAAGATCACGGCGACGTTTACGAGTGCACAATTGAAAGCACCGAGTAGGCGACCTTAGGTTACAACATAGAAAATAAGATACCCAGTTCAAAAACTCCATCAAGGAGCATTCACCGTTGCCGATCTCATATTACCTACGAGTTTACGCTCCAGCAAGCTCAAGGACCCTCGGTTCTGGCGTGTAATTCATATGTATCTTGACATCTGACATTGGGTTAATACATAGTTATACGAAAGTTCCCCGGATGCCTCCGGGGTCATGGTACCCTGGTAATTCACTATACCCAATCTCGACATCAACGCGAATACAGTTCAGCCTAACTATACTTCGTTAAACAATCGTTGGATGCATTTTTAATTCCGTCGACTTCAGTAGCTTCCCAGGATGCTAATTTGACATTTCAGTCTCGTAAGCTACATTATCCATATTCCTTATACCTGGAACTTTTCCAAAAACAAGTTCAGTCCGGGGACTTGGAATTTGCGTCTAAACTCCTTTGAAAATCACGCTAGTCAGCTTACCAACAACCGGTCTGTAAATACCCTCTTGCATATCATCGACTAGCTTTGCAGTCCCCTGTACTGCACAGCCACGATTTATACTTCTATCACATATCTAGACGATCATTTGCTGACATTAGCATATAGAAAGACATTATCCTCTGCCTTCGCGTTGTTTTCCACCTCATCACTACTATTTCTCGTATTCCATTGTGACAAATATTTAGTTCAACGATATGGCATCCCAACGACTAATAGACACCACCCCCACAAAACCTCGAAGCAGACCAATGCGTCTGTTAAATTTCGGCTTCAGTAGAACCGGCACGTCTCTCCTATCTCATTCACGAGCTTAAACAAACACTAACAGCAAAGATAGGAACAATGTGTAAGCCAAATCCATCCCAACCCAAAACCTTCTTTCAACCAATCCTTATCCTTATCTATCCATCCAACTGAAACCATCCTCCGCCAGCCCTGAAAGTAGCTTTGGAAAAATTGGGGTATAAACCATACCACATGTCCGAATGTCTTAAGAATACGAAAAACGGGCATCTTACATTCTGGCATGAGGCTATTGCGGCGAAATACCGGGGTGAAGGAAAGCCGTTTGGGAGGAAGGAGTTTGATTTGATTTTGGGGGATTATGATGTAAGCTTTTCCTTCCCTTTCCTACTTTCCTGATCAAGTGGATCGATGGGATGAGGAATGTATTGACGAATGCATGTGTCTAGGCTATCGAAGATATACCATGTATCATGTTTGTCGATGAGCTTTTGGCTGCGTATCCAGAGGCTAAAGTTATGGTGTCGAATAGAGATGTAGAGTCTTGGGAGGTTTCGATGATGAATACGTTTTTTACGGTGACGACTTGGAGGAGTATGCCGTGGCTTAAGAGCTTGGATACCGTGAGTAACCCCACTTGACACCAATCAATCACGCCGTATAATGTATTAGAGCAAAACTTACGCAAACTGCAGTTCTTCTGGGGTCCATATATGGACCTAATCAACCACATCACCACAATCTGGGGCAACGGCAACCCACACAACTACACCGCTTTAAGAAACTCTTACAAATCCCACTACGCACACATCCGTGCCATCGTGCCCCCATCTAAACTCCTCGAATTCCAATCAAAAGATGGCTGGGAGCCTCTATGTAAATTCTTGGGCGAGGAGGTACCAGATGAGGAGTATCCTAGAGTCAATGATGCCAAGTCTACGGTTCAGCTTCATTCTTATTTGTATTATTTGAGGATTTTTAAGGTGCTGAGGATGCGGATGTTGGTTGTTGGGGCTTTGGGGGCTGCGGCGGGAGCGGTTTGGTGGGGGTGGAGATGAGGATGTGGGAGGGAGGGTTTGAGGGTGGTAAAAAGATGTAAGGTGTGGAATTGTGGTGTAGGAGACTTGTTCAATACACAGCATATATGTTACTTGATTCTCCTCATATCCTAAAGAAACAAACCCGAATATTCCAATTCCCTTATAAACAATCCACATACCAAACACCAACGTCACGAACCCTCACACCAATCCACCATCCCAACAAAGGTTTCCCATCAAATAGGCTCGTGACCCACACCATCGACAGTAAAACAGTCCGGTTGTGTCCCCGGTGGCGGCGTAGGGCAAATTACCATCTGCGTCATAACTTCCTTATACTTTGTTCTACGAGCGAATAGAGGCGTGCAGGAGAAGACGCATAGAGGGTCGAAGTAGTGTGGGATTAGAGCGAGGAGGAGGATCAGAGCGGATATTAGGAGGAGGGTTCGTAGGTTTGGCAGAGACGTTTTGTGTGTTACTTGAGCTGCTGTGGTAGGGTGTTTGGTTTTATTGGGGCCATTGGGGCTGTTGGAGTCCTTTGTGTTATGAGCTGGTCCATTAGATGGAGGATCGGACATCGTGGTCTGAGTGGACGCAGGTCGCTGCGCGATCAAAGTGGCTGATAATCAAGAGGTTTCGCATGAGAGTGAAACGAGTTTAGGGAGTAACTGGTGTAAGAACTAGATAGTGTAGGATGTTTGCAAAGCCGCTCGATGAAGTACAGGATTGAGATGCCTTGTCAGGCTGAAGCGGGGTGTCTAGGGTGGAATCCTACTACAACTTCCCTGGATCCTTTCCATTTATACGAGACAACTTCGGCACCGAAGTACATCAAAGAAATCGTATCCATGCATCTAACGCTGAGATTACACTTTCTGGAACTTTGACGACTCTGTTGTTCAAACAATCCTAAGTGAGTCAGAAACACGCTCTATCACCATTCATAATCAAATGATATCTATCTTGAGAGCCACAAGTCATATTCCGTGCCGCAGCCACATTTAACAACAAACATGGCGCGGCACTTACAGCTTGACAGTGAAGTTACAAAGGTATTTCTTATTAAAAAGTTTTGGAATATAGATCTCTTCTAACTCAACTCACCGATACCGAACGCCTAGATGTGGTACTACTGACGCTGCTTCAACATCATCATCGTCATTGCGGCAGCAATAACAGGTAACACAGAAACAATTTCTCCCAAACCTGCATACGCTGGAGGAATCCTCACCTTTACGAACGCGCCGGCCGCCAACAATATGGCAAAGACATTGTACACCCCCGACCATACGAAGTTGAATACCATGCGACTGAATGCCGCACGACTGACATTCAAAAGGAACGGAATGCCCTCAAGCCCAGCCAGCAATACGACATCAGCTACACCGCGGGTGACGTCACTGGATGATAATGAGCCCCCTAGTTGCACCCCAATATCCGCTTGAGCTACTGCAACGGCATCGTTGGTCCCATCACCGCAGAACATGACTTTCTTCCCAGAGCTCATCAGAGACGCGACGTACTCCCTCTTCTGGGCAGGCGTACGGCGGGCTGCAACATTGGCTGTATCGATGCCCACCATGGACGCAACAGACTCGACCGCATGGACTTGATCGCCTGATACGATATGAGTTGTAATGTTTCGGCCATGAAGTTTTGCAATCACGGCTACAGCTTCAGAGCGAATTCGTGTACGTAGACCAAACAACGCGATCGGCTTATTGTCCCGGGTGACCAGTAGCGTTGTCAATCCGTCCTTCAACAGAGCAGAAACCGCGTCATGAGTCTCGTTGTTAGTCCAGTGAGGATTTCCTGCACGCACAATAGTATTGCCCATTGTTGCTTCAACGCCAGCTCCGGGTACGGATTGAATGTCTCCGAGCGATACAGCTACGGTAGCGCTGTACTGTTCCAGATGCTTAGAGACGCTGGCCGAGACAGGATGTTTGTTTCCGGCCACAAGCGCTTTGGTAATTGTAATGGCTTCATCGGAAATTTCAGAGAAGAATTCCGCCACATGAACATCAAGATCGCTCTCGGTGAGGGTCCCAGTCTTGTCGAACACGACGTCGGTCACCTTGTATGATGTCGCTGTGCATTGAGCTGATTTGATGATCACACCTCCTCGAGCTGCGATACCTCCAGCAACAACGAGCACCATTGGAACCGCTAAGCCAAGTGCACAAGGGCACGATACGGCGAGAACCGCGACAGCAAAGGTGATGGCATCTGCGAGGGCTTTTCCAGCAGATTCGTCTCTGACCTTAAGTCCAACGGCGATCCAGACAATAGTAGTAATAAGGGCGCAACCGGTAACAACTGGGACGAACCAGCTCGCTACACGATCGGCTGCGTCTTGCAGCTTTGGCTTGGAATTTGCTGCTTCCTCTACCAACTCGGCGATGTCAGTCACAGTGTTCTTACCTGGTAGTCTTGTAAGTTGGACATCCAGACTACCAGATCCATTGACAGTGCCAGCAATAAGGTTGTCTTCGGGTTGTTTAGTGACTGGTAAGCTTTCACCAGTAAGCATCGACTCGTCGACCTCACTGGAGCCCTGTAAGATACGTCCATCTGTCGGTACCCGAGAATGCGCCTCCACTCTGAATCTGTCCCCATACTGGAGAAGGCGGACGTCAATCTCACGATCACCTCCATCCTCGATCAGTACGGCTATGGTAGATTGGAGAGAACGTAGTGAAACCGCAGCTACAGCTCGCACACGTGCATAAGCTGCGACAACGCGGCCGAGTAGAACCAGTGTGATCAGGAGAGTGCTTGTTTCAAACAACTCTTTAGTTTCCAGTGGCTGTCCAGCCATGCGGAAGCCGAATGCGACGATGGAGTAGAGATAAGCAGCAGTGATACTGATAGCGACCAGCATATCCATCTCTAAAGACCGGTCATGGATAAGCGTAGTGATCGCAGGGGTATAGAATACTGGAATAGCAATCATCTGGACAAAGGTTGCGAGGACGATAGAAATGATTGCACGCGTCCGCTCATCCACTAGAGTATCTCCCCATGCTAGTACCACCACCGGTATGGTAAGGACAGCAGCAATCAGTGTTTTTATGAACATGTCATAGAGATGCTTGCGGCCAGAGGACATAGACGGATCGGCATCTGGTGGCGCTAGCCCTGATGAAAGAGGCCGTATACTTTCAAGCAGGCTTCGTGCGCCAATTTCTATCGGATTATACGAGATGCGAACGACTTTCTTATTGACGATGGCTACGTTGGTGACTCCATCGATTGTCAGTTCAGTCAAGGCTCTTGCTGCATTTCCCGTTGCCAGTACATCAATGGTTTGGTCGTCGCTCCAAAGCCGTGTACATTTGAATCCGGTGGATCGTTCAACGCTCTTGATCATTTCATCTACGCTGCCATAGAGAGTGTCGTAATCGAATTCGGCGCTGCCCATGACAAAGTTGACTCGCACCTGGGAAACACCTGGCGTGGCTTCCAGGCCGCGTGTCATCTTGTTGCCGCAGCCTGAACATGTCATTCCGTCAACAACAAGAGTGACATGTTCCAAGCCATCCGCTTTCTCAAGATCATGTCTTTCGGAGTTCGATTGTTGAATGTATGCCAAAACTTTCTCTTCTGAGTTATTCTTCAGGCCATGATCATGGCCTGAGCAACAAGATGCTACATTGTCGTCGACCGGTTGGATTTCCTCGGCATGTTCGTGCCGGTGTCCATGGCTCTGATGTTGATGTTTCTTGTGAGAGCGTCTGACGAGCCCAGGGACATGGTGATGGTGGTGTAGCTTCGTTGAGGAGCTTGCGTGAGAATGCTCACGCGCGTGCTCGCCCTGTTCGCCATGAGCAGACGTAACGCAATTGGAAGCCCCCTTTCTATATTGTTCGCTACAATGAGCAGAGGGCAGTCCACGCTCAAGCACGTTTCGACAGATGCAGAGGGCTGTGTCAAGGTATGTCTTGTACTGTTCGAAAGCCTTGTTCAAGTGGGTACTGCAAGCCGATGCAGGGTGTGTTCCGTTGGGGCTATGATCGTGGGGATGGGTTGGTGCATCTAATACTTTGTCCTTAGAATGAGATAACGTGAAAGCCAAATGCTTAACGCACCATTGGTTTGTTCGTCGTCACAGCTCTTTGCGCATTCTTCAGCAGCTGCGGCGATGATGCAGGTCTCTGTGATCCCGTAATAAGCAAGTGCAACTGAAAGCGCCAACAGACAAAGACTCACCATCACAAAGTTCTTCCTGTGAATTGCAATAATTTTCCTTTAGGCCACGACAAAAAGATGAAGAGTCGTCATCGCAGCAAGTATCAGCATCATCTTCATAGCAGCTCTTCCTATCATCGCAAAGCGATGGAGCAGGGCTCCGATTTCTATTTGAATCCTTGCCCGAGCAACAATTTGGACTCATGATTGCGAAGAGAGTTTATGGATAAATGTACAATTGTAGATGGAATTGAGTCTCAGATGAAAGTAACCTTGAGTGGAAGTGGATTTGTGCTAAGTAACAAGTGAACCTTTCGCTGAGTTATATACACATGCTCCGACTGGCACATGCAGTGTGCTATAGGAGAGACGTGCTAGATCTAAGAACGTTGAAACGCAATACATCGTAGCCGAGCATGGTATGTCACCGGCCAAGGATCTGATGGTGGGTCGATCGCTCTTAGTGAGGCATAGTCGAATCTGTCATTACACATGGCTACACCTTGACCTCGATATGTCACCGGTGATCTTTAACGACAAATGGCTCACACCATCCCAACGAGATGCACGCGTTGTTGTGCCTGACTCCTGCGACGAAATCAGGTCATTCGCTTGAGTGAAGCATGCCAATGGGCACATATAGTACCGTTCCCGGACGAAATTGAGACTGATCTTATTTTGTACTCTCGTCGTCTAATGTACGAAAGAAACGCATGAGGATGGGATATCCGGTTCTCGTCTTGAATTAGTTCATCGTGGTATCGATGTTACAATAGTTCAGTAGAATTCACATTTCAACACAAGTACAAGTGAAATCTGTAGACAAATCTAATCGCTTTGTTCGCTAACTTTGAGAGAAGCTCTCTCTGGTGCTAAGAAGAGTGCATTGTGGGAGCCAGGACTTATGCCTTCTAATAAGCGGGCCCTCCCAAGAAAAACTGAACAGTCTTGGTGTCTGGTTTGGGATCTATGACAAGATCGTTCTGAAAGAAAAAGTCTGAGCCTAAGATATCTATGTCTTGGAAAAGCGAATTCACGGGCGACATCCGCACCGTATGTGGGTGGCCAGCGAGCTTCATCGGCGATTCCAGTTGGTTGTCAACGCCAAGAACATTACATGCCTGAAATTCCATTAGCAACTAGACATTATTCCTGCGGATAGGAATAACTTACTTGTCTAGAGAGATATGTATGTGGCGATCCGGTCGTAGCGAGAAAAAAGACCCAACGAGCTTCAGAGCCGTGCTTGACAATACATGGGAAGATCAATCGCAGTTTGGGACCAAACACAACGCCTTGAACCATATTTCGAACTTGGTCGCCCTCTGCCTCTGTTGCTTTCGCGAGGTATTCAATACCTAATATTTCCGACAGACTAGGCTGCAGGTCCTCGTCGTGTAGGTCTGGAGATATGATGCCGTAGCCGTAATTATATGAGTTCACCTTGACAACATCGTACATGTCCATACGCTCTCCACGGTCGATAGCAGCTTGTCTCTTCTTCCTCTCGAATACTTCTTGTGGGTTCGGCCGCGCAGAGAAACGCTTAATGAGTGCATCGTAAGGTGACTCAGGGAGGACGTGCTGTGCTTTGTAGGCAGTCTGCGAGAACGACCGGAAGCGCAGGGGGGAGCAGAGGGCACCGTTGAAAGAATTGCATGAATATTTTCGAAAAGCCCAGATGGGCTGCAATTTATTGAGTCTAACCATGATAAAATGCACTCATGAGTGCGGCGGAGTGGCGGTAGTGTTATGAAGTTCCGGGTGAAGCGGAGACAAATAAAAGGTCGCAGTAAGTCTAGCTTGGCCGCTACTTCTGTCCACGTTCTATTCCACGGTACTTCTGTCCACATTCGTGGAGTAGGATGCAGACAGAAGTAACGTTCTGAAAGGCATCCCTACAACAAACCAGATATCTTGCGTAGATCGAGTCAAAATCACTTGCTCCGATCAATATTTTTTCTGATGATTTCTCAAACATTAATTGACTCCACGTCGTATTGCCAGCTCCCATCTCCACCACAGTACGAAGCATTGTTTCTCGGAAGATCAGCATAACCCCAATCATGAATAAGACCACTCTTGGGTACTTTCAAGCTACTAAAGAGTTTCGAGACCTAATGTTTTCCCCGACAGAATGCTACAAGCCCCAATGTTTCCGCATGCAAAGATTAGGCCCTCTGTTACTCAAGTTCGGACTTCAATACCTGGAAAGAGGAAAACCAAGGTCCGGAAGAGTGTTCGGGCGTGTTACAACAATGTGACACCTGATCGACGCATATTTGATGTATTGCTCTTGAACTGGGGAGCAGCAAACTTGCAAGCGACCTGGTCTTGGGAATAGAGCATTCCCTTCAGATCTTTTGGTTTGGGCCTTCGCGATGGCCCCTATGTCTAAGCTTTCAGTATTTAAGTGCCGTCGTTCGTGCATAGCAATCGCTTGTAACTAGGGAAACGTCGCGTTGTTAACTGGTAGTTCAAATAAGAAAGAGAAAGTGTCTTATAACGCAATTCTGGCTATAGATACTATTTTCAGAAAGATGTGTAATCTGCAGGCCAATGCCCAGTACTAAAGACTTGTCTTACCAAGTTAGTGTATTGATACATTCAAGCTCTAAACGGTTTGTAGCCTAGTGGAAGCATGAAAACCCTTGGACTGTGGGAATAATCATTTGGTCAAGACCTAATGTTGGTCATCCTGCCTTCCGCGGAGTTTATTTTACGCCCGACTCGCCTGACTCTCCACTTATGGAAATTGGCCAAAAGCGTAATCTCAGGGAATATGTTGGATACAACAACGCTACTACCATCCGGGCTAGGACCGGGAAACATGGCGTGGCACTGCCCATATGCCCAGGCGATTAAGGGTACTCGATGGACTAATGGGTACTTAATTCCTTAGCTCCTAACGCCAAAAATTCTCCTATTTCAACTTGTGGAACCCAACATTGTACTTTATCATCTATATTCATATCTTCTCTGTAACTTGTTACATTGATTTTGTAAACTTCTTTTACTTTAGCGCAGTTGAGTCAATGGTGAAATGCTCGTGAGCTGTAGGAGCTCCTCCAAAAGTTAACGGGCCCTGGAATCCAGTTAATCAGCACACCACCGCAGTCAAATTATTTAAATAGCGATTAGAACCTAAAATCATGACGACTGACAACATGGATAATCGAAGAATTCGTCGGCTTGGCTGCCAGTATGTCTATAGACCATCTAAACTTATCATATAGCAAAAGTGTCGTCTAATCCAGAGTAGCGAAGGTTACCAGCTGGCCATGATTTCCCTCGACCAGTATAGGGGTACTATGGTTGCCTGCCGCTATTTCCTACCTCCTAGCCTTTCTCGCCCCGAAGCAATAGACATGCTCAAAGAAAAATTTTACGATGCAATCGCCCGTGTTGTTCTTGCCCAGCCTCACCTTCATGTCGGTGTCACGGGTGAAAACACCAAAACCCCAGCCTTTGTCCGTATCGACCATCTTGACTTTCGCAACCATGTCTTTTGGAAGTCAATTGACGATTCTGAAGATTTTGATTCTTTGTACCTTGATTCAATGCAATCTCAGCTCGATGGCAAGTATGATAATATTTCAACGCAGCCTGGCTGGAGAGTAACTGTATTGCACAAGGCTGGGGCGAGAACTATGGAAGTTTTGTATGTTTGCTACATCACGACGGAATGAGCGGTAAAATATTCCATCGGCAATTGCTACAGAACCTCAACGAACCTAGATCCAAAGGAGAGAAGCCGTTACTTCGAACTTCGGACGACTCAAACGGTCTGATCCTTGACCTGCCCGATTCTTCCGATAGACTACCTCCGAATCCCGAAATGTTATCTTCCTGGCCCATGAAACCCACATTTCTAGTGAAGGGTGTTTGGCACGAGATAAAACCGTTTTCGCTTTTTCCACCTGGCAATACATACGCACACTGGGCACCAATACGTACCGCACCCTTCAAGACTCGATTCCGCACTTTCTCGATTGGCTACGATACCGTTGAGAAGATAGTAGACGTTTGCCGTTCGCACAAAACCACCTTGACAGGCTTGCTACAAGCCCTCGTTTTGGTGTCACTTACATCATCGCTCAAAGACATGACTGGTTTTGCGAGCAGAACTCCCTATGACCTGCGACACTTTCTACCATCAAATCATCCGCGATACCCTTGGTTAGAGCCAAAAGAAGCGATGTGTAATTACGTGTCGGTTGTAGAGCATGAGTTTGACGCGAAATTAGTGGGAAAGATCCGGTCCAAAATGCCAGGCTCTTCAATCGACGGAAGTTTGCCGTCTGAACTAATGGACGACATCTGGGAGGTAGCTGCTAGGATTCGGCGGGCGCTCAAGGAAAGACTAGAATCGAAGTTTTGGAACGACGTGCTAGGAATTATGAAGTTCTGCCCGGATTGGACAGCACAGCAGAAAAGAGAGGCACAAAAGACGAGGTATTTCTCCTGGCTTGTCACAAATCTTGGTGTTCTGGATGGGAGCCCAGGCAATAGTAATGGACAAGAAGAAGGCTGGTCACTTCGCCGCGCGGAGATGGTACTGAGCACGGAGGTACCTTCTGCAGCTATAAATGTGTCAATGATAACAGTAAAGGATGAGGAGATGTGTATCACTTGTAGTTGGCAAGATTGTGTTGTCGAACCAGCTGTTGGTGAAGGGTTGTTGGGCAATCTAGAAAGGTGGTTGTGTGAGATCGGGTCGTAATCATACTTGAAGAGCTCCTTTCCTTCACATGGGTGATACTGATTTCTTCAGTATATTTTTGTAATCCTACTACTCCAGTCTGTTCTATTTCAGTCGATCGCATGTGGCTGTGACTATTCCATCAGAGCATGAAAATTGATTTTTCTTTGGTAGAATCTCTTTATGCATCTTCCTAGCGCCGTATCATTTACACTGGGGAGGCGATAGCTTTCCAGATCGAACCGCTCTAGAAGCTCTCCCAAGTTATTTCAATACATAGATTGCTATCACTATTGGCAGTGGCAGAATAGTTCCAAACTTGCACAGTGGGGTGATAACACTGGACATGGCATGGTCAATCCCCGACATTGCTGGATTATCGCTGAGGTGAATCAAAGGAGCATCACATTTTGGATTCATAGGTAGTTATAGAAATTCTATTGATTGCTAAAAGAGTGTACAAGCTTGATGAAGGCTACAGCAGAGCCCCAAAAAAGCCAAGGAAAGAACGAATGAGTGATAATGCTTCAAACAGCCCAACATGCCAGTGAGACAATGCAGAAGTAAATTGAAATCTAGCAAAACCAGTGGAAAGAGAAAGCTTCTGAGAATGTGATCTCAGACAAATCTCCATTTTCCATAAGTAATGCCGCAAGATTGGCATTTGCCTCAAAGGCACTCTTCCTTAGCTGGGCAAGCAACAGCACAGCCTGTTCATAATTTAGCGTGCTAAGCCAAAAAGCAAAGGCCAAACTTACCTCCAGCACAACCAGCACCGTTGAGATCACCAGAGCAGTTCCCTTTGTCGTTGCAGATGGATGAGGAGCGGCACCTCCTGTCGCGGTCGCAGCAAGGGTCGAAGAAGTCACACTTGGCACGCTTCTCGAAGGTAGCGCGGGCAACAATGTCCTTGTAGACTGGATCGGCAGTTATGTCATCTAGAAAGCAGTCATTAATATATGTAGCTGTCGAAATGGGATAGAAGAAGGGAGAATGAATACTCACTCCCAGTGGCGGGAACGGCCATGACTGCACAAGCAGTAGTGAGGAGAACGGCGACAATGGAGAATCTCATTTTGAGGATTTTTGTGATGAAGAAATCAACGAAGGTGGTTGAAGCGAATGATGGTTTGTTGAAGAAGAGTTGTTGGAGCTGATGATGATGGTTTGTAGTAGAGGAAGAGAGGCATATTTATACATCTCAGGTCCGTACTAATTCACTCTGGTAGATGCCAGCACCTACCAATTTGATCAAGTCGTAGTTTAGGGGGCCTTGAATTTGGGAGCTATAGTCACTGCTCGTTTGAAGTCGCCCGAGTTGCTTCATCATCAGCACTTGTGTATGTGCATTGTTCGCTTCTCGTTCAACTTCGCATCCTACGCTGATCATCCCTTTCCTCCTTACAGGCCTTCATTCTAACTTTCTCTACCATATACAATGATTGGAGTTGGTATCGGACCACTGTGTCTAACATTGTGAATGTATTCTCCGTCCTATTCGTTCACGGACATCGGCTCGTGAATGGTTCCCATCATTTGAACTTGGCAAATCCCAACGTACTATACTTTAAGAGTAGTCAATCAATGTATGACGAGTGATGTTGGAACAAGATCTTCGATGCCTTCGCAGTAGGAACAATGCGAGACGCAAGGTCACTGCGTACAAAGGGCATCCTCCAGTTGGAAGCTCCGGCACTTTTTTCTAAAGCCCGACCATTGACTTTTTCGACGCACATCTTGTTTAGTATATCGCGACAACTCATCACTAGCTCCGCGATAACCGGTTAAAAGACTTGCAAGGATTTTGGTAGTGATTGATGATAGATGTGATCATGGCACGGCCTTGAAAACTTGTATATTCTCTAGCATTTCTACACGTGCGTCTGACATGATATTCATGCTTGAGCTCTCGCAGGCAGTGTTACTATCAGTGCTGCTATCGATGATGGTCAGATAATGGCCATGTGACAGCTGAGGCTCATCAACACTTTACTAGCCCTGTATATCTCCTGGTAGATGTGATATAGACCTCGCATAGGCCGATCCAACGCGGGGCGTAAAGGCACTGACCCGATTTTAGTCACCCCGATCATTCTGAGGCTCTGCGGAGTTGGGTCAGATTATCACAGCTAGTTAATTCATGCCGGAGGATTATTTTACTTATTTGATCCCAGTTATGCTAAACTGCGTGCACTTATTGTAATGGAGTGTTGCTGGACTCAGAGGTGAAATCAAGTGCACTCTTTTCTTGGCGAAATACTCTGGTAGTAAGAGTAGCGACCTCAATACATACGGATTCACTATTGTGACCTTCGTCCGAGGGATTCATTACCACATATGCTCTTCTATCTACGAATACGGTGATACCACGCTCGGTTTCTGATATATGAATTCACAGACCTGGATGCTTTAAACATATCCCCTACTGTTACATTTTTTCTCCACTTAACTTCCGATACTGCCTAAAAAGCGGCTAAATACAAACATCACTGCCCACGTGTTGTGATATGCCGGCTTACAATCATAGCAGAGATGAGGCCGGCACATCTCATGGGAAGACAATCCCTACTCCGAAGAAGAACATAATTTCTAGAAAGCAATTTCTAGTGGAGAATCTACCATATTCACAAATCAGTCTGAAGTCAAGTCAGTATCTAATTCGCGATAACATCGGTCACAGAAAGAATTAGCTGTGAGGTCTTCAAAACGACGATCATCTCCAGCTGCATTTGATCTCAAAAATGGGGCTTTGGACTCTCTCTACATTCCGCTAGCTTCGCATAGCCATCTCCTGTTGATGGATGGGGATCGGGTTGCGCATCCGGGGAACATGCATCTTCTCGCGCGATATGTTCCGCTCCTAATCTCGTGCGCTTGCACGGGTCAGTAAGAGGCCACTATCAATAGGTTTCGAATTCTGCTCCTGAGGGTCGACAGTTTCGATCTACCTAAGTACCGCATGCATTGAGAGTCACGCTTCGGCCTTCATAATGCCTGTGTCAAAGAGGCTGAGTTAAGCACAACGGCATTCGAGGCAAGAGCCGAAACCAGTGGAATGAACTTTGCCTAGTAGAAACCCCATTAAATAATTGACAATGACTCTGTCAAAACATAGCAGACAAGAATGTGACAAAGTTGGATCTTTGTCACCAGAACCGTTCCTTTGACTGACGCCAACGCTCATCACGCAAAGATGACATTTCGTACTCTTGCTGCATCAGCATCATCCTTTCTTCCAAAGATTCCCGCTCAGATCTGTACTCGATTTCTTTCCAAGTCTTATCCTGTTCCCGTATATAATCGATTAAATGTGTCTCTATATCGCTCTTCCTTTTCCTCCAGAAAAGCCGATTCCTGAACTCTACTTCTTCCCAGCGATTCTCCATGGGCGGGACCTGATGCTCGAAATAGTCTTCCTCTCGGGTGGTCTGATGGTCGATATGCTCAAAATACATTATTTTCTCCATGTCAATTTTGAACACCCAGATGTCGCCGCAAAATCGCCAGGTGTCGAATTCACCCCCATCATATCGACCAGTTATTTTTCGGTAAGACCATCGATTCGGCGGACTTTTCCCATGATGTTTAAAATAAACGGTGAACTCGACTATATGCTGACCGCCATTGAAGTATAGGCCCGTTTTGTCCCATAGGTCTTCCCCACGTCGACATTGAATAGCCATATTCTTTGGCTCGATTTTCAGATCCGTTTTCTCGTAGATGTCACTCTTACGCACCTCTTCTAGGCTTCCCTCGTGAACAAGAGGTACTTCCTCGAGATGTTCATTTCCATCGTGATCATATCTCAACGCCTTCACGTAGACTATATCATCAGTAGTGCCAAACTGAGGTTCTTCAAATCTGCTTTGACGAGAACTCGCTTTCGGTTCGTCGAACGACCCAGGGATGCTGTCAAGTTCGGTATGATTCTGAACAGAATACTCTGTGTATTTTGTCTTCAACTTCACAGCTTCGCGAAGAATGTTCTGTAGCATGGAAGCCTGGAGCTTTGCAATAGCTTCAGGAACGTACCCATATCCAGCGGTGATATCAAATGGAAACGCGCAATTTGCAGAGATTCGATGATGTCCTTCTTTGGTTCTGAAATCGAAACCTTGCGCAACTCGGTTGGACATGATCTCCCAGCAGAAGTGACAGGACAATTTGCTGACTCCGATGTAAGAATACGGGGCTCTGCCGTCGGCTTTGGCTTTCAGTAGAAGACGTAGCATCTGAAGTTCACAGTGGAAATATCGTTTGAAAGGGTTGGATACGCCTTGCTTCAGTTCCGCTAGGACCCTGGTTCGATGGTCGGATTTTTCCAGTCCTTTCCAACCCTCGATGGATGCTGCCAGCGAAAGTTTGTCCATGGTAAACTCTGGAAAGGCATCGATAAAGTTTGCCTTGACCTCGACACCTTTATCATGTAACTCATCACGGATAAGATTGAAGACTTTCCACATGGTTAGTGGAGCGCCGAGCATTTCAAGGTTGTTAATTCTGGTGTGGAATTCCCGATAAGCTGCGGCATATCGGTTACTGTCATCCTTTGGGTCCTTTGAAGGAGGGTATATCTGACGGTTGGGGCGATTTCGGAACCGATAGAGTTCATCATAGGCCATGAAACGTAGATTGAAGTTTTGTCTACCACTTTTGTCGGGCTTTTGTTCAAGAATCCAGTTTGCTCTTTGCATGGGGTTCTTCCCTTTTCCACTTCCACCTCCCCGACCTATCTCCAAGCATGCAGCAAAGACAACGGCTTGATCCCAGTCTCTCTCAAATGTGGCTTGATCAATGCTGTGCCCACTGTTCTTTATGAATTCCCAGACGTCATCTTGTTGAATCTCTTTGACAGTTGTGTCACTACTTGAAGGCTCTACCGACGTGCAAATTTTTGTTGGGGATAAGTGAGCTCGATTTTGAATTTGTTTCACATAATGTGTGATCCGGTGACTCCAGAACCCGATCATTTCGTTCCAAAACTGATCGTCCGGCTCTTCTAATTGTATTGATCCCTTCTTAGCATTCGACGTTGATTGGACTCCTGATAGCCATTCTTGAAGTTTTGGTAAAAAGTCTTCATCATCAATTATTCCATTGCCCTTCATCTTGTTCTTGTGTGGACCCGCATTCTTAGCAATCCAAATTTCCCATCGTTTTGTCCCAGTTATCAACCCAGTTGCCGTCACGTTGCGTGGCGTGTGAGATTTCTTCTTAAATCTTGCAAACAAGAGTGCGAGAAGATCAAGGAACATGTCAATAACCTCTGGGCGGATGTCGCTAGCCTCGCCCGCGCTGGGAGAGGAAGTATTGACATTGTATGGCGCCGCTGTGCTTCTCTCTTTCTTTTGCTGAGCCTGGACAATACTCAGGTAGTATGCAGCAGCATAGAATTCATCATAATCTAGCCCAGGTAGACTCCATAGTTCCTGTTCAAA
Source organism: Nigrograna mackinnonii (assembly GCA_001007845.1). NCBI lineage: Eukaryota > Fungi > Ascomycota > Dothideomycetes > Pleosporales > Nigrogranaceae > Nigrograna > Nigrograna mackinnonii. Next base: position 119,313 of record JGVQ01000029.1, on the reverse strand, counting down.
GTTTTCCGCGTTTGTTAGTAGCCAAGATGAGCTCATATTGCTTCCAGATCCAGGCAAAGCCTAGATTTAACAAAGGTGTGAATGTTGGAGGATATAGCGTATGTTTTTTCGTGGAATTTGCAAAATTTGTTGGCTGTTAGCACTGGAATGGGGCTGTTGATCAACGGTACAGCCGTATAGAATCGTTGCCTAACACGTGGTAGCACCTGGCTATGGTGCAACTCTATTAGCCTGACTAATTCGATATGGCCTAGCATGTCATGGCGAATACATATCCTTTCAAAGGGATAAACTACCTCTCCAGCAGAAGCTGTTTTGCTTCGCAATAATAAGACTAGCCTTTAAAGTCGGATGATCACGTGCATTCACGTCACATGATGCAGTGGTCCAAATCACTCGCATGAGCTGCTCAATAGCTTAAATAACCATTCTTCCCGTACTTTCGCACGAATTCGAATACAGCCTTGCGAATGGTAATGTTAAGGCAGATTTCCTATACACTCAGGGGTTGTCTTCCTATTACCGTCATTGAAAACATCATGACTATAGAAACGAGACATTTTGGGCGACATGAACTACGAGTTCTTTGATGCTTAGATTCAATACTTCCGAAGATTCCTTCAATGCTTCCAGAGTCGTGCAGTCGACAGGGTTCATATGTTGCCATTGGAGCATCAAATGTACGGGACGTCCAAGATTGCCATGAGAGATCTACATAAATACCTACCTAGGTTCCAGGCCTCACCAGTCCCCTCGAACAATTGATTAATTATCCCTCGCCACACTGACTAACCTCCCCAGGTACAATCTCTTAAACCCGACATAATCCCTTCCATCTCCACCCCAAACCCCACGATCCCCTTAGCTCCGAACAATCCCATCATGCGGCTCAAATAATCCTAAACCAATCACATCTATCAATCCCACCCATCCCCCTTGTGCCCCGAAAATATTCGGCTCGTGTCTTTCGCACGAGGTTTCCGGACCCCACCCACATTTCGGCCCCCAAACCACCTCCCATCAAGGGTAGTAAAAGTTCTAGATTTGAACCCCTCCACTGACGTCACACTCACATCTGGCAATCCGACGTTACCATTCCCAAGCCTTTTAATGCACCCTTTTGCCTTTGTAAGACCCCGCAGATACGAACCCACATCTTATTAGTGATCAGGTATATTTGGGAGTTGGATGATTTAAGCAGTGCACTTTGTGCGGTTTCGGAGTTAGTGCGTTGTTAGGTGGTGGGATTTTTGGAGCTAAGGTGATGGGACTTCCTTTGTTTGGATGGGACGGAGACGGAGATTGTGGACTGGGGGAGTGGCTGGKTTTGATGCGTGATGATGGGGKGGCATTTAGGTCTCGTTTGGGTGTGTGGCGTGGATATATAAGACTAAGGGTTGTAAGCTTCGAAGTTGACTTCACATTTCAAGTTCAAATCTACTTGCAACTTGCAACTTCGCATCAACTCAGAATCCAAATCATCAACTCAATTACCAACTTTATAACTTCTACTTCTAAGTCTAACTTACCTCCAATCGAAGCCACCATCCCAACTCAATTCGACCCTACATAGCAACAATGACAGGCCCAACTCCCTACAACCGTCAAAACGCCCTAGCAAGCACCATATCCTCCGATCTCTCATCTTCCATCTCCGGAAAGGTAATCCTAACAACCGGCGTCTCACCCGGGGGCACAGGAGCCTACTTCGTCGAGACCATCGCCAAGCACAAACCCGCCCTCCTCATATTGGCAGGTCGCTCAGCCTCAAAAATTCAAGAAACCGCCAACAAAATCGCTTCAGACCCAGCGAGTTCAGGTGTAGAAACCCGCGCCTTGATTCTCGACTTATCCGACCAAACCCAAATCCGCGCCGCCGCAAAAGAAGTCCTCTCATACACCGAACCCGCCATCGACGTCCTAGTAAACTCCGCAGGAATAATGGCCGGACCCTACAAAACCACCAAAGAAGGCATCGAAGGACAATTCGGTTCAAACCACATCGGCCACTTTCTCTTCACCAACCTAATAATGCCCAAAATCCTCTCCTCCCCCTCCCCACGGATCGTAAATGTAGCTTCAGATGGCCACCGCTGTGGATACATTTCCTACGACGATGTGAATTTTGAAGATGGGAAGACGTATGATCAGTTTATTGCGTATTCGAGGAGTAAGACGGCGAATATTTTGTTTTCTAAGGCTTTGGCGAAGTATCTTGGAGAAAAGGGGGTCAGGGCGTTTAGTTTGCATCCTGGGGTTGCGTTTGGGACTAGTCTTGGTGGTGCGGTTTTGACTGAGCAGGATTTTAAGGAATTGAGTAAGTTGGCTTGGTACCCTAGTTTATTTTCTCGTTTTGTTAGAGATATGAGGCTAACATGTTGGGTTATAGAGGCCCTTGATAAGAAGTTTGGAAATCCGCAGGGTGCGGATGATTATGAGTTTGATGTCAAGACTCTGGATGAGTGTAGCGCTACGCATGTCGTTGCGGCTTTCGATCCCAGAATCAATGGTAAGCCTAATCCTCATTCTTTCTCTTCTCATACAAACTTGGGACTGATCAATATCCCAGACTACAATGGTGCATATCTCACCAACGGCAACATCGATGAAAAGGAGCTGTTCCCAACAGCCAAGAATCCCGAAGATGTTGATAAGCTTTGGGCCTTGAGTGAGAAGCTTGTAGGACAGAAATTTGAGTACTAGAGAGTTTATGCATTGGTCACGATTCCAGATATGATAGCGGATTGAGCGATTGATAGAAAGAATTTACTATTTTAGAATGATTATTTCGTTCACCTAAAAACTCCTATTGTTGGGTATAATGCGACTTCTCAACCATTGCAACTCTGTCTGCAATCAATATCTTCAGATCCTCAGGCTTCTACTTCATTTGTAGCTAACTTTTTCAAGCCCATTTCAAGCAACGCGTAGCTTCATGGGCGTCTTTGCACTCTAACCCGCAAACCCTGGCACCACATTTCAGACATTTTATTGTCCCCCAATATCCACAATTATCGCAAAACTGTCGCTGCTTGGGACCGCCAGGAGCAGGAGGTGCGGCGTGAGACGCAGCATATGATAGCGGAGGTGCCGACAACAGAGCTTCTAGTTCTGCAGGTTGTAGCGGGGGAGGCATAGCGCTGTCTATCGACAAAAGCGCATCCATCTCAGATCCAGAATCACCTCGCGCCCCAGAAAGTGTAGAGGTTGGTGCCGTTGTATTCGACGGCCCTGGTGTAGCTTCAGAAGGTGTGGGAGGTATCGACGGCATCGTGCTCAATCGTCGAGATTGGACGGCAGTTCGTGCAGCAGCAGCGGCAGATCGGGGCGCTGGAGTTTGTTGAAGCAAAGCTTCTTCATCATCAAGCCAATGCTTAATCTGCCTCTGATATTGAAGAATTCGCCTCACGTTTTGCGTCTTGGGCGTAGCTATCGTCCACATGTCAACAAGTTCTATCTTGCGCATTCTCTTCGATGACATACCTGTCTTTCCCGGTATCGCGATACTCTGCTTCGGATCATTGTCCCTCTCAAGCTCAGCTATCCGACGCGCAATAGCGGTCTGTTGTCTTGCAGAGAGCTCATTCTCGCCCCGCGCACCTCCGGTTCGAGCGGCCGCACGCTTCCTATCCTTTGGGTTAATTGCGATCTTTGACGGGTCATAGCCCGTGTCGACGATATAAGTCCATCCTGGAGCAGCCGCGGAGGCGGAGTTTGGGAGTACTTCGACGTGCGGCATGGAGGGTGATGTTGTGGAGTTGAGATGGCGTTGGAGGTTGGAATTAATTCCGAATTAGCGGCAAAGATCGGTAACTTTTGGTCACGTGGAACAACGTCTCGGAATTACCTAGGTAGGTAGGTTAAGTATGGGAAGGTACGTCCCATGGCGAAGCCCATATGTAGATTTTATTCAAATTAGTGGGACAAAGTACTCATTATCATAGTCTTAATTTGCTATCATCTACGAATGGTGCTTTTTTGAATTTACACCAATCAAAAAAGTCCAGCGACTAGTATCACTTCTACAGGTCTACATAAAGCGGGGCAGTTCCAAAGTCATTACTACCAACCTTTATATTTAAGTAAAATATTTCAAGACAAGACAGAAAATTTCATTCTGGAAAATTAGCAGCATGGTTTGCGTTGATTAGCAAGCAAAGAGAATCTTAAATCCTAAATGAGAATGAGGGGTAGAGGGGGGGTAATTGCGGCCTTGATGCCTTGCTGCAGGTATGGCGTTCACCGGTGACTGCGGCGACATGCTTGCGCGCCGACAGCCAGTAGATTCCGAATTACGACTAAGAGGAAGCCTCTCGGCCTAGATAAAATTCAACTATGCCAGTGCGCGCAAAATCGTAAGCTAGCTGAGATCAAGCTTGACTTTCGAAAGCAGTCTTCGCTGGGTAGCTTCAATCGGTCGGAGTGCGCATGTAACGGATGCAAATTCTGCGAAATTGAAGGCGGCGTCTCAACCCAAAGTGCAATGACCAGCCAATTTCTTCAGAATCAGAATTTCGGATACCCTTCTATTTGCCAATCGTACATTTTGGGGATATAGCATGCGTCAAGGGTCCCGGAGCTGGGGGAGGTTGACCTCAATTCTACCACGGTGTGAGGATATCTGGTAAGCACGTACTCGCCGCTGTAGTAGCGAAACCTAAGGAATCCGGAGAGATAGCACGGGGGATGGAGCGCGAGCATGCTATGATTTCGTACAGGTAGTGGGGCCTACTCTCGAGGTAAAGCGTAGTACGTTGGTGAAAAGTAGGGTTGGACGTCTGTAGATACCATCGTGAACATCGCCTGTGAATCGGCTCAATTTTGCAATGCAACCCATCCTCTTGTTTCTAGACCCTTAATAGCCAAGTCAAACGTTTTCTGCTAGCTTTTCCAGATGTTTTGTGGAGTGCCCGAGGCTGGCTGCCAAGAATGTCGATTCGTCGGGGCCCTGCCGACCTGCTGCGGGCTGTGAGAATTGAGGATGCAGCACCAACGATACCAGGCCTCCAGGAAAGCGCAAGTTACAACAAGGCCACCAATATATATTCCACGGTAAGTGGCCCTTCGAACTGGCATAGGGTCCGTTTGGGAATTTGTTTGGAGAGTTCCACGGAGGAAGTTGACCAAATGTATAGTTCGAATCGATCCCACCAAGGAACAACCCGAACGGTTCACAATGTCGGTATACAACATGAGAAAAGTCTTGCTAGGGGGTGCCAGGGTTGTCATTCTTGCGCTGATAGCTCTCGGCGTCTTTGTGCGAGTCCGGTACCCCCCAGAAGCGTCGCCGGTGTCACCGACCGCCATACCAGTTATTCGCCATTTCTCAACAGCCTCCACGGTTCTAGCCGAGTTTATACAACCCCGATCCCATCACATTATCAGATCGGAAAAGGTTCGGTGGTCGCAGGAAGCAATCATAGCGCTAGCAGGCCTACTAGCCGGTATCCCCGCGGTGGTAGTTGCCGTCATCATGGTCGTAGCATACATGCGGAGGGTGCGACGTGGAAGCGGTAAGGTGTTCATCTCAGTTCGATTCTCTTTCGACGAGTCGTGGAAGGATTCGCGCGAGGGTAGTGTGCTGAACGATGATATCGATGCATTTGACATAATCGATCCCGCAGGCAGCCTTCTCGGCTGTCGAGGCATGTGTTCAAGCGCGAGGTTGGGTTGTAGTGCGAACCTAAATCCTTCAACAGCATAATAATTAGGCCGATTCACTAATGGGTGACGGTAGGATCCCAAATCGCTCATCAAATGGAGGCAACCGATTTAGAAATCTCGACCGACTTGCAAGGTAAGGGTGTAAGTAGGCTCGATGAATTCCGGTGCACTGAAACCATTGACTAGGAACTGGTCCAATTGGGTCAACACAAGAGGACGGATCGAATTATGGCCTGGGTAGAGTGGAGCGTCCCGGACCTGCGGTTCTGAGGCAGAACCCTCCAACGGATAGAATGCGCCGGTATGAATCTCAAGCCCGGACACAGTTGAGAAGAGTAGAAATGGGAACGACAAGGACTGAGCCATCGGGCAACATGCCGTACGACCTTGAAACTCCCTTGAATCGGCGACAAAGGAACGAGGCAGACTCTAGGCTTTGGGGCGAGAACGATGTGGCAACTTACCAGGAAGAGGTTGATGCGCAGGTAGAACGAGAACGCAGGACTTGGTCCGAATCGTAGGTTCGTGACAAGCGTCAACAGTTGTTCAGTGGTTCGGATAGGTAAGTATACATTTGGAAGGACCGTGGGCCATAATTGTTGGCAGGTGTTGCCAAAACCAAGAAATCGCTCAAACGTTGCACTCACAGAGGATACTTTGGGTTAAGAGGCGGAAGATGGTGTCGGTTGAAACTTTTGAACGAGCCAAGAGGGGAGAATTAGGTAGAGGCGAGGAATGTTGTGGAGTCATCAGCCTTTTGCTTAGCCCCTAATGTTACTGATTGCTTAGACTCATTTGTCAGCTTCAATTTCGTGACGAATCGAAGAGAGACGAACAAGAAGATAAGAGGCTAGCAAGGGGCAGGATTTAGGAACGGAGAGGAGAAGGCGAGGCACGGGTGGCGAAATCATTGAAAGGGAGGGAAGTGTGTTGCAAGAAGAGACTCACAAGGCTGAAAACTCCAGTCGTTGGCACGCTTGGCTTTCTTCTTTCGGGGTCCGGCAGCAACAGCAACATGCTGCGAAATCCCAAGAACGAATCTTAGATATCAGATCAGGCGCAAACCGCAAGCTCTAGATACTCTGCCTTCACCAGGGAGGAATCCAAGAAGAGAGAGGTAAGTATGCTGCAGGAAGGAGAATTCATATAGGGCATCCCTATACCGTTTCGATAAGGCCGAAGCTGAAGCATCCACGAGGTGAACAGTCACAGCAGAACACGTGAACACGTCGCGAAAGACCAAGAAACGCCCTGGAATTCATGACATGTCACGATGAACTTTGGAAGGATAAACTAGGCTTGATCAACAACAATAAAGACAGAAGGAGAGGGGAAGTGCTGTGGACGACTGAATGCGGGCTACCGTCGTGGCCCAGGCTGGGAGCGCTGAACGTTGGAAAGCTCAATCCGAGTTGAACGAAGGGAAAGAACAAGTCTCTCGCTTCGGTGAGTTGGGCCTATTGCGATGGGTTAAAATGTGTTTACTTACCGTAGCTAAGGCGGTGCACGCGAAGCTATCGTTCTGAAGTCGTTGTAAAGGTGTCCCAGATGGCGTCAGGCTGTAGAAGCTTGTGGGAGTGAGTCCCCAGCACTCAACTCGAGTATGAGGACAATCATATACCTAGCATTAAAATAGAGAGCAGTAGTCGCGATGAGTCGTTTGATAGCTGTGATAGCAAGTGATTGAGCGTCTCGTCGAGAGGTGTTGTGTTGTGTTGAAGGTATAGTGCTAAACTCACTTTGGACAGCTGAAGTTGGCACCAAGGCTGAATTTCAAATTCAGCCTTGGTGCCAACTTCAGCCTTGTGAGAGCAACACTCAATCGATCTGTGAACAACACGAGCTCTGGGGCACGCACTTGCTGTATCCTTAGCAGTATTGAGTACAAAACATTATTCAGAGATGAAAAAAGAGGGCGGCTCGTTCGAGGCCGCCTTTTGGCAGGTGGTGTGTTGTAGGTGGAGTGGAGTGGAGAGGGTTTGGAAACGCACCGGCAGACAAGCCATTTTAGAGGGGTCTGGTTAATAAGCCTACCTACCACAACCACCACAGGCCCAACACATTCCCATCAGGTTGGATGCACCTGTCTAACATATCTTCTTTGCATCCAAAAACGTACCTCGTCCATATGTAAAGTTTACCAGCTTGACTTGAGTTCATTCCCTCGTTTGTTGTAGGATGTTCGAAGGCTATCTGGTCCCACAGAACATAGCACAAACGCTTTTAAAAACTTAAATGGCTCGTTCTGCAGCTCACATCCAAAGGAAACCCTTTTTTTGCCTTATTTAGAACAATATTGAGGAAGCCTCGGACCGAACTTACACGTTGTCGTCGTGCAAGATGCGTTGCAGTTGGCAGACTCGTGAAGAATCAGTTGACCCGTGCGATTAGGTTCCGCGCGTCATCTTGCTGCTTCAAGACAAATTTTTCTATATTTCCCTGATCAGCGATTGCAGCACCCATGCATCTGTATTCAACATGTTAAATCCCTTCATAGTCAACGTTCACAGCAGAGCTTGAATTCCAAACTCGCCGAGCCAGCACACACCCACCAACACTAAACTAACCGCACCCCTCGCATCCAGTTTAAGTATCTACTACCATTAAATCACCTGTTCGCGCATTGCAATCTCTTATTTTTGTATTTTGAATAGTTTTAAGCGATATTGTTATCTGCCATCCATCCTCAACTAGAAACTACCCACTGGGTTTGAGCACAAGCCAGGTGATCTCAGCCTGACACGAATAGTGCACCCATGAACCATCACACAACCCACACGCTCTAGCAACACATTTAGATGTTTAATTAACATATTTTAGTATAGAACTTGACAATTTATAACGTTTAATCTACAGCATTCACCACCATTCCCGATCACGGTCTTCCTCCATCATCTGCAAGTTCGCTCCAACTCCAGCTTTGATACCATCTGCCATCCCGGTTGCGACTTGTTTGAACATACTAGCACAGTCTCCGCACGCGAATACCCCGCGATGCGATGTTTCGTGAAATGGAGAGACTACGTCGATGTCGCCATCTGGAGTGAGTTTCAGATCCAAGGTTTTGTGGAAGTTATTGGCGAGCTTCATTTGGGGGTGGTGAAATAGGAAGCCAAAGCACTCCTCGGTCCCGTCTTCGAAGACTACCTTTGTAGATGCACCTGGTCCAACATATTGTACCCGCTTGATGGCCTTTGTGTTGGGCTTCATTCCATGGCTGAACGCTGTCTTGAGCTTCTCATCGTTCATAAGTTCCTCTTGGCCATTGAGAAGGATTGTAAAGTCTCTTGTAAATTGGTGTGCCATCTGACCGTAGAATACAGTGTAGTCGATATCAGCTAGTTGATTATCTTGCAGAATCATGAATGCTGCATTCTTCAAATTGTCCTGGGATTCCTCGAACCCGCGACAGTAGAGGCAGTGAAATCTGTTGAAGAAAAGTTAGAAATTTTGGGAAAGGGGAAAGGGCAAAGGGTATACTAACATCCCTTTCCCCCATGCTTCCACGTAGCCGGGAAGCTCAGGAAGGACATCAATGACGCCCGTCGCAAGTATAATCTTGCGCCCGTTCCACTGGCGCATGTTTTCGTCGGTGACCTGGAAGCCGCCATCGACCGTTTTCACGGTCTGTGCCGCACTGCCGGCAAATGTGATGGTTTTATATTTCGTGACAAGTTCCTCTTTCATTAGTCTCCGAATTTCTGCAGGGTTTTCGTGGTCCCTAGTTGGGACTGTATGGGCGTGGGCACTGGCGCTATTTCGAAAAGATCCAGAGTCAAAGACGACCGCGCTTCGAAGGACACGACCACAAGAGAGGGCGGCAGAGAGACCGGCTGGTCCAGCTCCAATGATGAGGACGTCGAGGAGAGACCCAACTGTCATTATGATGGATATTTTGTTGGCGCGTCAAATCTCTGATGCTGGCGCAGAATCGATCAAGAGGGAAAATGTGCGTCTTATATATACAACGTGACAGTCCTGGATACTTCTAGACAGAATTCTTATGATCAGTTGATCTGGCCCAACAAGATTCTTGAGCTCCGATTTGAGCTTTTTTGAGCTATATTGATCCTTGGTCATTTCTTGGATGTTTTAGTCTACGGTCATTTTTCGGAGAATTCACCTACTTTGAGACTCCCACAAGTGATTTGAAATTCAAGTTAAAGTAGAAGCGCAGCCCAGAGTTGAATCTCGGAAATTCCGCCCGTAGGACTGTATCATATCTAATTACAATGAAGCAAGGTTTAAAAAAGTACACACCCTAAAGGCAAGCAGCTGACTACTACTGACCATGGTCCGTAAAGGTATCTTGACAACACTGACTTCTGCGATCTGGTCGTGCGAAGTCGAATAAAGGACTTCCATGTACATAGAATTGTGCTAGTTTGTCAGTCGAGTTGGTTCGCCAGCGCATGCAGCAAATCTTGGAAGGTGAGGCAAAAGTGCGAATTCAAGGGCGCGTGAGATTGACCATATAATCAACAGGAAGCGATGACGGGCCTCGTCAGTCTTGAAAACGAAGATCCCCTGATAGTGGAAGCCTTGCTATCGTTCATGTACACGGACAATTACGACGACCACTCCAGTCACATAAACCCACCGCTATCCGACCATTTCGACGAAGATGCTTCAATGCCATTAGAATTCAATGCTCGCATGTATGCTGCGGCAGATAAATACGATATTCCAACGCTCAGAAAAGCTGCATCGATGAAGTTCAGAGCAGCAGTGGAGAGCAACTGGGATGCAGATACATTCGCACAGGCCGTTGAGATCATTTACAGCAGCACACCAGCATCAGATCGAGGATTCCGTGATTTGGCTGTCGAAGCCTGCCGAGAGCATGCATCGGCGTTGGTGCAGTGCGAAAGTTTTGTGAGCCTTCTGGAAAATATAACAGAGTTCGCGGTCGACGTCATTGCCGACATTGGCAAGACCAGTTCGGACCGCATCAGTCTAGCTCGTTGTTCGTCCTGCTATGGTGTGTCAGCAGTTGAATTGGCCAAGATCGGACGATTCTGCAGATGCACATCTATCTGGTCTGGTTAGTGAATGTGCTGTCCAATAGGCGTTTAATTACTTTTTCGTCGAAAATATCCGATAAAGCTCCGTTCAGCTAGGGTTTTTCTTTCTTAGGCAAGCTCCTTTTAACTGGTGACACCCACAATTTGTCCGATAATCCTCACCATTGTTTCGATATGGAGGATATTCGGACGTCTTTCAAGAAACGTGCAGCTTGTGATGAATGCCGTGAGCCATTTTGCTGTTGAAGAACATCGACAAAACTGACTAGCGCAGGTAGTCGCAAAGTTAAATGCTCCGGAGAGATCCCATGCAGCAATTGCCGGGCTGCTAAAGCATCGTGTGCGTATTCTGATGAGAGACCAAAAGGACGGCCTCGTAAACGGACCCGGGTCGAAGGCGAAGATGTCTTCTCACTGGCCGAGACACCAACACCTGCTTCGTCCGTGCCAGAGATCACTCTTACTTTGGATGATATCTTAAATCCGGATTCGTCAATCGAACCTGGTGGGAATCATCTAGAGAACACTACTACTCAAGGCAGGTGTCTCTACCGGCTTTCAAAAATGACTAACGAAAGAAGGATTCATTAGCTAACGAAGTCACAGATACTCCCTTGCCGACACATGATGCATTAGACGAGTCGTCAGCCTCGGTGTGTGGCTGTTTATGCCTAGCATACTTGACAATGACTCGTTTTCAACGCCCAAATTCAAGCGATATCTCAACTTCTCTTGCGGATCTTCGGGCGGCATTGGAATCATCCGTTCAGATACTGAGGTGTCCAATCTGCCCCAACAATATTTCGACGGCGATGCAGAACCTTCACCTGCTCACAACCCTTCTATTGACAGCTATCAACGCACTCCGTAACATCATAGCCCAAGTTGACGCTGCTGCTCTTCCAAGAAATGCGTGTTATCAATTCTGTCCCATATCCTTACTTTCCGAGGGCTCAGCTGACATGGGGCCACATCAGTTTCGTGTCCATTTCCGTGGCTTTTTAAGGGACACATTTCTTGGGCCGTCGACTGACACGGGAGTCACAACCATGTGGGGTATCGTCAATCAATTTGAGCAGAGGCAGCATGCATGGCATAAGGATCCTTGGATGTATGAAGAACAGGCGAAGCTGTTTGGGAAGAAATTGGCTACGGAGAGTGTCAATAATTGCGAAGGTAGAGTATGTTACATGCTCGTTCAGCAGCTTAGTCAGGCCATGAATATGCTGGATTTGTAATGAAACTAGGTTTGATGAAATCATTTTCTGTATAAGACTGGCGCTCAAAGGTACTGTTAATCTGCTCTTTCGAATCCGTTGCCGTTACTACTCTAATGGTTCCGTGGAATATCGTGCGCCCCTTTGAGGCTGACTCTCAATTTTCCTTTAGCGGCTCTAGATCCGATTCAGCCGGAAGAGTAGTGAAAACATATCCCAAATCTCATCCACCAAGCCGCATGGCTCTTGCATCTCACCGGTCTTCTACATCTTCTATAGTTTAGATCTTATCGAGTGCTCCTAACTCAAGCGAGACACAGGTGATAGGATACATGGTCGATGACGTGGTCTTCGCATGCGGAAGTACAACGGAAAAGACGTGCTCTGAACTCGAATAGGCGCTCGAGAAGGTCGGGAGACGGGCGTAGACACACACGTCCAAGTTCGCTGCAAATCAGTTCCAGCTAGTTCACTTCACGCGAGCACGCACATATGTCGACGTGGAACGACTATTGGAAATCTCGTGGGGCAAGATCACACGGAAAGTGACATGTAAAAACCCAGGAGTCATCGTGGACAGGAAATCGAAGTGGAGAGAGCACGTCCAGGAGATACGCAGGAAGACCACGAACACGGTGAATGCACTGAGTTGTCTGGGCAACTCCACCCCGCGTGTGAGCTACGCCGACATCCAGAAAATATTACCCGGCGTTGCTGCACCACAGATGATGTATACATAATCAATCTAGTCTAATCCGGGTGGGAGCGCAAGGGAGCATACACAGGAACCAGCCTCGAACACTAACCATACAGGCGCGAGTAGCCAGAGCTATCTGTTGAGCCTTCAGAGCAACGTCGCGAGCAGCCCTTGACATCGAGACGTGTCTACTGCCACAATTTACGCAATAAATATCGAATATGATTCAGGGATAGTAAGAGGCTAACTAATATGGTTTGGGAAAAAGCGGACCTCCAATTGAATTACCGCGGGCTGATCATCTGCCCTGCGAAGCGTTACGAGAAGGAAATACATTCCAAGTGTCATCATCATGAGCATGAATGCTTAAGACACGAGTACCCGATACAGTGTGGTAGCTGACGGTGATGACGTTCTTGGTATCACTAGGGTCTTTTGAGGACTGGTGTGGAGTAGTGCCTCTGAAGATACAACATGAGATCGCTGATGTACAACTTTAAGGATATGAAGGGAGTTGGCTCTTACTGGATTTTGGCATCGGTAACTTTAGAGTACTGGATGAGACCAGAGACAAGTGTAGCAATGCTGACCAGTTAACTCACCTCTTGCTCTATGGACTCGGATGCCGTACTCACTGTCGACTGGAAGGCAGTGGGAAGGTCGGTTATGGCAGTGCCTGAGTATCTTACAAGCCGTGCAGCAGTGCGTTGCATCGTGAATGAAAGGCGATAGGCAAGCTGGTACAAAAAGTATCGAAGCTAAACTTGGAGAAAAAGCTTGAAGAACTGTACACACTAGGTGTTTAACATGAAGTCAGACTCTGCAGCAATGATTGCACAAAATATATGTACCCAGACTCCACGCCGCAATCAATCCTCAGAAGCGGCACCCGGAATGAGGAGATATCCGAAGCGCCTATCGACACGTTTCGCGCTGGGTCCAGTATTTTTTTTTTTAGTTCCCAAGGAGCTGCAGCTTAATTTAGATTCATCACGTTTGTGACTAAACGGTTACAGAGTTGAGTATATAGGGCGTAATTGGCTAGTCTGAGTACCAAGGTCGTTTCACAAAGCGCTCGCCCACTATCTAGGGACATTAGACGATATGCCCAGGTGTTGGAGGTATGAATGGTTGGGGAAGATTGAATGGCTAAAAGTGAACCTTTCCAGGAAAGCATGCTAACGAGAAAGGAAATCGAATTGAGCGCTAGATAAACATTTAGACGCGGCTTCGTATACGACCACTTAACAGACTCAACAGCTATCTAGCTAGGATTAATTAAGGCTAGAGATCCCGCAATATGCGAACATTAAGAATTTCAAGTTGAAGAGGAGAGCGCACTGTCTGTTTATGTGGAAATGATATCGAGACAAACTTAGGGGAGACGAACTAGGGAGATGGAAAGACCTACCATGCTTTTCTCGGCGGAAGGACTGAACGCACAGCACCAAATAGGGAGCTGATAGATGGAGATCGTAGGCATTAGGCGCTGAACATGGAAGTGGCAAAGCGCACGGTTGCATACGCCATGAAGACAGGAAAACTGCAGTAAGGGCAAAGTGAAGAGATGTCGCAACCCGCACCACCTGTGCATCCTAGACCCGACTGATCTTTGGACAAGAACCGACCGTCGGGATAAACACAGTCCCGGAATGTAGCAGGATCAGGAGGTCTCTCTGAGCTACCCAACTGCAAAGAACAAGGTGATGAACTGAGCATCATGATCAAGGGGACACTGGACCCAAAGTAGTTAGGTGTATAACAGCACCCGCCGCAAGACACCCGCTAGGTGTAATAAACTCATAATTAGCAACATTTTCCACATCAATCTCACATCCAACCATCGAGGCCCAGTGCAGCATCATAAATCAGCGTCATGAACTGCCGGGTTTCGCCTTTCTTGAACCTATTCACATATAGAAGGTCGTTGTTTTTGCCTCGCCAGATCTCGCAACCTTTCCACCGATACTCAACAATGTCCGATCGCAACTTAATTCGCACTTTTCCGACCAGTGGGTTTGGGCATGTTTCATTGGAAGACAAATTCGAAGAAGAGGGCTTGCCCAGGTATCATGCTGAGAGATTCTATCCTGTACGGATAGGTGATGTGTACAATAACCGTTACCAAATCCTGGCGAAGCTTGGATTTGGGACCACTTCAACTATCTGGCTCTGCCGAGACCTCCGGTATGTATTTCAACTCCCAAGGGACAACACTTATTTTTCTATTGTTTACTATCGAACTAACAAACCTGCTTCCCGAAGGCAGGATAATTTTTTGACCATGAAGGTGTGTGCCACAGAAGAGACTTCGGATTCAAGTGTAGACAATGAACTGTCTATCTCGCAATATCTTGACTCCATTGAAGCCGAACATCCAGGAAAGAATTTCCTTCGTTTAATCGTTGACCACTTCTCGCTTCAAGGCTCTATTGGAAAACATCAATGTCTGCTCTTTACTCCGCTTGGCCTCAATTTTACTCAGTTGCGCAACCAATTCCCTGAAAAGTCTGTACCTAAACTATTGGTCCAGCACACCATGCAGATTTTGCTCATAGGATTTGACCTTCTCCATCAAGTCGGTATTGTACATACAGGTGAGTTCGTACCGTAAACAACCCAATCTCGGAATTCGGTTGACCGAACCTAGACATATCACCAAACAATCTCCTTCTCGGCTTGACGGACATGGCTGTGCTTTCAGAGATAGAGAAGTCAGAATTGGAAAATCCGTCATATCGAAAAACATTACCAGACCGGACGATACACATGTCGCACAGAATGCCAATCACTGGTGGGGTGCCAAAGATTTGCGACTTTGGAGCAGCGAGGATTGGTCCAGAGCACTCTGGTGATGTCATGCCCGGGCAGTATCGGGCCCCTGAAGTCATTCTAGGCATGAAGTGGGACTCAAAGATCGATATTTGGGCAATCGCACTCACTGTAAGTTTACTTCATAACAACATGTGATCATGCTCACATCGTTCAGACCTGGGACCTTCTTCAAGGCAACTATCTATTCAACGCTTCCAAGGATGGGCTGTTGCATGACGAGCGACATCTCGCTGAGATGGTTTCGCTCATGGGTCCGCCCCCAAAAGAATTTCTGGGAAGGAGTGAAAATTGCAGCAAATACTGGGATCACGAAGGTATTGCCTCTGTCGCTGCATATTGAGGAAAGCTGACGATCTAGGCAACTGGATTGCCCGAACGCCAATTCCCAATCAGTCCCTCGAAACTCGTAATAAGCATTTCAGCGGCGAAGATGGGCAACTGTTGCTTCAATTCATGAGAAAAATCGTTCGCTGGCTTCCAGAGGAGAGACCAACGGCTGAAGATCTCTACAAAGACGCATTCATATATCAAAAACCCATGGGTTCCGGTGCAGGAGACGGAAACAACTCCACCGACCCGGTCTAATGAGTGCTGAAGCCCTCACAACTAATCACGGATGTTTCGAGCCCTCGCCATTGCACCAATGGCAGCACCGCTCTGACATACTCCGCTCCCCGTCTACAGATTTCATCCAATAACGTTGGTTGAAATTTGCTAGGTCCTTAGTTTCTTCTGCCTTGAGCTTGCTAGGCTTGATGAACAGAAAGACAGGACCACGTGTTATGAATGAAACACCAGCAGAATCCTACATAGTATATAAAAGGATTTTGGGAGATACCTGATATGCATTAGCACGCCGAGGGACTCATAATGCGGCATCAACGGAACACTAGGGGTGATGAATCAGCTCCAAGCGTCGTCCTTGTGTTAGGACACGAGACTGTGATATAGTATATAGCATTATCTTCGCATAGCAGTTACCCACTTTAGTGCAACGTTCCTTTCCCCCAATGGTTTAGCATTGAGCTTTTTTTACGATCATAGCGTTACGGGCGACACCTTTGTCAACGTGTGTTGTGCTTCATTACGCAGGAGACCGCCTCACGCGCTTCCTGCTCTCACAATTTGATGAGCAGATATTAGGATTTGATATATGACGGCGCGGCTTAACATGGGGAGGCTGATTCTAGTATACAAGATTGTGCCTGCATATCAACTTCAATTTTCGTCGGCGATTCGCGCGTGGCAGTGCATCTAGCTTTGCACTGAAAACAGGAAGTGCAACCGGTGTGTTTGTTTCTCGAGACAATTCCTTGCGCTTATGTTACTCAAAGCAGTCGGTGCTTCTGCTGCTACCCATACTGTTCTCATAACACGGAGATATTGTTGTATGCCTATGCCCAAACTTCGGTGAAGCTCTCCAATAGCGGTGTAAACCAAGACGTGAACAATGATCCTTTTGCCAGTCCGGTAAATCTAGCCACTATTTACCCAAGAACTCTCATGCTTCACTTTTTTTTCGTTTTCCCTCTCCGCTTCTGGCCATCCATGGCTCAACATTCGCAACAGCACCTTAAGGGAATCATCTATGTTCTAAGAGCAGCGAGAGGACCCCTACTAGGCCGAACTCCACTTCTGGCACTCTATCGGCAAGTAACCGCACAAGTACTTCAAGTCTCTACAGCCCGTGTTATGCAAGAACCGCTCGTCTGGGCTGGAGATTGTATTGAAATATCTCAATCTGAATTTGGTCATTAGCTACATAAGTGCAGGTGTGAGTACATCGTAAGCATGATGAGCCAGCACCTAAAATTCTTTCACCACAAGATGATACGATATCATTCGAACAGTCTAGAAGGGGCAACGCATTGTTAATGGTGTTCGTCTAAGTATGTGGCTCAATGGACTTTCATACAGTTCTTTCTTCTTCGCAAGATCATCGCAAATTAGGTCATTTTGAGTAGCAGAAAGACTAACGAAAGAACTCACATCCCATTGAAACTGCAACATTCTATCCAAGAAGGGGAGAACAGGTCCCTCATAGTGCCTTGCACATAGCCCCAAATTATGCAGTCATGGCCTCTCCTTAAACCCATAAACTCATCTATTAGGTTTTACATCCGATTCTCATCATCCCCTTAAAGTATTTTCGGTTTTCAAGTGCATGTAGTGTCACGTGATGAAGAGGTCGTAATCGTAATCGTGCATGAACTCAGCCTTACCCCACCTTTATCGCTACCTCTCAGCCTTGCCAGGTATATTCACTTGATCATGATTGCCTGCCGTTATTAGTCCACACTTGCTAGCACCCATCAGCTTCCATGAGTTTTTGGTAGCGTGGTGGCACTATATTCCTCATGCGTCTCATAAGGCTTTCCGGTTCCGATGATTTCCGCCTAGTCGAATACGTGGGTATAAAGATCCCACCATACGCGATCCTATCCCACACATGGGGGGAAGACGACGAAGAAGTCACCTTCAAAGATGTACTAAAATGCAGAGGGAAAAACAAACCCGGGTATAAGAAACTCCTCTTCTGCAGAGACCAAGCAAAGAACGACAACCTGAAGCACTTCTGGCTAGATACTTGTTGCATCGACAAATCAAGCAGCGCGGAACTCTCCGAAGCTATCAACTCTATGTTTCAATGGTACCAAAGAGCGGAGAAATGTTATGTATACCTAGCGGATGTCTCGATCGACGATTCCGGTCCCAGCCTCTACTCCACTCACAAATGGGAACAAGCCTTCCGAACCAGTAGATGGTTCACACGGGGTTGGACACTACAAGAGCTCCTAGCTCCAAAATTGGTTGAGTTCTTTTCACAAGAAGGCAAACGTCTCGGGGACAAAAAGTCACTTCTGTATGTCATCATGGTGACCACAAAAATTTCTTCCCCGGCTCTACAGGGCCACCATCTGGATAGATTCGATGTGAATGAGAAAATATCATGGGCACAGAAACGTCGTACGAAACGCCCAGAGGATGCAGCATACTCTTTGCTCGGCATATTCGACATCCATATGCCGTTATTATATGGCGAAGGAAGAGAGAGAGCGTTTCGTCGGCTACAGAAGGAAATCAGAGAATTTTTCCATATTGAACCACCAACCATACCACCGCCTCATCCTGATGAGACACAGGAGGAATCCAATACCGTACAGTCAGTCGTATCACAGACTCCCCAAGATCTGCAGGGGGCGGAACTTCTCTCAGAACTGGATCCACACACGAAGGATATAATTTCACCTGGACAAACTTACCAACAATTATATTCTGAAGGTTCTGAAGCAGATGTTTCCGATACCGATGAAAAGGATACTGAGATTGCTAAGCTTCGAGAAGAACTGAAAAAGCTTCGAGCAGACATAGCCAACGCGAGAAAGGTCGAAGATAGGCTCACTCAGGAGAATAGCTCTCTTAAAGTATCTCTGGGAGAGTTGGGGGCCCAGAATACTGATCTGGCAACCGAATTACGGAATCTATCCCAGTTGAAAGTCGATTATACCGGCGCGAAAGCGATGATTCAGGATCTCCAGAAACAGATTTTACGCTCGCAAACGCAAAAGGAGGATCTCTTAAAAATTCGAGACGAAGACTACTTCAATAGTGCATACCAGAGGCTGTGTGCACGCGTAAGTGAATGGGTCTGGCGATTCTCAAAGTCCTCTGACAGTAGAATGTGCAACCTCGTCTCCCAAATTGGCGATTTAACCATGAATTCGGATTTAGACAACCTCAAGACACGTCTAAACAATGCCATACTCGATGGTAGTGACGTTGACGACCTTTTAAGGAACCGTATCAAGCGACGGGATGTCTTCCAAGCGGTGACAATGACGATGATTTGGGAGTATGTTTTCACAAGGTATCTCTTCGGCCTGGACAGGGAGCTACGGCAAAAGCTTAAATCTATCGAGAGCAAATTGACACAAATCGGTCAGTTCACTGCATTTCAGGCTTAAACATGACATGCTAACTTAATCATCGACTAGGTCCGCAGCACGCAGTTGCTTATTGGCGTGCAATCACGCTCAGAACTCTCTCCAAGAGCGACGAATTCATCCAACAGCGTGATGCAGACTGCAATGCAGTTGTCTTTACAATTTTCGATAGTCTCGCCACACTTCTCCCTCCTGAAACCTCTGTTGGCCATAAGCTCAAAAGTACCCTTGCCGCCATTATAAGCAGCGCAATCAAACTTTCCAACGAGATGTGCACCCAACGCGCATCATACCAAATACTACCACCTCTTCAAGTCGAGTATGACACCAATGGCGTCCTGACCACAGAGGTGACATTCACTGCATCGCTCATGAACGAGCGATCAGGTGGGGCTGAGTCCAATGAGGAACTCGAAACACGAGGAGCAGTTGTGAAGATGGTGCTTTTCCCGCCCTTGGTGAAGAAGGGGAACGATCGGGGAGAGGGCGACGAAGAAGTCCTCGTTTGTGCTGCCCAGGTCCTAGTCGCAAGGGATGGAAAGAATGTTGTGAAGGCGAAGGAGGGCACATCGGGCAAGAAAGCTTGGCGCAATGAGGACGAAAGCAGCCTGGATTATGGAGGATGGGGTGACCTTCAGTCCTAAGGCTCCATAATAGGATGCTTACCAAGATAGCACGGAATAACGGGGTACTGAACTCATCGTCAATTCGGCGCAGAAAAAGGGCCGCGGGCCGATGTCAGGATAATTCGAGGCATGAATGTAGGTATGAACTGTAATTGAGCTACGACTACTTGACTACATACACCCAACAGTTGACATGAAATGCCTCAACGTCGAAGATCCGAATGTGACCATGATATGTTCGCAAATAAAGGCACTAAACCAAACTAAAACACTCATATCTTACAAATAATCCGCGGATGTACTAATACATTGTCCAATATAATTAGACGCTCTCATAAATCTAGTATTCGGACTTGACCCATATTGATTTCCCAGGCACTCCTAGACTCCGTAGAACCTCGAATCTGGATCTGCCAAAACGTAGTCATACCCCTAAAGATACAACCACCAATAATCATCCCCAACCTAGAATCCCATTCAGGTCCCCCCAAGTCCGTAGCTTTCATCTTCATCCATGGGCATACGCGACGAGGCTCCAGGGGTAGAAAACACGACCCCCCTTCTCACCCAAAACAAGCCTCCAGTCATCATCCAACATAGGTATTTCGCACCAACTCCAAATCGCTTCAAAGCTATTTCATTTACTACAGATCCTACCAAATGCTATCGAATACCGTGACGCTATAACGCCAGCTTGGTATACTCCAACCACCTTCCCCATATCCACTTCCAAGACCAGACTTGAATGAAGAAGATGAGACGAATATATCATAAAGCAAGGTCTATATGAAATCTCTGGTAAATGAACTAGCATCAAAGGTGTGTCAGAGAATCTCACAATTCTTGGTGGTTTCTCGTAGGAGTGCGCAATGAGTCTTCTTATTAGCTTAATTGACGTCGGCGAAGTATGCGAGGAAATTAGGCAGGCTTGTGGTCATATTGAGAGATTCTCCGCTGGCGGATAAGATATCGGGGGGTGATACTGGAATGTGTTTGGCAAGTGGGGGGGCTCTTACGCGGCGTTTTAGGATTCGTTGTGGGGCGTTGTTTGGGCTCGAGATAAGAGAGAGTGATCAATGAATTCAAGAGAATGGGGCCTGTTAGGGTTGATACTAATTTAAAGGTTCTTTTCAAGTGGCTTGAGCGTGTTGATTGCGAGCTCTGGTTGTGGATATCTGCCATTCTGTAGAATGTGTTTAGTTGCGCGATGGACCAAGCGCTCATAATCTAGTTGATGGCAATTCCAGGAAGACACGATTCAGCCATTGGCTAAAAATTACCCTACTTAGAAAGAAGTGGTTGTCGTCAATGATCAGATCTCTTAGCCATGAAGGCATATGGGCAACGCTACAGCTTGACTTAGGGAATGATTTGTAGGGAGACGGCACGCCCAAGGTGCTAGATTGATCAATGAAGAACAAACTCTATTCATGGCCAACCTCACCTCGCTAACCCCAGCTCGATACATAGAGATGGATAAAGTTTTGGAGGTGAGAAAC
Organism: Nigrograna mackinnonii; assembly: GCA_001007845.1. NCBI lineage: Eukaryota > Fungi > Ascomycota > Dothideomycetes > Pleosporales > Nigrogranaceae > Nigrograna > Nigrograna mackinnonii. The sequence goes on along the minus strand of JGVQ01000029.1, from coordinate 97,807 downwards.
TATCACAAAATCTGGGTTTTGATCATGCAGTTTGGCAGGTCATGATCAGGCTGAAGAAAGCAGATTTTACCCCGCTCCGCCGCTGGTCTAAAACGATAGATTCTGGAAGATCAGACGGCTTGAAGTTTCTGCGAATGTGTTTGGGTATTGCCTGCTGTCGTGCGTTATCACTCAACTTCATGCATCCCTACCCAGAGTCTGCCTTGACCGGTCTTACTTTCGGTGGACACCATTTGCTGAGTAGAATATGTAGCCGAATACATGCGTACCGTAATCAGCCCCATGTGACTGATGCAGACAGCCTGTCCAGCCAATGAACGAAAACAAGGAATTTGGAAGCATCGAATCAGAGAGTTCAGCCTTATATCGACCAGCCAATGACTAATGTGCCGGAATGGGGATATAAGAATGCTGAGACCGTCCAGCCTGGGCTCAAAAGCTCATAATCTTTTTTCATCACCAACGGAACAATATTCGACAGTATTCTCTCAAAGCTGTCTTTCTATGCTTTGTGTGTTTCTGTGAGACTTGCCCAAGTGAAGGAGCTTCTACCAACCTCAAGATGGCAAAGAGAGCTGCGGAGAATGAGCTGTGGGAGCAACATCAAAACACCATTCATCAGCTTTATATTTCCGAATCCAAGCCTCTCCAAGATGTGATGGCGATAATGAGAGAGCATCATGGATTCAACAGATCGTCAGTACAAGTGCTTCACACCACCGAAGTTTTCGCTAAAGACGTAGTAGGAAAGGCCAGTATGAGAGAGCACTCAAGAAATGGAATCTCAAGAAGAAAAGCACCGCTGATGAGTGGAGAGCTATCGCCTATCACGTCAAAAAGAGAAAGGACAAGGACCGGGAGACAGACGTTCGAATTGACAATATTTTGATCTCCCAGGAGAAGTTGAAGAAAAATATAGAAAGATATGGTTACCAGTCAACCATACAATCTATCGAGAACCGTGCGTATTTCCAGGAATATCTCTAATAATGTACTGACGCACTCCTCTAGAGCTACGACGTCCACCAAGCCCATACATGCCGCCCAACATATTGATATGTACGCCTCCGCCGTCAACAGTAGAATACGAGGACGTCAATTTGGCTTCAGGCTGTGATACAGAGCTTTTGGTTCCAATCGAGCCCACGACGTTGTGTGAATGGGCACAACATACCCCTTGGCGTTACTTCATGGCCTTTGTCAATAACATCTCCATGTCAACTTCGACTGAATTGTTTCACCTTCAACGTTTACCGCATGTAATCACCAGTTCCACGACTCTAACTCCGACATCTAATGCCGCCGAGTTGGCTCTCAGGGAATCCTCGAGTCTCTCAGGCTCTGGACTCTCGAAGATTGAAATGTGGACGGGTGACATGTACAGTGGTATGTGGCTTGATTGGGGTATGATTGAAGCTATTGACAGGCGTCATCACTTCGAGCAAGTTATTCGAGCACCGAATTCTTACTTGCCACCAGCCCCGGAAGGTTCAAGGGACATTGATCCAGAAACCATGCTGGATCTTTCCCTCCCAAGTACTCAGCTAGAGTTTCTCAAGCTCATGGTGCTGTTGCTTTCCAATAACTCCTACGACTGGAAATTGCCAGCAGCAATTGTGGAGATGGTTCAGGAACCACGTAACAAATTGTTTCTGCATAGCTTGTTGAGCAAAAAGCTTCCGAGCGTCGATGCATTTGCAGAAAAGCTTCTCCCGGCCGCAGTAGCAGCTGGTAACGAGTCTCTCGTCAAGATGTTGATCGATGGTGGTGTGGACATCAATGCAATAGCGGAAGTGATTACCGATCGCGGCTCCGCGGCGCTCACGGCACTTCATTGTGCTCTTATTAACCAGAAAGACGACCTACTTCTGTACTTGCTTGATCACGGTGCGGATGGCAATACTTCATACCGCCATATGTACTATGCCCCTTCATCATTGGGATATATGGGGAGGGAAAGAAGTAAATCTCCACTAAAGGTAGCTATACTCCGGAATGACCTAAGACTGGCGAAATTACTTTCGAAATCATGGCCGCAATATTATCCTACTGCAGATGATACTTTATTGCGCGACGCCATCAGGTATAGCAATCCTGAAGTTCTCATCTGGTTATTTGAGAACATACCAAAATCGTTGACCATCATTACGTCTAATCGTCCACTCTTCCTTAACATTGCAGCCCGTGTTGGAAGAATAGATATGCTGGATATCCTTCTAGGACCAAGATTCAATGGCGATGAAATAAATGCTGAGGAAATAGCAGATGCCCTTATTGCTGCGGCCACGTGGGGACACGATGCTACCCTTGAATATCTCCTCGAAAAAGGAGCCGACTTATCCTCGGCGGGAATTGCGGTCCCAGGAATACCCTATGAAGACAAAAGGTCTCAGCCCAACACCGCACTTCTGGCATCACTACAGTACCAAAAAGGTAATGAAACTACCGAATTTCTTCTTAGGTGCCATGCAGACCCAAACCAAAGATGGGATGGTCTATTGCCAATTCAAGCCGCTGCTGCCTGGTGCAATGTGGGAGTAGTAAGGCTTTTGCTTTCGGCCGGGGCTGATGCCGATGTAATCCCCGGAAACCCTCCAGGACCCCCTCCAGGTATCCCACATGATTTCGACACCGATTATGTGCAGATAAACCAATCGTTTAACTCCCGCACTGTGTATGGCGATGCTTTCTGGGTATCAAAACGATATCCTCTACAATCAGCATTGGAAAGAGGCGATGTAGACATCGTCTGGTTATTGCTCGAACACGGTGCCCGTTTTACGAACCCCGGAAACGAGCTGGCGTGCTTTGATCCCTTAGCAAGCGCATTCATCGGTAGAAACTGGGACCTTGTGAACCTTGTCATAGAGAACAACGTTCGACCATCAAATCAATTACGTTGTTTGATTTCCTGCATCCTCAACTTCGGAAGCGAACGAGCTCTAGAGCTAATTCGTCAATCTATATTGGATCTCAACATAAACATCGATAGTCCTGAACTATTATGTGCCGCCATAATCGATGGTAATACCGAATTTGTGAAGCTACTTCTTTCAGAAACGAAACGCCACATAGGGTCGTATCCTTCGGGCTATATCGAGATGGGGGTGGCAACGGCTGCGCGCATGCAATCAACCCCTATCATCCGATTATTTCTTGACATAGGTGTTCCGCCTTATGCGTGCGTTACTACCAATGTTAGGACAAGCATCTTTGAGGACCATAGAGTGACTCGCCCTAGATATGATCTACCGCTCACAAAGGGCACGTTTGCTTTGCTTGAGGCGTTTCTACCATCGTCCGACTTACCGCTTGGCAACACCATGGAAGCCATACAGAATCTTAAGAAGCAATGGGAAGATGTTGTTCATGGACTTATCAAAGCCTGCGTTATACCAGCGACAAACGAGGAGGACGAAGATGCTCGCCGAATCGCACTTGCTAGTGCCTTTAACTACGCAATTACATCCGAACAAATGCAACTTGTGCGTCTGATGCTCGAAGCAAAAGTCGAGATAGATGGAATGATTAAATTTTTTGGTCACTCTGCTCTACAGTTAGCGTTTGACAGAGCCTTTATGGAAATCGCACGATATCTTCTCGATGCAGGAGCGGATATCCATTACCCAGCTTTGACCATTGATTCAACCGGAAGACCATCCCGCATCGATAAACCTAACCATCCAACTGCGCTTCAGTATGCAGCGCTTTATGATGATGCCAATCTTGTGCGAACTCTATTAGACAAAGGAGCTAATAGTAACGCAGAACCGGGTCTTGTGCATGGAGCAACCCCTTTGCAACATGCCGCTAAGAATGGAAACTTTGAGATACTCAACATGCTGTTGCAAGCTGGAGGAAAGTTGAACGCACCTCCCGGCCTATACGGAGGACGTACAGCCATCGAAGCAGCAGCTGAAAATGGTAGGCTAGATATGGTCAGGTTTCTGCTAGCAGGTGGCGCCGATGTTCACGGGAAGCAGAATCAGAATTACCGAAGGACAGTTTATAGAGCCTGGAAAAATGGCCACCGAGCAGTCTACCGTTTGATCCAAGATTGGAAAGCGAACACTTATGGTCAAAAGGATTGTGACACTATTGAAAACATTGCTGGTTCCATCACAGACGATGAGCTCAATTTTAGAGACCCGGAGACTATGGAGTATCTCAGGACCACATATCCAGGGGGTTCGTACCTGTGGGACGTAAGAAGGGTGAACAGATATGTTTGACTTGACTTCAATGTCCAGCGCACCGCGACTAGACTCGTGCCTGAGCATTCTTCATGCCGGAATGACCGAGGCAGACACTATTTCACAAGAAACTCTATAGAAAAGGACAATACGTTCTAGCGTTTTTATAGGTTATGACAGACGAGGAGTAGGGTTTGATCTTTTCATGTTGTTAGACACTTTAAATAGAATATTTCCTAAATTCGTGGTCATTTGATAGTGGCAATGCCAGATTAGACTGGGAAAATCATGGGCACGCCATCACTTATATACATTTAGCGACTGCATGCACATCAAGATTCTTCAGTGATTCGTGAAATTCATGGCCTGTAGTGGTCTAGCATTCGGTGACTCGAGAACCTCTATAGAATTCAAGACGTGGCCAGGCATGTGACCCATCCATGCTATAGTATGTCTGCCTCACTGGGAATGCCTTCAGACTATCGTCATTCAAGGCTAGAACTTTTCGGTTGTAAAGGGTATAAAACAAACATAGAGTTCCATGCTATACTATTCGAAGTTATGCGGCTTATTCTCGGCTGCGGACAATTCTTACTATCGGAAGAATGAGGAGTGATGATCAGTAGTCACTATAGATGTTATTACTTATGATCTTTAAATTAAGACAGGTTTTCTTTTTGGGCTGTAATCGGGCTGAAGCAACCCTTTCGTATCTAGGGATCACCTCCGTGGTTGACTTCAGGACTATGAACCTGGACACCGCGCATATTTACGTTGACCCGGCGCATCCTAGCAGCTAGATTTCTCTAGGCAACTACCCTGATAGTCTTGTGAAGTATTTCATGCCTACGGATTCGTTTTGACATGATTAGACTATGTAGTCCATTTGAGCGGTCTCCCTTACGATGAACGGAGAAACATCGGAGCGTGGTGTCCAACGTCAACCTCTTATCGTTTTATGCTGATACCATCATTAACCAACATCCTCCTGATCTACCTTTGTGCCTCTTAGCGCACAGAAACAAATATGGAGCCCCTAATATCGAGTCTAGTGACTTTAGTCCAACCAATTCCTGCATGCAGCCAGGGGGCGCGGGGAGGTTCAGCCATCATTGGCCGCAATGCCGGCTTGGCAGGGTCCGCCTTCTGCGCATGAGCTTTCGTCCTTCCTTTTCGTACTCCACCTCTCGAGGCTTTTCTAGGCTGCCAGCTTCCATCCCATCCTCTTCTACATTCATGTCTCCCATGCGACCCTTTTAATAAACAATGGCACTGCTGAGGCGCTATGGCGTCTACTCCGCTATCGCTGCATTCTTTCTTTACATTCTATATTCCCTCAGCTTCCCGTACCAGCAGGATGATCACCCCCAGCACCGTGGCGGGGACCAACCCACACGAGTGTTGAAGTCGTACGACTGGGCCAAGATCCCCATGAAAAACTCTATTGCCTCTATGATACCGTTGCCCACCGAAGAACCGAAGCCGCTTCCTAAAATTCAACACGATTTTGGAGAGGAGGACCCCACCGCGAGAACGATAAGGGAATCGAGGAGGGACGAAGTTAGGAAAGCTTTTGAACATTGCTGGAAGAACTACCGCCAAAACGCCTGGATGCACGATGAGCTCAAGCCTGTCACTGGAGGTTCAAATGACCACTTTGGAGGCTGGGCAGCTTCTCTGATCGATGCTCTGGATACACTGTGGATCATGGGATTCGAAGAGGAGTTTACATCTGCAATGAAGGATGTTGATATGATAAACTTTGGAACCACACCAACGGAGAGGCTCAACGTCTTTGAGACTACAATCCGACATCTCGGCGGGCTTTTATCGGCGTATGAATTGTCGGGACAAGAGACATTGTTGAAGAAGGCTAAAGAGGCTGGCGAGATGCTGTATCACGCCTTTGATACTCCAAACCACATGCCAAATACGAGGTGGAAATTCCATGAGGCTGGAAGTGGAAAAGCGCAAATCGCGGATGAGACGGTACTACTGGCAGAGATTGGATCTCTCTCATTGGAATTCTCAAGGCTCTCCCAGCTCACTGGAGATCCGAAGTGGTACGACGCCATTACTCGCATCACGGAGGTATTTGAGCAGTCCCAGGATAGAACCAGGCTCCCAGGCATGTGGCCCATACTTGTGAATGCCAGAGATCGTGATTTTACCAAAGACGGCGGATTTACCCTCGGTGCCATGTCCGACTCAACCTATGAGTATTTCCCAAAGATGCATGCTCTGATGGGTGGCGTTGACCCAGTCTACCGGAAACTGTATGAAGGGTCGATGGAGACTGCGATCAAGCACACTCTTTACCAACCAATGACTCCTGAGGAAGGTGACATGTTAATGTCAGGTACCGTTCGAGCAGATGGTGATTCCCCAATTCTCGATCCTGAAATGCAGCATCTAGTCTGCTACACTGGCGGCATGTTTGCTCTAGGATCGAAATTATTTGACCTTCCAGAGCATCTTACGATTGGGCGAAAGCTCACCGATACCTGCGTCTGGGCATACAAAGCGTCCCCTGCTGGCATCATGCCCGAAATCTCTCACTTGTACCCTTGCACAAACACCACAGAATGCAAATGGAATGAGGAAACATGGAAATCAGAGATCGCTAAGAAGGCTGGGAAAGAGCACGAAAAGGACCCTCAGCAGAACATCGCCAATCTAAGACTACCAGAAGGCTTCACATCAGTCGATGACCGGCGCTACATCCTGCGACCAGAAGCAATCGAAAGCGTGTTTATTCTATACCGAATCACAGGTCTCCAACAATGGCAGGCTGCTGCATGGGACATGTTTACGGCAATCCAGCAACACACATCAACTGATTTCGGAAATGCTGCGTTGCTAGATGTGTCCGCTGACTCGCCGCCGAAGATGGATCAAATGGAGGTATGTTCTCGTCCCATCATTCTAACATGAAGATTTCGACGCAATACTAATTTCAAATAGTCTTTCTGGATGGCCGAAACCCTCAAATACTTCTACCTCATCTTCAGCGAACCAGACGTCATCAGTCTAGACGACTACGTCTTCAACACTGAAGCCCATCCACTCAAGATCACAAAACCGAAATCATGAACCCGTTCTTCCCAATCCAAATAATCATCCCGAAGTAAAACAAATTAAATAGTAATTCAAGATTTCAGGTTGGCGTCGCGCATTTCTTCTAGGAATCTGGGTTTTTGGCGGCGGTTTTCGTGGGCTAGGAGTAGGAGTAGTTGGCCCTTTTTGTCTCTTCATTCTACATGAAAGGGAAGCAGAGATTGATACGTAATAAGATAAATTAGATACCCAGAATTCACATCCTTTGACAATGTCTAAATTGCTTATGTTGGCTTTGAAGCTTTTTTGTGTGATGAGTGGTTGGTGATAGGTGTGTGCTGGGATTTTGGTGTATGGAGCTTTGATACTAGTTTGGCGTTTTTAATGGGTGGTCAGGGAGGGGATGTGATGTTTTATGGATTTTTGGCCTATGGATTAAGGGTGTGATGAGTTATGGGATGCGAAGGTTAGTGGATGTAGGTTCATTACTGGTGATGAGTGTTTAGATTGGGTGGGAGCTGGATTTCTGGGTATAGGTGCGGAAGATTGGGTTTTAATATATTATATATAACGTTTTAAGACGTGGGTGGTGGGGTATAGGATAGTGGCGATTGGGTGTGAGGTGTAGTAGGGTTGGTATTAGGGTGAATGTTTACTTCACGAGTATACATGTATCAAATGATGGCTGATTAAACACCACAATTACATCATAATAAGGTAGAGTGGATAGCATATTAGGCATTATTCCTATCTCATTATCGTCATTTAGTTAAGCTGGTCTAAGCTAGTATGATTTCTCTCCACTACACAAAGCCACTACTTTCAATTTACAAATCTCTTTAGATTCTTCTGAAGATAGCCATTCTTGGTTAGCATCTCGAGCCACTTCTTGATGACGGGACCATAGTCCCAGCGGCGTGCGCGAGCCTTCTCTTCTGCTTCCGCTTCTGTCGCCATCTCTTGCAGGATTGACTGTTGGAGATTGGCTTGGTGGCTGAGAAGGGATTCCATCCGGGACAAGAGGGATGGCATGTCTTCGGCTTCGATTTTCTTCTTTAAGAAGTCTGGGAGAGAAGTGTCGGAGAGGAGGTTTTCGAAGACTCCCAAAGACCCCAAGAGGCTTGGGCTTGTGAGCGCTGCCGCCGTGCCGTTGTCGGACACCATGAAGGAGGCCCATTCTGGTTCGAGGGCGTCGAGGCGGGTTTCGACGAGTCTGATTGTTGAGACTGTCTCGCACATTTCCTTTTGGCGAGAGAGAAGTGGGGATTGGGCTAGGGTGAACATGCCGTAATTTTCGTCCCCGGCAATTGCGCTCATCTCTGCAACGTGTTTCGCGGCAATAGAAAGCCATTCCTCGGAATTTTCTTCGTCGAATTTGCCGAGGCTTGCTGGGAAGTGCTGCATGCCATCTAGAACCCAGACTTCTCCATCAATGGGAGCGTATGCAATGAAATGGTGCGCCGGCTCGTCGAGGCTGCTGCTGCTGGAATCTGACTTGGTCGAGTCATTTGAGGTGCGGCGTGTGTGCACGCTCTTTCGCACCAGTGAAGCCAAATGCTTGTCGTCGGCCAGCATATCAATCTTTTTGGCAAAGGAGTTGTGGATCTTCTTGACGAATGAGAAACTGTCAAGGGCTTCTCCACGTTGATAGGGGGTGAGGTCCTTGCAAAACTCCTTGAATTGGGTGAGATGCTCTCCGATATCGACATTTTGGGTGTTCATGAGGATGTTGAGCATGGCCAATGTAGCGCAGCTGTTCTGAGCCGGCATTTGATTTGCGAACCAGACATTGCTTGGGCATTCCTTCTGGTCGCTGTCCGAAATAACAGGTCGGTAGCGGAAGATGAGGATGACGCCGTGGATGGGTTGCGGGAGGTCTTGCAATATACTAGGATCAAGAGAAATGGCGTCGCTGACCGTGACTGCTTTTACGCCCATCTCCTTAATCATCACTGAGAAGTAGACGGGATCAGACTCGATCTCGCAGAAGCCTTGCCAGGTCTCCTTATCTAACTTCGTGGCGGCCTGATCCGGTGGGCTGGGGAACCGGGGCTTCTTCTCACTTCCACCCTCATCAGGAGGGGGAGATTCTTTCACTTTCTTAGCAGCCGGTTCTTCGGTGTCGACTTGCTCTTCTTGGTCCAAAGCCCTCTTCTTGGGGCTTGGGGAGGGCTCTTTTGGTGGCTCCTCCGTAGTCGGCTTAACGGTGACCGGGTCCTTTTGCGGGTTTGGAGACTGGGCCTTTTTCGCGGCCGGTTTCTTCCCTTTATCTTTGGAAGTCTTCTTTGTAGCCATCGTGAAAGAATTTATGTGGTGAATTATGTTGGACAAAGAAGTTCTTGTAAAATGCTGAATGGGTGTTTGTGGTTGAGGTGAAGGAGCATGTTGCGGGATTGAGCCTCTTTATTAGGGAGGCTGGCTATTGTGGCCCGTGAGCTTTATTGTGCTGCTTAGAACAATAGGACTGGTCCTGGTGAAGATGAAATCGTAGTGTGAAGTGAAAGTGAAGATGGTATTGAAGGGCGGAGTGGTTGATTGTTTGATGCTGGCCGAAGCTTGAGCGCTGCGATTGGCTGGGGGTGCCCGCCAAGAACAAGATCCCTGCCCATGACCTCGCGATTCAACGACGCGACTGAGATTTGTTTGATGGGCAGAAACAAACGCCAAACCGCTCCTCCACCACCATCTGCCTGGCAACCAGCTCCTCTGCCGACTGTTCTGCCGTTGTAACAGTTCGCGGCCATTTCCCCCAACCCATGAGAGCGTACAACAGCACACATCGCTGCGACCGGATGCGATGAACGGCACACCACGAAGAGGACCTGGGGGATTCCCCGCTACTCCGCAGACAAATCGTACTCCTGGCGTTCGCAGTCCAGATGCCCCTACACCGAATCGTCCAAATGTCAGGTCACCTCTACCTGAAGTGCCCAAGGCCGCCAACCAGGGCAGCTCAGGACCCCTAATACCCACCGACATCCTGGATGCTGCGCAACAGCGTTTCTACGTGTTTGCATTCTACATCGCACTCTGGGCATGGAGGTTATATGACTTCTACACTTTGGCGCTGGATGATGAGGAATCTCTGGGTCTTTGCTTGAAGTGGTGCTTCTTCGATATGGTCTTTATGTTTGGGCTGCCTTTGTTGGAGATTCCCTGGTTGGAATGGAGCAACGCAACAGCCTTCTTGCTGTTTGCCGCCCACGCTGGTTTGGATGTCATGTTAATGTTCCGCATTGGGGTATGTATGCTAGTGATACTGGATCAGCCTTTGCTAAGATATCTAGGTACCCTTACAATCTTGGGCACTCTCTTTGGTAGCTTTCATGTGGGACAGCGAGTTGGCTATTAGTGAACGAAGCGTCAAACCCGGACCGATTCTACACAATGCGTCGTTGATCCTGGGAAAACAAATTATCAATATCTTGCCAGAAGGGTAGGTTGGCCATTCCATCCCATTCCATGGCCTTGCTAAATGTTCTCAGTTCTGCCGTTTTAAATCCTGAAAAACAGTCGTTCTGTCTGAATTCGACCGTCACGCAACTCGATATTCCCATCCTGATCAACCAGACTGAGCCAGTCGAGATGGAACTGCTACGCATCGATATCGACACAAATCAGAACGAGACCATACTTATTAAAAAGAGCGAACTGAAGACATTGTTGAAGAAGGCACGGAAACACGTCAAAGTCATTGATCCAGCAGATCCTTTGACGATTCGGTATCCCGTTAAGAAGACTGGTGTATACCTTCTAAAGAAGGTATTGGATCAATCGAAGCTCGAGGTGCGACCGAGATCGTCAAACTTGGTGATTGCAGCTTGCCCACAAGCTCGAGTCAAACCAACAAGGCAGAACCGATGCCGAAATGATCTCTCGGACATAACAATGGAAGTGGAAGGTATTCCTCCACTTCGTATAAAGTACCGAACCACGGTAAACGGCCATCCAAGAGAAGCGTCCGAGTTTCAGACCCTTCAACCCGAGGACTACATATCTCCGTTATCAAAACATACCACACAGGCTCTAATTCACAGAAGTCGTGAGGATGTTTCTTGGGCTCAGTCTCAACGGGTTACGGTTCCGCTGAATGAAACCTTGACCAACAGTGGAATTTGGGGATATGCTGTGGAAGAAGTTCATGATGCATTGGGAAATTTTGTCAGCTACGTCAGTTTGGAAGAGGACGATCGACCAAAGGGAAAAGTTACTGGCATCCAGCAATCTTTTCAAGTTCATGAGCGTCCCCAAATCTTACTCGACGGCTGCAACCCACAAAAACCCCTCCAGGTTCCCAAAGGTCATGTAGCTCGGCTACCTATCAAATATGGATCCACCGGGAAAGGTCCGATTGATGCACCCCACGCCGTGGAGTATCTCTTCACCCCCGAGGCAGACCTTACTCCAGATGGTGACCATGGACCGAACGCCGAGCTTATGAAGCAGTCTCTGAAGACCAGCCGGGAGCAACCTTTGATCAGTAAAAGTGGGCTCTACACTGTCAAATCAGTCTCCACAGACTTTTGCGATGGCGAGGTTCTCGAACCTGCATCTTGTCTTTTACACAACCCTCCAGAACCTGTACTTTCAATTTCAAGCGACGACATTGTTGATAAGTGCGCTGGAAATCCTATCGGTCTCCGCGTCGGATTAGATCTTATTGGATCACCTCCATTTAGTATCAAATATACAGTACAGAGGGACCGGTCAAAACCGCAATCCGAGACAAGGACTATTCGTGCGCTCCGGGACACCATCGATCTAACTCCCCGGGATGCAGGCCATTACACTTATGTTTTTGAATCTATCAAGGACCGAGTCTATCCAGAACGGCCATTGCACGAGATGAAGCTCATTCAAGACGTCAAGCCTCCCGCTTCTGCTGACTTTATCGAGGCGGCTGGACCTAAGCAAGCCTGCATCGACGATACGGTAGAGTTTGACGTGAGTCTACAAGGCGAAGGTCCGTGGACGCTAGACTATGAATTGATTCATAATGGGAAACGCACGAAATATTCCGTTGAAGTGGCAGAACAACACTATACAATCAAAACGCAGAAGCTCAAGAATGGTGGAGAATACACTCTGGCTTTGACAACAATCACCGATAAGATGGGCTGCAAAGAATACCTGAAGAGCAAGGAAGCCAAAGTCCAGGTACGACACGAGAGACCGAAGGGCTACTTTGGGCATATTGAAGGCAAACAAGCAGTCATGGCCTTGGAAGGAAGGTCTGTTTCCCTCCCACTTCGTCTGACCGGTACCGGGCCTTGGAGTCTAGAATATGAAAACCTAGACACCAAGGAAGTCAGAAAGACGGGTATTCGAAACGCCAACGACAAGCTTGACATCAAAGCCGAAGGCATATATCAGCTCCTCTCCGTGCGCGATTCGGTTTGCCCAGGCTTCATCGATGAAAAGGCAAATCAATTTGACGTCCGCTGGATACCCAGGCCGAAGCTTGGCATACCGGAGTCTCCTAGCATGTTGGGTGATGGTGGCAATTATATTAGGGAGCCAATATGCGAGGGCGACGAAGACAGCTTCGAAGTAGCTTTCAGCGGTAAGTTTAGACATTTCCAATTCTTGAGTAGATTACTAACGGCATCTAGGCAATGCTCCTTATGATGTCATTTATGAGCAATCTTTCAGAGAAAAGAAGAACGGAAGGGTCGTGTCGAGAGCTCGAAAGGATCTTCGCGTACCCGGCAGCGCAGCTTCTGTTCGTGCAGACACATCTCAAGCCGGAGTACACGAGTATGAGTTTGTCAAGCTTGCCGACAGCAAATACGACCATTCCTCGAAGCACTTCTCACCGATCCTCGTACAACAGACGGTCCATCCTCGTCCAGACGCTCGCTTCAACAACCCTGGAAAAACGTATAGTTACTGCTCGCGCGAAGCTGATGGTGAAGAGGTCATTCCTATAAGCCTTGAAGGTGTTCCGCCTTTCTATCTCGAAGTCGAGATCAAACACCAAGGCACACCCAAACCAGAGATTAGCGTGCACAAGAACATTCCATCAAACAAGTATGACCTCAAGATTGAGCATCGAAAATTACATCTCGGAAACTCAGCCATCACTATACGCAAGGTTAGAGATGCACGAGGTTGCTCAAAGAAACCACTACCAGGAGGTCCTCGCGTGCAGATTAGCGTCCATGATGCTCCAACCGCTACCCCACTAGAAGATCGTACTGACTTCTGTGTTGGTGAGCGTCTATCTTTTGCTCTCGGTGGGCAAGTCCCGTTCACTGTCTACTACACCTTCGAAAAGCAAACCAAGAAAGCCTCCAATCCCGGCACCACCTTCCGTCGCCTTGCAGAGCTTCCAGGAACATTCACGATAACCGGCCTCCGGGACTCGGCATCAGAATGTCTGGCGTCCCTTGAGCTGACCAAAGAAATCCACCCTATCCCCTCGGTCCGCCTCTCCGGTGGCCAAGTCACCGAAGTCGACATCCATGAAGGCGGAGGAACCGACCTCCACTTCGAATTTTGGGGCACCCCACCTTTTGAATTCACATATACGCGATCCACCAACGCGGCGCGCGGCAAGAAGAGCAAAGTCCTTGAGATCCGCACCGAGATCAGCCACGAACATCACCTCTACATTCCCGTCCAGGAAGAGGGTACGTATGAGGTTGTCAGTATCAAGGATCGATGGTGTAGTTTTGCGAAACAGGTCGAGGGACTTGAAGGGGGTGGGGCTAAGGGCAAGGGAGGCAAGAAGCTATTAACGTATTGAGCGTGAAAAGAGTATCTGCAAAGAGTAGATCAGGGAAGACGATCCTAGCCTTAGTATTGGAAATCGCAAATACTGCGCCAACCAGGCAGAGCAGGCAGGCAGGGAAGAAGCGAAGACGAAGAATCCAATTCATCACTTGGATTGTACTGGATTGGATCGATCTGGGCTGGATTGATATCAGAAGATCCCTGAGCCGCTGCCCGATTCAAAAGTGGCCATGCTATGTAATTTCGCAGGACGGATGGATGGACGGGATGATTAAGCATTTTCTGGCGTTTTTCCCTTGTAAAGTGTACTTATTTATCTCTCTCCCGAACTCTTTTTCTTAAGAATATAATATATTGGAAAAGTGAGAATGATTTCTGGGATGCCGCGATGTGTGATGGGTGGTGTGAGCTTCGAATGGATAGATCACTGGGAAACGTTTGAGGCTGCTAGGTAGGATGGGTGGGTATAAGGTATCGTTTATTTACTCGCGTTTTCAGTTCGCGTCATGGTGATTCATTTGACTTTGTTGATTTGTGTCAAATGCCTTTATGGTCCCATCCCTATCCCTATCCCAATATTTACCCTTTTCATATCACGTTATTCCTGCCCTACCCTCCCCTCCTCTCCATTGCTCCCTTCAGAAGCTTGGTGGCATGTACGCATTATTGGTCTCGGCAAGTACACACACCCCGACCACTCATTTATTGATGACTTAAACCGCAAAATCATCGGCAAAAGACATTCCACCACCCACAAAACCAACCTGCATGGTGCCGGAAAAGCTTGTAAGCCTTCGCACAAGTGACAAAGGTGCATAATAGAGTGTGGGATATGGGTTGTATGGGCTAGTAGGCAAGCTTGAATGCTTGGACGGATGTTTGGTTTGGATGAAGTACGTGATAGGTTCGTGCACAGGAGGACATATGAAAGCGGTTTCAGTCGTCGGGATACTCGTCCCGGACATTACTCACAAAGACGGATCGCGCGTCGTCCCAGCGCTTGAAGTGGCGGCCTGCGAGCCGCATCATAGCTTCTGAAGGTTTGACTCCTGGGTCCACGGGTTCGATGTTTTCTTGGGCTACGTAGCGAACGGACTTGTCGCATATGCTTTAGGGAATACGGATTAGTCTGATTGAAGGAAGAAAAAAGAGTCAGTGCGAGGGGCGAGGGCAATTGGCACTTACAGAGCATGGTAAAACGACTGGTCGCGTCCGTTTGGCAGACTATCAACACCCATGTGTAGGATCCACTCTTCTCCAGCGTCGCAGCAAGTATCCCAACCCGTTATTACGCCCTCATAGTTGTAGCGTTTGTGCGTGAACAATTGGCCGATCTTGAACAATACATTTTCAGTGTAAGACGAGCGTTTGTTAGGTGTCTTCTTCACCCGGTCAACGTTGCGCATCGAGTGAACAAATGTCAAAAGACGTCCGCCTTCGTTTGAATGGTAAAAGAGGGGGATCACATGTTCCTCAAGAAGTGGGACATCCCAAGGATAATGAGTTTGGAAGTGTTCCAGTAAGTAGGGTAGATACTGCCGACGGCGAGATGAGGCTGTAGAAGGCTGTGAAGACTCAACATCATCTTGTGGACCAAGTAGGAGCATAGACCAGATTGTCGCGTAAAAGGAGTTGTCCATGTCAGGATAAGCGTTGAGCCATGTCGATTGAATACCATGGATACCGGCTTCTCTCTGTCGAATCGTCTGTACTGAATGCATAATGTTCCGAGCAGTGCGCAGAACCATTTCCCGAGTCGTTGTAGGTGAAAGGAAGCCTTCATGCTCTGAGGCTGGAATTCCCGATTCCCTAAGCACGCGCTGCAAATCACTCTGAGCCACCTCCTCAGACGACCGGAATGGGTCCAAGTACATGAAGTCAAGATCATCGGAGCTGGTTGGCTTGTATATACCGTCTAACGTGTGGTCTTTGGGAGCATAGACCAAACAATACACATGAAAAAGGAATCCACACGGCTGTGCATTCAGACCAAGCCGTGACGCCAAAGCGCAGTAGATGGCGACCGAAATCAAAGGAAGGGATTGATGGTTTGAAGTGCGCAGAACCAACCCAATGAACGAATTGCGCAGTGCACGGTATGAATTCTCGGGAACACCCTGGAAGCCTTGTTCTCGAAGAAAGGACACCAACGTCGAGGCTTTAGTCCTCGTGTTTTGCTCTCTAAACTCCGGATATTCCTCCAGTACCCTGTTGGCCAAACGATCCATATCGGCAGTGATGATGTCAAAGTCGACATCTTCACCAGCTCGAGTGAACAAGTCATATGCGCCTAACGCTTTCTCTATGGGTATGTCGTTCCCACGGGCGAGGTCTTTCCAAAGTCGGATTGCCATTTGGCGTTGAATCCGCTCCAGTATAGCATTGGCATAGTACCGTCTTGCCAAAACATCCTCAGCATCGTCAGGACAATCCATCTCCTTCAACAACGCCTCCTTGGCATCGTAACCATGATCGGCAATCTCATTGATATAATGTATACGGCTCTGTTGGCTCTCAAGGATGCGATCGAGAAGCCTACGCGTATCCTTTCCTACATTTATTCTGCGGATGTAGAATTCGCGCCAATCGACTTGAGAGAGGGGGCTCTCGAACTTGGAGGCGATATTGTGAGTGGAGGACCAGAATTGGAATTGGGTTTTGCAGAAGTGGCGCCAAAGGGTAGGCTCGTTGGTAGCTTCTTTGAAGTGTTTTGAAGTCTGAGCGATTGCGAGGAGGGAATATGGGTCGAGGTGGAGGAAGATGGCGACGAGGATTTCTGGTGGTAGCTCCGTGAAGGTGGGGCGGGTGGCCATTGTTGTTACAAGGAATGGCGCTGACCTGTTGTAAGGGGGCTTGACGATATGAGCCGGGAGAGTGATTTTGAAGGTGTAATGTACCTCCGTTTACACTATGGCGGCATCGGACGGGGGGTGGAGGTAATAATGGTGCATTGCAGGAGTGGGAGAGGAGCGTGGAGAACGCGATGCGATGTCGTCAATGCCCGCTCACCATTCTTGCGCCAATCGACCTAGGACTATTCCAGCCTCGGCAATCAGATAAGATCTTGCACGTGACCTTGGACGTTCACGCCTCGCATTGGGTCTTGTGTGCTGGTATAGGCATGCGCACTTCTGCACATCTTGCTAGGTGCTAAGGTGTTGGTTTGTGATTGGTATATCCCTTTCGGGTGAATGTACGAGTGGACCATTTACGATGTACTCCGTATGTGCAATATAGTGGGCGTTGGGTTACGGCCTCCACGCCAATAACGCCCCCGTGAGGCTGACTGCATTACTAACAAGACAATAACGGCTGGKACGGCCATACGACGGGGCTTCTAATAAGGCACCAACGACCACTTGAAGACCTGCATGCTTAGGGAGCTCGATTGAAAACCCAGAGTTGAATGTATATGGCGCAGTCCGGAGTGGACGAACATGCCCGGCCCAGCTGATATCTCCATCTTCAGAAATAGTCTGTGGAAGTTCGTTGCTCAGCTGTAGATAGACATTCAAAGTCATTTGGTCATGATGGAAGAATCTCAGCAAAGATATCCCTTGGCAAGCCCCCGGAACTCGGCGGATATTTGTTTAAAATGCTTTGGCCGCTCAGGGACCGCTGCTAAAATTTCGTATGACGGAACGGAGCAACGCCTTTTACCTTCCGTCGGTCTCGATTAAGATGCTTTGGCAAGCAACAAGCAGCTGCACCGTTTGACAAGAATAAATAAAGAAGGAACTTGTTTCGTCCGGTCAAGGGCTGAGATAGATGGATGGGGGAAATCCTTGAGAAGAGCTCCGCAGTCGGGATTCGGGGGCCGAGTCGGCAGCCACGGCCATGGGAATTCCACTCGAGCACGTCCAGCTAGCTTACTCTACCGCCTTACCCATACCTAACCCTTTAGCCCTCGATGGTTTACATCACCCGCCGCACCTGCAGCCCGCCATAAACACTCTTCATAATGTCGCTTTAGATTTTTTTCCGTTCCATCCTACCTCCCCGTCCCTTGATACCCATACCTGTTCCTCTCCTCCACCATGGCGGCCGACCTTACTCG
This sequence comes from Nigrograna mackinnonii, assembly GCA_001007845.1. Lineage (NCBI taxonomy): Eukaryota > Fungi > Ascomycota > Dothideomycetes > Pleosporales > Nigrogranaceae > Nigrograna > Nigrograna mackinnonii. The sequence goes on along the minus strand of JGVQ01000029.1, from coordinate 79,765 downwards.
CACCGAGTCATTTCAATACCCTTCCGCTCATTACGGCCATCTTACAGATAACCAGCAAGAACAGCTCGACATCTTCAGGCAGCTGTGTCTAGAGAGCGGCTACTACACCCCAACAGGCTCAGACGGCACCACAGAAGCAAGCCACGACGACGAGACCCTCTTGTATGTTTTGCGCAATCTCCAAAAGCCCATGGCCGCGGGGCACTAACAGCTCCTTAGGCGCTACCTGCGCGCCCGCCGCTTCAACCCAACCGAAGCCTTCAAACAGTTCAAGGACACCGAGGACTGGCGAAAGGATCATGGAGTGAATGATCTCTTCCTTACAATTGACGCCGAGGAATACGAGCAGACGCGACGATTGGTGAGCCTTGTTCCCGTCTAAATGTACGCAAGGCCGATCTCTGACAGTTGTGCCCAGTATCCCCAATGGCTCGGTCGTCGCGACAAGCGCGGCATCCCCCTCTTCCTATTCGAGGTTGCGCCTCTCAATTCGAAGAATATTTCCGCATATGAGAAGCAGCTAGCAAGTGCGACCGTAACCTCCACCAAAACTGCAACCAAGAACCTACGCCTTTTCGCCCTCTATGAATCGTTGACGAGATTTGTCCTCCCGTTGTGCTCCGCCATAGACCGAAAACACCCAGAGACCCCAGTTTCGCAGAGTAATAATATTGTAGATATCAGTGGAGTGGGCTTGAAGCAGTTCTGGAATCTAAAGGGTCATATGCAAGATGCTTCACAATTAGCAACTGCACATTACCCGGAGACATTGGACAGGATATTTGTATGATACACACCTCGCACAAAAGCTGGATGCATATGCTTACTCTACCAGATCATCGGTGCTCCTGCCTTCTTTCCCACGGTTTGGGGTTGGATCAAGCGCTGGTTCGACCCGATTACCGTATCCAAGATCTTCATCCTCTCCTCAAGCAACGTATATCCGACCCTCTCACAATACATTGACCACGAGAATATTCCCAAAAAGTATGGCGGTGGCCTTGATTTTGAATGGGGGAGCATGCCGATTTTGGAGCCGGAGATTGACAACGCAATTAAATGGGAGAACCCAAGTGTTCAAAATGGCAAGAATACGTTCCCAATCGGACCAATGAAGTGGGAGAGGAATGCAGACGGATCAATGACGGCGATTGCTGTAGGTAGCGAAAAGGGTCAGCCACGGCACAAGGTCATCTTCACGATTCCAAACCCAGTGAATAGCCAGGCCTCGAAGGGACAGCATATTCCAAACACGCCGATCGACGAAGCCGAACTCGCCCTCACATCTGTAGGAACAGCGACCCAGCCGCAAGAGACAACGGATGACAACACAGCTGATACAGAAACCCCACCCTCAAGCAACACAACGCCTGCCGCCACCCCCAAAGCAGCATCCGAAAAGGGTGAAGGAAAGGCAGAGACTTTGCCCATCCGCGAAGGAACCTCAGACACGCGATACGAGCAACAACACCTGACCCACGCCGCAGGGCAACTTGCAGACGGAACACCGCATGCAGCAGTCAACGACCACGGCCATGGGGACAAGACAGTAACCATGGAACCGTCGACCGTAGGCCAAGCACCAAAGGATGTACAAGTTAAACCCGAAGAGCCCCCCGCACCAGGATATCTCGATCAAGCCAAACAGCTCGCCGGTCAAGCCACCGCAGTCGTGTCCTCAACAGTTGGGTCTGCAGCAGGCGCAGTGGCCGGCGTTGTAGGCAGCGGTAAGACCGAGGAGAAGGTCGAGGAAAAGACGCCGGATAAGGCACCAGAACAAAAGGAACTAGACAGCAAGGTTGATGAGAAAGAGAACCCAGCCATCGAGGGGTTTTTGAGGGAGAAGAACGCTAGTGGGAAAGTGGAGGCTTGAGAGTCCTTTTGCAACTTTTTGAGTTAGAAGACGACGGCCAGCGAACGCGTGCTAGAGCGTAGATTCCCATGTTGGGTAGGACCATGTCGGATTTCATATTAAGGATCTCTCGGGCTTCTCATTTCATTTACGCACAGAGAGCATAGTTTCCGGAAGTGTAATTTCTGATGCCTTGGATGTAAGGGAAGGGAAGGGATGCATATATACACACATACTTGTTGTCAGCTTTTGGGATCTCGTTTGGAATAGTCACTGATCTAGCGAAGGACGTTTTTGTCTATGTGGATTGGATGGATTGGATGGATGGATGGATGGATGGATTCGAAGAGGAGGTATAAATATAGGTTTATAGGTAGATCTATATTATATTATACGATTCTATCCTGTGTTATATTATATCTATGGCTGGKTTGATTGTAGTTCTGAATTGTTGTACTGGTGGTTGGATCTTGATAGCATGTAGAGGGTAGCTAGCTAGTCGGGTGTTGTGATTAGCTGTTGATGTTTATAAATGATGCTACGTATGTATACGTCGAGACACAAAGATCGACGGAGGAGGAGAATTAGTAGAGGAATGTTAATTGTAATCTGAGACGGGTAGGTAGATGTTCTAGGAAATAGTGTCTTTTTATTAGGATCAATTTGAGGTATATAGTAGAAGTTTTGTTATGATGAAGATAGTACAAGATTTCTGATGGTGATGATGACGCTGAGTTTAAATGCGGGCATCTGCCTTTTTTTTGAACTACTGCCGTTATCAATCGGGCCTTGGAGAGTAGTTTAATCGATTTTGTTCGTCTGCAGCTGGCGCTGCGGTTGGGTCTCGCTTCACTTCATAGATGGTGTTGATAATACGTTGCATACCGCTCCCACAAAGGATTTCCCAGTTGCTATTCACCACTGGACGGCAAGTCGAAGATTTGATGTTAGTATTTCATAAGCTAGCGCGGAACTATTACTTACAGCAGATACACGAATAACGGAAGTGACCCGTTGCCTTGTTTCCTAATTAAATTATCGCCCGAAAGCGGAATTGCGTTTGCCGACGATGGATCAAAGCAATAGAAAGATCTATCGTGTTATATGGGAGTATGCTTGACCACGTATATCTGATTCTTGGATAACGGTCTGGTTTATGATGGGCAGGGTATGTTGTAGTAGACTGGGGGTTTGTTTGGCGACGGTATATATACTACGGATGGACCCAGTTGTGGTTTGTGGGTATGCAAATTTCTCGTCGAAAACCTCAGCAATGGATATTATTGAGTGTCGGTGTGCGTGCACTAGTTATTTGTGAATTACTCGACGCTCAAGAACAACTTAGATTAGTTCGAGTACTGTCTCTGACAAATATTGCCATACTTATGTTACTGAAGATTCTGGGCGATCGCTCTAAGGGGCTTTGTTGTGATAGGTAAATAAGAAGTGATTACTTGGTTCTCGGGGCAGCGTGGGATATATATTGTGCTGAATGATCTGAATGGGAATAAAGTGGGAGAATTGCTAGATATCTGGCTTTTGAAAGAAAACAAAAAGGAGGGTTTTTGCAACGTTGCGATATTCTCGTAAATTCAGAGACTAATATATTCTGTGTTTGGACTTTGACTTGGTGCACCGAATGGATTCAAAATTGAGCACGATATGAAGTAGTCTTATCATTCAGCAGTAGGAATTGAGAGAAGGGCGAATATTATTTGGACCAAATAAGAGCTGTTCACAGCCTTGTGTGTCTCAGATTCTACTTTTTCGTCGTTGGATTCGGGATTTAAGAGTCTCCCAAACGGTTGGAAACCCTGCTTATGATCGGAAGCACCGTGATTTCTACCTTCTCGGTCTGCACTCTTTGATCGTTCTGGCACGCTTACAAGTCACCCGTTCTCTGGAAAGAGATTGATATTTGATAGCAACATCAACACGACTACTTTCTGAATCCGTAGGTATTTCAACGCTTGAATATATGCTGTTGTCTGTATTATGAATTCACTATGACTGGATCTGTTAAAAAGTGATAGAGGCATCCTTTTGGTATCCCACATTTCCGAAGGTATAGTTGGAAGCGAACCTAGTACTGGTACCATTGGGTCGAAACATTAGTGCAAGTCGCCGATGTATGAGTATATATTTCGACGTAGTTGGGTTGACATCGTACACAGAAGACCACGACGGACTCGGTGCTTGATAACAAGTCTTGACTCCTACCATACTTCGATGCGACTGAACTCAAAGCCAAGCTAAGTTCCTCAAATGCGGATTTAACCTTATCTCGGACCGAAATCTGACCAGTGAACGTTCGATTTCGAAGTTGGGCTGGCCCGGGCCTTTTCGCTATACTATGCTGTTTCTTTCCGGTTGATAGGGCGTTAGAGTTTGACAAAGTCTGGACAGTTCTTGCAACAAAGTGGCTTGAGATCATGCATGTATGGAGGTCATTGGAAGTTTCGAGATTCAAAAAAGTGTTCCTGTCTCATTTGATCTTCATTGGACGGGGCATGATGAACCACAGGTCTATTTTGGTTCCTTCACAGAGACTGCAGTCTGATTGATCAGTGTTGTTTTCGAAATGAAGAGTTGTAAAATCCATCTCCTGACAAACCCAGTGAAGAAAACATTGACGTCTAATTGCTGTGCTTCGTTGTCAAAGTGTATAACACTGCTGACTTTCGAGTGCACGATCTGTGAAAGAGCAATTAATAAGTCCTAATAACACGAAGTTTGACACGAGCGATGTTCGAAGGACTCGGAATTGAAGAAAATGCCTCCGCGGAGGAGGAAGGTCTGGATAAAAGATCTATTAGTCAAAGCTGGAAACTTTTGCGTAAGCACATGATCCCAAACTACTAGTTGATATGTCGAGTATTGTAGACGTGACTGCGTATCGGTCGGACGCTGTACATCTGCGTTGATTGAATCCTGATGGACCTGCACACAAGGTAAATCGCAACCATCAACATCTCCAACCTATGTTCTGAAAAGGTCAAGACAATTGTCGGCCCGAGGAATCTCAACAACTACAATACCCACAGAAATCCAGAACCAAACTCTAGAGCCTTTTCAAACTCAAGAGCAAACCCTAACCTGAGGCAGGATCTGAAAAAGAACAAAGAAAACAATCAAACTAGCCGCTACCCGATCTTTTCAAAGAAAAACTGTACCTCGCCAAGACCCCTCTCGAACCGAAATCCAGGAACCATGACCCGGAATTCCATGACCATGGTCGTCGTTGCACATACACATGCATCTATCGTGGTGCAACCAACGGGAGCGGGATCGCCTCGTGGCCCTTGATGAGCGAAAAATAGTCCCAAGATTCTATGCCGGCCCGACAATGTACGTAGCCTACTCGGGAAGTATGCGCCGGCTGGCGGCTGCGCCAGTGATTTGGGCCTCGGTAGGTACGGAGTACACGAAATATTTTTTTAACCTACTGTGGGGTGGAGTGGAGCAAAGTACATTTGAGGGCAGTTCTAGACTTTTACGGAGTCCGGGGATATTGGATTGGATTGGATTAGGGCCTGCGTCAGCTGATCTTGAGTAACACAAAGTCAGCGTATGGAACAACTTGCTCTCTTCGTTGGTACTACTGTATCTTAGGGCAGGGCGACAACGGCGTCAGGATCTGATTTTGACAGGTGAGATTAGAGACAGAAGGCTGCCCACGGCGCCTTGACGATCAACTATCCGAATACCGAGATCAAACGGTCACGAGTGGGCGCTTCATAGACTAGACCAGTCCATCACAGCGCAAATCACAGGTACAAACGGGAAGGAAAGGGATTTTGGGGCGAAGAGACGTTTGGTTCGCAAACCGTGAGGACCATTCGGGCTCTTTTCAAGTCGCGCTCCGCTGTCACTTTGAGGAAGGATTTCTTGTCTAAGGATAGAGCCCGCTTTTTACGGGCGCCTCTCCTCAACAGTGGAAGTGCTGGTGTGTTGTGCTAGAATTCGCAACGACGCGGAGTTTGTGGCGGGATTTGGCGCTATTGCACTTCCTAAAGCGTAGCTAATAATTCCCCAGATGGGGCTTGGGGTGATCTGCGATCAGGCTCGTATTCTTAGACAACGACAGAAGACTGTCTGGTCTGCTGAGGCAACGTTGTTGGTCACTGAAAGAGCTAGACCTATGCAGCCGTGGCAGCATGTGGAACCGTCGCGTCGCCGAGTCCGCGTGTGTGTCTTGAAGATGAGCCTGAGGATGAGTAGCTGGCCCGATTGGCAGGTTAATGGTGATACTGTATGGGCAACCTTGGACTTATTTCAGCTTGCTGCCATCGGCGTTTATTGGATCACTCTCGGCCCGCTTCACGATGCTGCCTGCGGGAGGAAGAAGCAGCCATGAGCGGACAGGACGTCAAGAAAGAGAAGTTGTGGCTTGCAGCGCGCATAGTCGGCCGTTTTGAAAGCTTGACCTGCTTGCTTGAGTCGCGCAACGAAGTTACAGCATCGAGTTACGCAGTGGCAGCGTGGCGTGAGGGCTAGCCCGTATAGGGGTTACAGAGGCCGAATTTTGAGGCAAGGGTAGCAAAGCAAAAGGCATGTGAATGGCAGCCGGGGAACCAGGTGGGATTTGACAACCTGAATCTCGAAACTCGACGCCTGTGCAGGGGTTCTCCAGACGGTCGGCCGATATGCCGCTCGGGTGTGGCGAGCAAAGGGGGAAAGGGTGACAATGCTAAAGGCGCCACTAGTGCTTATTTGAAGCCCGCAAATCGTAACTTTTACACTTTTTGCGGAGTGCGAAGATGCATGTCTGTCGGTGTATGGGGTCAGTATCGAGGGTACGAGGCTGTACAGAGTAGTGAGAATGACAGAAAACGCGGTCCTTTGGTGGTGCTACGCTGAAGAAGAGGGCAAACAATATTTGACTCAGCTATTGGACCCTCTCTCCTGGCACACACCGAGTCTGCTGGCATATGCAGGGTGGGACAAGGTCTCGGGGCACTCCTGGCCGGGCCTTGTTTATTGGGAGACGGCCTCCCCGTCTTATTATTCCGTAGACCGGGCACCAAGAGCCACGCTCCAATCATCACTTGGCTACATATTCAACTGCCATTTCGGGGTAGACACATGCCATGGTCACTTAATTATGCACGCGAATAATGCTGGTTAACACGGGAAACGCCTGTCTCTATGGCTGGTAGGGCCCAGTTGAGTTGGTTGCACAAAACTCGCGAAATACATTTCCCATCCGGTAAAGGGTGCGGTGCGTGTGGTACATACGAAGACTGTTTTGTTGGGGTCAGCTTCATGTGCCTGGAACATGGCGAGCCGGTGCATATACTTCCATTCACTCTATGAATGATCAAGATCAACATGTTTGAAACGCGGCAGCAATATATCCAGCGCGCTACAGAGTAGACTACTGTACGGATACAGAGTGTGTGAGTCTATCCTTTGGGAGCAAGCGGCCAGAAGATTCTTGGTCCATTCATTGATGTCCAGGGTGATTACAGCATAGCACCACGAAGAAGTGAGCAATTATAGCAACAGCAGCCTTTACAAGGCGATTATTGAGTCCGTGATGGAACGGCACCAATACGCTGAGCTATGTGGAGGCCGGGGTCATGTGTGCTTCCCAGCGTGATGTGCGCGGGAGGAATGGTACGGCGGCTGGCCTCCAACCTCGCGATGCATCCTGGACGCCTTGACACTTGAGGTAGCCAGTAGACGCCAACCAACGCGAACCCCAATCTCCTTTCAATTCGTCCAAAATTACGGCGCGGCCCCGTACAGGGATCCGTGGGGAAAACTCTGCAGCTCATGGTGAATGCTTGCCCAAGCTTGGCTCTCCCCCAGCTTTCAGTTTTCGCGCCTCCCCCAGCTCACACTTTGTGCACACACCCCATCGGACCATCAGGTCCCTCCTCTATCTCACCCGGACCACCAGTTGTGCTTCCCCTCTGGGTCATATTGCCGGCCGCACTACAATGCGCCGCGTTGCCTGGACACACACAAGAGTCACTGAAGCGCCCATGGCCTCGACACACCACGGATCGCCGTAAGTTAGGGCATCGTGGATGGTTGCCGCTCGACCCTGGAATGGAGCATCCGTTGTCCACCCACACGTTTTTAGAGCCGCGTTCCAGCTGTAAGTGCATCTGTGCCGAATCCCAGGAAAGTGTCTGCCATGAGCGGCCCATCACAGGGTCGTTTGAATCCTTCTAGAAGGATTGGACACGGAGGAGCCCCCGCTTCAGGCTTAGGCTGATGTGCACAATGTTACTGTACCCATGGACCAGAAGCCACCATGCTGCAGTATCACCAGTGCTGGGGTCAGTTAATAAAGCTGAGCGTTCCGCACTGCTCGAAACTGAAGGCATCCCCAGCTCTTTTGATCTTCTTTCCCCCCATAGCGGGTTACTCTTTTGTCTGAAGAGCCTCATCTTCAAGGCTTATCCTTTTTTGTAATCAGTCGATCCAACTACCAACATGCCTGGAGGAGGAACTGTTGCCGTCACCGGCACTACTGATGTCAATCGCGTCGAAGCCCCTGTAACCGTCAGGGCCTACCTCATCGTCGCTTTCGCGGCGTTTGGTGGTATCTTCTTTGGCTACGACACGGGATGGATGGGAGGTGTCCTCGGTATGGACTACTTCATCAACCAGTACACCAACGAGCAATACCCCGACAAGTTGTACCCCAACCTTTCCGCCGATGATCAGATCGTCAAGGATTACCGCAAATCTACCTTTGTTATCCCACAATGGCAACAATCCCTGACTACTTCTATCTTGTCCGCCGGTACTTTCTTTGGAGCTATCATTGCTGGTGATGTTGCCGACTTCATTGGTCGTCGCATGACTATCATCGTCGGATGCGTTGTTTTCTGCATTGGCGGTATTCTCGAGACCGCCTCCACTGGATTGAACGTCATGGTCGCTGGCCGTCTTATTGCTGGTGGCGGTGTTGGTTTCATCTCTGCCATTGTCATTCTGTAAGTTGTTTGTGAAAAAAACTTGAAGAAACGCGTTGCTAATCATGTACACTTTAGTTACATGTCTGAGATTGCTCCTCGCAAAGTTCGTGGTGCCGTCGTCGCTGGTTACCAGTTCTGCATTACCATCGGTATCCTGCTCGCCAACTGCGTCGTCTACGCTACCAAGGACCGCCGCGACACTGGCTCCTACCGTATTCCAATCGCCGTCCAATTCCTCTGGGCCCTCATCTTGGGTGGTGGTCTCGCCATTCTCCCAGAATCTCCCCGTTACTTTGTCAAGAAGGGAAAGCTTGACCAGGCTGCCAAAGCCCTCGCCCGCGTTCGTGGCCAGCCCGTCGACTCTGAGTACATCCAAGATGAACTTGCTGAAATCATTGCGAACCACGAATATGAGATGTCCATCATTCCCCAGACCAGCTACCTTGGCTCCTGGGCGGCCTGCTTCGAGGGCGGTCTCCGCAAGCCGTCTTCCAACCTCCGCCGTACACTCATGGGTATTGTCATGCAGATGATGCAGCAGCTTACCGGTATCAACTTCATCTTCTACTTTGGTACCGTTTTCTTCCAGCAGCTCGGCACCATCGACAACCCCTTCTTGATCTCCCTTGTTACCACCCTCGTCAATGTGCTCTCCACCCCTGCCTCCTTCGTCATGGTTGAGAAGATTGGTCGCCGAACTATTCTCATCTACGGTGCTGCCGCAATGGTTATTATGCAGTTCATCGTCGGCATCATTGGCGCCACTGCTGGAAAGGATGGCGGTGAGGACAACCCGGCCAACCCCAACGCTGTCAGGGCTATGATTGCATTCATTTGCTTGAACATTGCTTCATTCGCTACCACCTGGGGTCCTGCTGCCTGGATTGTCATTGGAGAAATCTTCCCCCTTACCATCCGCTCCCGCGGTGTTGGTCTCTCCACCGCCTCCAACTGGTTCTGGAACTGCATCATTGGTGTCATTACTCCCTACCTTGTTGCTGACCAGGCACACTCTGCTAAACTCGGTTCCAACGTGTTCTTCATGTGGGGCGGCCTCTGCTGCATCTCTTTCCTCTTCGTAAGTCCTCATCCCTCTTCACATGCCCCAAACCACCCTCAGCTCAACATCACCACTTGATTTCTATTCAATACTGACGGACGGAAGGCATTAATGGTGGTTCCCGAAACGAAAGGTTTAACTTTGGAGCAAGTAGACAAGATGATGGAGGAGAGTACACCATTCACATCCAGGAAATGGAAGCCCACGACCACCTTCGCCGCAGAGATGCATTTGGCGGAACAGAAGATCGAAGTCGCCGTAGACAATGTCGAGCCCAAGGTTTAAATCATATCCCATCATTCCTAGGTCTTTGTAGACTGCCTAGGTTTGTCTCAGGGCCTATGGGTGCAAGATAAGGGCTGGGTGGATACACAAATCTAAGGGGATGAGAGCGGGAGTCTAATGCTACAAATGCTACATTGAATGTGGTCTAGTAGAAACATAGTTACAAATATACCACTGGGCCAGCTAAGCTGGCTCTACTTAATATAAACGAAGTCGTCTGTGTCCTATACGTGTTCTACCTAAACACAGCCCAATCATGTTACTTTCGCACATTAAGCCTACCTAGGACATCCAGACGAAGATTTATGGTTTTTTGTGATTTTCTGCGGCATGGAACATAGTAATTGGGATGTGGTTGAGTTGAAGTTGTCCCACGAAGGGTGGAGGTCGAATCACGTGCGCCACACACGTGCGAACCTTATCTGCACGACCTCCCACAATTATACCAACTCGCACAAGGTCGCAACTTATAATCATGAAGCTCATATCAGATATTCAAAACCCAGCACAGTCCCCATGCGATATCGCCGGAATACATCGTGAAACCATAGCTATCACATATCAATAGTCTGCTCTTTGAACCACACATATATTTCACTTACATCTCCCAAGCAACCTCAACAGTGCCACATTCATTTCATTCCTCGACTTCATATCACGCCATATTTAGGAGCACTTATCAATACAAACACAATCAATATCCTCCCAACATGACATTGATCACAAATCATTCCACAATTAGCACCACTAAGACAGGTGTTCGGTCCGCCTCAAAATAGTGTTTCGCAGCATAGAAACGAAGCGACACTAGATCATTCTAGACCCAATCGACATGCCGCCCATCGTTACGTGGTTTTACATTAATGTCGTACAGATGAAGTCCGTTTCCGAGCGACGGAAAGTTGTGGTTAGACGTGTGGCACGTGGGCGGATGTTGAGGTCGGCGAAGACGGTCTGGTGGGTTTGCACTTGAGTGGACTTCGTGGTACAGTGGGATTATATGAAGATGAGGGGTTGCGTGGGTATCGGTGTGATTGTTGGGTAATATCGTATCCGGGATGGGAGCAAGTTGAAGAGAATTTATGCGCACAAAGATGCGTGTAGTCAGAAATAAGCCCATCCTACCGTACACTTGGGTAACAGTGCATATTAGTCACTACGAACAAATTATGTTGGGCTTGCGTTTCCGAGATCGCTATTAGAGATAGGTACAAACTTGAAAATGGAGTAATATGTATAGTATTTTTTGGCGATTTCATGCCCAATCAGATTTTCCCTCCGGTCCGATCCTGGAATACACATTAAGATTTGTAGAAGATGTATAGGATGAGTACAGTGATATCTTGCAGTGATTGAATAAATTATGCCTGCTTTGTCGCGTGATCACGATAACACGTGCATGTTACAGATCGGGACTAGGCGGAATAAGTGACAATCCCTCCACCCTACGTCCTTCGATATTCAAAGTTATCCAACTCCACAAAATTCATCATATTTCATCATGGCAGTAAGATCCCTCTTGCCCTTTTCAAGAGATCTCAGCTAACCCTTTTCTTCAGCGTGGTGAAACGGTCGTCATCGAAGCCTCCCCACCCTCCTACCCCGGCGGCTACGGAACCATCGAAGTACATCACCATCACCACCACTCGCTGCGCACACGTCGACGAAGTTCCCCCTGCTGCCGTGCGCTCCTGATATGCCTCCTTTTCATATTTATTATGGCTACTTTCAGCGCTGTATGCTTCGTTGCTTGGAATTTCTACAACCTGTCGGAATGCGAGAGGCAGAGGTTGCCTTGGGATAAGCCTTGCAAAGACTGGCTAGGGAAAGACTCATTTCCATGGCTCAGGTCTGGTTCTCCGAATTGAATGCGCAGTGGTAGCGGTCTAGATATGTTGTAAGGGATAGGCACTCGTATTCAACGGGACTGCAGGGACTATGGCGTCTCTGACGGGAAAAGGTTGTGGGTCTGACGCGTTCGGATTTTTTTTAGATACCCTTATATGATTGACACATTTTCACCTCATGATAAACGGTACATATGCGTGTCCTGATCGTTGACTCTCATTCGTCAGAGCAGTTTACCGGTGCTATTCAAAGGCTGTGGGATATGCTCTAGGAGTGAGATAGTTGGAAGAATGTCAAATAGTGGCTTCCAATCCTTGATCATGCTCCTTTCACAGAGTAAATATCCTACTTAGAAAGCGCTCTGGTTGTCCGTTTCACGTGGACAGTTTTTAGGTACTTCCTATATCGTGCGGCGTTTCTAATTATAGGAAACATCCAAGAAACATTTCGTGTAGAGTCTCGGGAGAACATCTCACATATTAAGTGCGATTATTCTTCGTAATTTCATATATACCATCGTTACAGAGAGGTCGTGAAGTAGACGCTTGGGACAGGTCACATTAGAGTAACTGAAAAGTAGCTTTCAGGGCAATCAAGTTGGGTCGGAGTGCCCCTCGTCTCCGATAAGCACGGATACCCCTCACCGGCACCAGATGTTAACGCGGCACGAGGCTTACCACATTGATACTTGTTGCCTGGACAGGACAAGAGCAAATGCTAAAGACTTTCCTCGACCCCCTGAGCTTATTTTCATCTGCTTTGTAGTGCTGCCTTGTTGCTCTGGTTATTCAACTTCGGTGCACCGCCACAGCACTACTGACACGCCAGCTCGTGAAAACGGTCTTATTCTTTACCTACTCACAATAGCCCCTCCAGATACACTCAATAGCCATGTCGGTTAAGCTTGAATTTCTTGGGCTACCACTTGTAGTCTTCCTCCTCATCCTCGATAGGGTGTGTCTTTCCTGGCGTCAGACTCTTCTTACCGCTAACACCATATCAGCTAGAAAGTGAAGATATTCGTAGGTTCCGTCTCGTCTCTCGAGCATGCAGACMCCTCTCCGAGCCAATACTCTTTCGAAAATCGATTCTGCACGGTCGTCATTCTGCAGTAGAAATCAATGATCATATCTGTAATCGGTTGTGTGATGCAGAAGATGGGCTCAGGCAATACATACGGCATCTTCAAATCGGTCCGTTCTGGAATGAGACCAAACGCCCTAACGAAGGGGTCCTCTTGAAAGTGCTTGATAGTATCGAGAATCTCCAAAACTTTTCGTAAGTATGATCCCACCATCTTCTTGCTGAATAGACGTTTTGATATGTGTTAGCTGGCATATGCGCACAGCGATGCCCCAAGCCGTGCTAGACGCACTACATACAAAATGGCCAGCTGTACGGCTCCATGTAGATAATCTTGATCGCAACACGATCGGACGTGCCTATATTCCTATGGATACAAAACTACTCTCATCACCGCAGCTCTACTCACTGAATTACATGGCATATGGTGCTTGGCTGTCACCAGCGCCTCATATCTATGAGTTCAGCTCCGAATTTGCTACGTTGAAAGACTGCCTTATTCAGGCTAAGGGATTGAAAAGGCTCCGCTTGGGGGTGGATAGTCAGAGTGGTACTAACGAAGAAAGCTGGAAAGTGGGACCTCGGAGCCTAGACTTTCAGCCAGGCGACAAGTTCCAAGCGCTGGAAGAACTCGCCTTTCGTTATGATTCTTACTCCCTACCCGAAAGCCACTGTAAGCAATGGCTCACTGTTATGGACTTCAGCCAGCTACGGCATCTGGATCTTAGCCATGGGGCTCCTCAGTACTTCTTTACTACATTCATCGGCCATCTCCCGCAACTCAAAACTTTGAGATTTGGGTGCTCCCTTCCGTCACGAATGGAACCTACATGGAATCCCCCTAATTTGGCGGTTATAAACCAGTTCTTGGATAGCATTGATGCATTGGAGGAATTGATTATAGAGCTTTACGATCACCAAGAGCTTGATAAACTCGAGGATAGCCTGCTGGAAAAGCATGGCAAGTCGTTGAAAAAGCTTCATATGGACTTTGGTAGCTCAGGAATTCCAGGATGGGGTTGGGAAGACGTACACAAATTACCGAAATTTTGCCCCATCTTACAGGATGTAGCATTGAGAATCGCACTGGAACCAAATGGCTTTGAAGTCCAAGAGTTGTGGGTAAGTTATTTCGCTACCCACCTACATAGTCTAAAGCCTTCTGTTGCTAATATTTTTGGTTTTTCACAGCCTGATCGGTCTATCCAAGAGCTTTGGAAGCTAGAACATCTTCGCAAGGCCACAATACAACTCGATCTCGAAGAATCTGACTATCAAATAGCACGAGACCGAGCAATATTCTTGTTCGATGAGCTGTTGAAGGGCAAGACAAGGACAATGATCGAGTCGGTAACGGTAAAATTCGTCACTTTTCGGGATATGACGAATAATAATGAATGGAACTTCCGCGTAATATCTTGCTCTGCGGAAGACGGCTTAGTAGTTGAGCATAGGTTTCCAAATCCGATCAATGTTCGGCTTTATGATTGATCGGACTTTGTTCAACGGTCATCTATCACATTAGAAATAGCTGCTTGAAGTTGGAAAAACATTGTTTTCACGAATGAGTACAATTCGACCTTGGGATTATCTACATGAGACCAAGAAACGCTAAAAATGCCCTGTGAAGCGTAAAGTACATTGAATGCATTTGCTCATGAAAACATCTTCACCGACCTCCCACGCCACCGAATCAAGAAATTATCCACAAAATTTCGTATCGTCCTCCCATTCTCACCTTTGCTTAGCACACTATACAAAGCATCTATCTCAACAGGTGGAAGTCCATCATCAATCTCAGTCAGATAGGCTATCAAGACCAGAGAAGGAAACATGGCACCGTGGACGCCGAACGATCCTGTATATGGATTCAAGAATGTAGGGATGATTTCGAGGATCTTGCCGCACATCTCGCGACATAGCATTCGAAGAATGGTTTGTTGTACGGGGTCGACTGTCACAGATTCGTCCATGGCGTTGTATAGTATGGAGTATAGGTATATGCCCATTGCGTAATAGTTTGCCATTGTGTGAGCGGAAACCAATGAGTCGATGATTAGCTTGGGTTGCATGGTATCTGGGAGGATTGGGGATGCACGTGGGGCGTGTTCTACACCCCATTGCTGCCATTCTTGCTCACAATAGGTGCATTTGTTGATAAGCTTCTGCCGGAGGATCTCTTTGGTCTGGAAATCGGTTGTGGCGCGCATGGTGTCGAGGTCGTGCAGCAGGCCGGGCAGCTCGGCGAAGGTGTCGCCTAAGAGGTCCTTGGCTTTCTTTGGATGAAATTTCCATGGTACTGTTTTCCATTCTTTTTCATTGAGTATTGTGGGTGTGCGTGATTCTAGGAATCCTGCTATCTGGGACGGATTTCAGTATTTCGTTCGCTGGGCTGGCTGGAGCATGGAAGTTACCCTAGTTCCTCTTCCATCAACGAAGAGTTGATGCGCAAGCCCGGAGGTGTATGCCTCCGGTCCTTGAGATGCTAGATATCCCACTTCGCCATGGATGTGGAGGTTCCAGTTCTTCACTTGATTTAGTCGATCCTTCTGGCTATGTCCGTAGAGAATCTATGCATGGCGCGATTAATTGCATGAATGGCAAACATTGCAGAAAGCTAATGCAACTCACCTCGTATAGGGATAGAAGCTTCACTGTAGCAAGGGTGTTCTCGCCGATCGAGTTGTCTCGACTTTGCAGTTGGGTAGCTAATGTAGCTATGGCGCTTCCATAAAGGCCTATGCCTTTCTCTATCATCCATGCCTTGTTGTCCTTCTGGCCAACGTTCGTTACTGCGAGAGCAAGAAGAATCTTCTTTAGCGAAAGTTGTTCATTGGCCTGGGCGAGTTCAGGCACCTTGCTCATCCATATACCGGTGGTGTAATTAGACGCCTCTGGGGGTAATGTTCTACCGTTGGGCAGGTACCAACTCCAAAACATACCCAGATATTTCTCATGGTAGGCGGATCTAGTAAATGTGTCTGCCAAGATAATTCCTTTTGATGGTTCTCCTTCCTGCACTTTTCGACGGCGGCGAGCTGGTCCGGTCTCGAGTGTCATGTTGACCCAGGCGGCTTCGCGTACGTAACCGCCGCATTTGAGCCCCAGCTTTTGACATTGTCCACAAACTGGGCGTTGGAAATCACACTATTAAATAACATAGTGTATCAGCTAAATTAATCATCGATAGTGTCCAGTCTGAGCGCTTCTACGAATAAATGGTTGATCAACGGAATGATGTACGTACCCCCTTTTTCCGACACCGGCAGGTGTTGCATCCCTTGGACGTTCCGGGCTTTCCAACCATCTCAACAGTATATAGATATTCAACGCTAAACTATGAGCCAGTGGCTATTCGAGCGCCAGATTAGGGCTTCAAGTGTTGCAAGTGGTGGGCGCACAGGATTTCCTCTTCAAGACCAGGCAGTATGCGGGGCGTCTCCCAAGATCATGGAATGAATGCGACCGTTTGTGGGGGTGACCTCGCAGGGTTTTAATGGAAAAATGGGAGGTATTACTGGTAGTCTCGAATGCAGGCGAAGCTCAGTGTCAGACAAGGCTTTGCCAAGGGCCTAAGATGCACGATTTGCATGGCAAAAGGGATTGCCTTCGTAAATGGTCTGCGCGCACCAATTAAGGGAACTAAACCCTAGCTCCATGTCTAGGTGAGCATCGGCTCTACAGATGTACAGGGTGTGCAAGGATCAGAATGTTCAGAGAGAGCTGGACTCAGCCATGTAAAGCCACTAAACTACATGAATGTGGTAATTAAATACGATTTTCGCTCCTCAGCCTCAGTCATGTTAGACCAAAGTTCGGATATATGATCCGGATCAACTTCAATTATTTTAGACCTTGCCGGATCGAAATACGTACAACGAAGCTTAAGGGAAAATACGTCACGTTCCTGTACTATGAATGTCCAAAAGTGTACGCTAAGGCAACCCAAGCATGTGGTGGGTGGAGGCATGATCAAATGTCCTTACAATCTATAGATCTAGACCCCTGGTTTTTTAAATAGAGACAAATACTGAAGTTATTAGATATTAATATTTACAAAAATGTCCTATTCCAAGCACTCAAACCAAGCCACTTGAAGTTCTCGTGTGGTCAGCAGGACTACGCCCTCCCCAAAGCTACCTTCCTCAGCCGTCGAAGTGTAACAGGCCCAACCAAACCGAACGCATGGGAGGGAACTTGGTATGCCTCCTCGAACATAGGAGGCTGTCCCAATGATTGGATCCAATCTGCGTTCGCCTTTACAGCATTAAATAAACTTGATGCCACCTCGATCCGGACATAATTATGCCCGAAACACAAGCAGTCCGTGATGTCAACAACAGCATTCGCTGTATCCACTGGCAGTTGAAGCTTATCATTGACCCAAACCCTCGCAGTGTTGAGAATGGGGCCTAGGTCCAGGAGCACAGAGAAGTTGTGGATTTTGTGCGAGTTGTTATCTGGTAATAAGAAGTCGGTCGTATAAATGCCTACGCCTGACACGTTTTGAAGGCTTTCAATCTTAGTCCAGTCTTGAAGAGTTTCTTGAGTACCAAGATCCAGGGTGTCTATGATCGAGTGCGAATGATTGGCCGCCATGTCTGGCACCCAGGATTCAATAGTAAGGTCCCAGGAGCCCAATTCAATTGGGGAGAGGTAGGTTGCGTCTACGTCACTCCCCAATTCCTTTTCAGAAGAGTCTGAAAGACTCAGTGTGGCTTTCTTATCATCGTCGATATAGGCTACTAATCCACCTTCCTCACTCCGTTCGACTTTTCTGACATTGTCCGAGTGAGATATGACGTGCAACTTCTCATCCCCATCGCAGGGACTGAATGCAATGATGGTAGTCTGCTCGCTCGAGAGGTCGATAGATAGGGATAAGCTATCACCTATCCGCTCATACACCGCAATCGCTATTTGTTGACCCGTCCAGGCATTAAGTGCATATGGTATCTTATCTTTATTCACGTCGAATGTCAACTTGAACGTATTGGACTCTCCTTTGTTGTAGAAGAAAATAAAGTCTTCCTTCCCCGTAGCCCGCCAGAAGGAATATAGCCCAGTGCTGTTAGAGGCTTCCACAACTACTCTGGGGTTGACACCGAGTTCTGAGAGGGTCTCTACAAGCGATTCAGATTCGTCGATAATCTTGACCTTTTCGTGATTCGAGAGGGAAGTAATGGTTTCGGACAGTGTTACGTCGCCTTCCGTACCAATCGTTTCGCTGGGAACGCTACCGATTACAACTATTTGGAGACCGTTGTTCGCAAATTCCAAGACCTTTGAAGCCGCTGCGGAGGAAATGAAAACATTGTTGTCGAAGATCATGGCACGATACGCGGGGCCATTCGGTGCTAAAACACCGTCTACCACCACTGCATCGTCCGAAGCTAGATTTGCTGATACTAGGTATTCATAGGAGTAACCTGTCGGAGTCAGCTATATGAGTACAATTTTCACTAATTAGCAATTTCCGTACCAGCAGATCTCAAATCTTCAGACTTATACAGATTGTCTATACCCCACGGTTCGTCATAGCTGTAAATGGCAACATCTCGTCGAGGTTTGCCCACCCGAAGCACAAGCTGATTCCTAGCAACAAAATTCATCGTATCATTGAAGTGGTTCCAATCCGGTCGCCGGGGTCCCCATGATTCCCCGAAAGCGTAACCAACAGGAGTAAATCCGGGCCATGTGGAGTGAAATTCCCCTCCGTATGCCATACCATGAATCTCCATTGAATTCACGCCTGCGGCAAATGCTTCTTTGAACAGCCCTAGCAGCTCACGGACAGACTGGCTGTACGCTCCATTCAAGGTAGCACCAATCTCACTTGAGACCATATTCCGGCCGCTAAGATGCGCTGCACCTACGAATTGGTTCATCATGTCGATTGTAGGAAATGCCAGCGACTCCGTCTCAGGGCAGCCCACGACAGGAACACTTGCAGCCTGCGCAGTTGGTCAAAAATCGTGTCATTATGTCGTTATGCAATGTCGAACTTACGATGTCCAGAGGTAAGTTATACGCTACCTGCTTAGAGTATTGCATCCCTAGAGATTGGGACCACTCCTCGATCCTCGCCAAGTACTCGCGATAGCCCTCGTTCAACGTCAGCCGGTAATCCTGAAGGTATTTGCTTTGTCCCGGGTTTTCGATATCGAGAACGAACGTCTTGTTGTAAGGGGGATACTCAGCCCTCAGAGTATTAGACTGATGGAACATGAGTGGAAGGTATTTTCTTGGATCGTAACCGCGGTTGGTTTGGAAGCGCTCGAGGAAATCATGCGACCACCAAAGAGCCGAAGACATCTCCATACTATCCTCCCAGCTGTTCTCTCCAACTTCCTGTAATAGCGCCTTGGACGCTTTGTCCAGGATATGATTTTCCCAGAAGTCGATGACCAATTGCGCTCCTGTTGCACTGAAGTGATCCGTGATCCATGATCCATTGCCAATGAGCTCTGATGCACCTTTGACGGCATCAACTGAGCGCTGATTCGTGAATCGCTCATAGACTGCGAATAAACTGTAGTTGCCATGATCGGATGGGGCCTCCCACTGTAGCCTTCCGTCAAGCACGGAGTTGGTAAGGTCTACCAAGGATTCTTCATTGAGAACCACGTCGACGAAGTCGTATTCTGGCTTCGGAGGATAGTCAAATGGTTGGGCTGTAGACGCATGTGCATGTTAGCCTCAGTGAAGGAACGATTGGCTAAAGCTCCAAACTTACAAGATTTGATTCCTCCCGCAACGACTGCAATAAGCTTGCTTGACCCCCACTCTTCATGATGATGCATGAATGGGGCGAGCTCAGAAAGATCAAAGTTGTAATGCGTGTTGGCTTTCGGAATTTCTCCGTCGAAAGTTTCACCGCCCTTCACTGTTGTCTCGCCCAAAACGAGCTGCTTTGCAAGTCCTATTGACGATGGTTCGGCCGGTGTTCCTTGGCCCTGGTTCGCGCCGATCGAAAAGTCGAAAACAAGTTCGTGATCGCGAGAAGCTTCTAAAGCGGCTAGGAAGAGCTCTGTGAGCTTCGGACTACCGAACCCGAACTCATCCCATGGAGGGAACTCGGGATGCCCACGACCGTAATTGTAGAATGGAAGCCATAGGACACCTCCGCCGCCGACATCTGCAATACTTTTAAGGTCCTCAACCATGTCGGCTTCGTCAATGCTGGCATCCGGAAACCTTTCGATGAGGTGTTAGCCACTATTCTGATACGAGTCTTAAGGGTGATTGAAAGACATACCAGTATCGAAATTTAGTACGGTATGCATTCGATGGAGAATGGAAATCTGCAAGTGGCTCTTTTGATGCTGCAGTGAGCCATGCTGACACCACAAGTCCAACAATGTACCGAGATGCAACCATCGTGAGTGGAACGAATGTATAATGTTATTCCGTACGAACTTATAGAAGTCACTCTTACAGATCAAAGTCGCGGATCTAGGTTGAACTTAAAGAGCAAATGACATTGCATTTGAGTCGATAAATTAGATTCGAGTGCCAACCTTTACGCCTAGGAGATTGCTCATGGATTCTGTGTTAGTACCTTACAACTTAGACTCCGCAAGAAGCAAAGTTGGCACTTTTGCGGTAAGCCATGCGGACTGCGCCACGGGTTTGACGGCAGGTTAGCTTCCGTATGGTATACTTGGGTTCCATGGTAGTACGGAGCAAAACTCCTTTGCAATTAGCGGGCGCACTGTTTGACTAAAACCACCGTTCAGCTGCCCCTTTCCTAAGCCTAATGGGTTACCATGGCAGGTGTCCATAAGATCAGGAATTTATGTTCTACTATACTCGTATACCAAGTCAAGGCTACAAGAGAGGGACCTGTCTCCACATGGCTTACCTAGGACGTGCGTAGGCGTCTTAGCTCCCTGTGGGGCTTACTCTCATTTCTGATTGGAGGGCGCACTCTTTTGCCAGAACAAATATTAAGCTAACTCGGTTCAAGCCTGCCAGGAACTAATCCGATCGTCACATAATTGCCCCGAGCGCCTGGATTTCAGTTCCTTAATTTTATAGTGGAGGCTCACGCAGTCAATATTGCTGTCAACAATATCTAAAGAAGAATAGGGTTTTACCCCTCTAGCTGCTTTTGCACCTAGACTTGCAAGGCTGCGGCTGACTACATCATTGGCATTCGAATGTGCTGGCCCACTGAGGCGGCCAATGCCACCAACCTCAGACGGCAAACGACTACCAATGTCTTTACCAGTCGGTGCATTACCCCCGGTGGAATGAATCCTGGAGATGAGGCTCATGATCTCCATTTGATTGGAGGATGCGCTTCAGGATTGAAATTGGCGCTGCAGAGCCTCGCCGACTGCGGGTGTCGCAGTTCTATACATAGAGTGGGAATGATTAGACTTGAAGAAATCAAGGGGCTGAGGTGCAAGCACCAGCAACTTGGCATTCGCTCTCTCTTTAGGTTACTGTCGGGATATGATTACCTTCTCATCGGTGATGGATTTGTAGGATAAGTATTTTGTTATAAAAGGACTTCTAACCACCCACGAACACCTCTTCTTTCATCTTCGTCACTCACTCTGAGTTAGTCTCGGTCTTTCTTTGATTTGTCTTTTCCATCCCTTTCCTCACCATAATGAAGATGTTTCTAGCAGCTTCTCTAACAGCTGCTGTCGGTGCTAATTGCCTTAACATTGAGAACCTGGTCACCTTCGGTGACAGCTTGACCGATGAAGGCCGTCTCAACTATTTGACCATGAATGGCGGAAATTTGCCTCCTGCAGGCGAACTTGTTGAATCAAACACAACTGCTAGTGGAGGCTTGTCATGGTCCCGCATAGTAGCCAATAAGATGGGAATCAACACTATCAACTATGCCGTCGGTGGTGCTACTTGCTCCAACAACATCACATCCCGAATATATCCACTCACCAACGAGTCTTTTCCATCAGTAATGGAGGATCAAATCCCTGCTTTCAAAGCCGATATTGAAGGTTTTGAGGAAAAGATCTATGGCAAACGTACTCCCGACAATACTGCATACGCTGTCTGGATCGGTGCAAATGACATGAGTGGATACTTCTACGATGCTTATACTCCTGGGAAGACTCTATCCGATTATGTGAACTGCGTTTGGAATGCATTCGACCAAATCTATGAACAAGGCGGGCGGAATCTTTACGTATTCAACCGCTTTCCGAACCACCACTCTCCATACTACAGGCCTATCGAGGAAGGCGGTGCAGACGACATATGGATGTGGCCCGACAAATCCGAATACAACCAAACACAATACAAACTCAAGTTGATGCAGTACTCAGTTCTTCTCAACACCGCTTTCGACTACGGCGCGCCGTTCCAGCTGCTTGTCGAGAAGCGCTGGCCAGAAGCGACTATGACTGTCTTTGACGCCTGGACCTTGATGGAAGATGTTATCGAGAACGCCGAGGAGAAGTACGCTAGCTACTTCGATGCGCCTATTGAAAAAGACAAGTTCTTTATGCATAGCACGCCTTCAGAGGATGGGCTAATGCTGGATTACTCGTACCCCTACGAACCTAATTTCAACGCTTCGCGCCCCAATGACTCCAAAGAGCTGGGTAAATATATCTGGTGGGATGAGATTCATCCCAGTGAGAACTTTCGTAAGTAACTCTCATCAATGAATAACGGAATCTTTACTAACTTTATTCGCTTAGTCGAGGTTGTCGCTGATGCTTTCATCGAGGCGCTTGCAGGAAAGTCCAAGTATACAACCACATACACGTCGACTAAATGAGTAATGATGAACGGATCAGAGTATGGACGGGAAACAAAGGGTCTTTCCTCTACAGCGTTTGACTGGGGTTGTGTTAGTATGTGGCACCTGAGACTGTATAATCGATTGCCTTCTCTTCTTCATTAGAATTTTGAATCATTAGCTTTGGAACCTAGAAGCTATTCTTTTAGCATTCAGAACTTGGTATGGCAATGGTCGAGATAGTGATCTAGATCATTGCCCATATGCATCCTATTGTTTATCTTCGTGCATTAGAGTTGAATAGGGCCACTCCTAGCTTCATTGGGCCATGCTCTCAACTAGGAATGAGATAAGCAGCATTACTACACGCTGTGACCAGCATCAATAAACCTGCCTTCCTTTTCCGTGCATTATTCCCGTTGCAGGATTCACTCCCACAGCGCATTGACAAAAGCTTAAGGACCCTAAATGGTCTATGCATCGGCTAAACATTCCTGCCCTCACAACGGACTATTGTTCCTTCGGACCCCAAAGGGAAGTGGAGGCCAGTACATTGCGAAACCTGTATGACTGAGACATATGAAACAAAGCCTCCTTCTACCACAAAGGGATCATTGAAGTATAATTCGTTTTTCATCTTCATTCCTTTCGTCATAAGGATGATTTCGGTATCGGTGTATCCGGGGGCTAGAAGTGAGCATAGGGTAATATCCATACGGAGATAGCGATACTTTGAGAGTCGAGGGTGCTTTCAATAATGATAATCTATATGATTAGATTAACTTTGTGTCTAGTAACATCAACTCCTTTTTCGGTCTTTTGGCACTGCTTTCGGAGTCATTGACATCCACATTTTCAAGACGTTAAGCATAGGGGCTGGACTGGCCTAGATCCAGAAGGGGGAGTCCCTTCCTGGATAGAGCCTACATTCCTACAAGACGTACTGAAACGAGAGAATGCATGGCAGCATGGGGAGATTTGATCGTATGCTACTGCTAAAGAGCGCACCCACTGCTAGGTGGTAAATATGAATATGGCTCTGAAATTTGTCTGGTAGCACTCTCACACTCGCTATTACGTTACGTTTCCTAGTAATTAGTGCCCATCATCAGAACAACTTATACATCGAATCATACATCCATCCCATAAATTATTTGGGAATCGGTTGCCACAAACCCATCGCTGCCACTTCACGGCGTGACCAAGTGAACAGTACATCAATATATTCGATTCTTTCCATCATTTCCTTCAGTCGTCGTTTAACAAATCGCTAATCTGAATTCTTCTATAGTCGTTCAATGAATCACCAATCCGTACCCTTCTGCATTCCGGGATCGTAGGAGGGGTAGGATAAGGGGGAGTTGTAAGAGTAGGAGTTGAAAGCGAAGGCGATGACTGTGGGGGTGGCGGCGGCTCGGGCTCCTTAGCATAAGCCTCGTAATCAAATATCTCGTCGAAATATGTACGCCCACGACTCCCCAAGCCCGTGTCCTACCACAAGACCTTCCGATATTCATTCCTGACGATCAAACTCATCTTGTCGATGAATGTCTGCTCAGATATTTGTTCCCACTCCTCCTTTGTGAACTCTTCAAGCTCGACGAATATCTTGGAGCGTAAAGTTTGGAGGAACCGGCTGTGTTGAGGCCATTGTTCTCTCACAGTCGCGGCATCGAGAAGCGCGGAATCATCGCCTGACCGGTTCTCCGGACGTGTCAACCACTCCCAGACCAAGTATTCACCCACGGCGAACTTTGGAATCCAAGAGAGGCTCCAATCTTCATCTCTCTGCTGATGTTGATGTGTTCGAAGGGACTGGTACAGTAGAAGGTAGTGGGTCTGTGACTCGTGAAGGATACTAAACTTATCGAAGTCGATATAATCAGGCCCAGTCCAGCCTGGAGGACCGCGCCAGTCTGGGTTGTCAAGCAAGGTATTGAAGTAAGAATTTTCGGGGTGAGGCTTGGAAATACTACTTTCTGCAAAGGCCTCAGATCTCAGGGACTCTCGAGCTGTCGTAGCGTCGTCTTCGTCTGTGTTCCCTTGTGGAGGTTGTTCTGAAGGCGGTTTCTGATAAAGTTCCTGGTGCATGTCCGTCAAGTCTTCTGAGAATCTCATATGGAGTATCAGTGCATTGGGTAACAATGATGAAATCATTTCAAAATAGACTTCGTAATATGCCCGAGCGTATGTTGGCATTCGGAAACACATGGAAACTCATGATCGAAACGTCTCACGGAAGATGAGGAAGTGGCGACAAGCATAGTTGTGATTTTCGGAAGTTACGATCGGCCGATGAGCAAAACTACAGCACCGTCCCAACATTCGACGAGGCTAGATCGTGCCTTATTCATAACTTGTGCGTAGTCTGCAAAGTCATTCGAATATTAACAGCTCTTCAAGAGCAACTTTACAGGTGAATCACCCGTGGTTAGGGCGACATCATAGGCGAGAAAGGAGATGAAGATGCTGGTCGCGAAGCATATGAGCGGACTGACCGAAAGCAAAGTAAGTGCCCATTACAGGTATCGGAGAGCCCAAATGCGGCCCCAAAGTGACAAAGTGAAATGGAAACAGGAAGGTGTTTACCAATAGATCTGCTGGAAGGCTTGCCAAAGAAGGTCCTTCCGAATGAATGCGGCACAAATTTGACGGTATACCTAAATCAACTGTAGGGAGGAGGCGAGAGATATGATTCCGATTGGTAGACGGATACATTGAGTTGTATTAGGACGAAGAGTGGTACGTTTCTGAGACGTTCATGCAACGAGGCTGCTTGTTCGATACAGGGTGTCTATTTCTGTAATCTGCATTGTGTGTCACAGTGCAATCATTGAGTGGGATTCCTCCGGATTGTGGGGTTGCTTTGTTACGGCCATCGTCCACAGAGCTTGGGGGAAATAAATCATTGGTCGGTTCGCAATGTTGTTTGGAAGCTCATTGGTCAGTTGGCACCGTTGGCTGAGATTCTGTTCGTGATATCCTTGGCGTTCGTCAGACTTGGACAACGTGTGAAAGCCGTTCTTGACATGAGGAGGCATTGTGTTTTCCGAGACAAGCAAGAACCGAGTAATTTGGGGTCTAGAAATGACACGCTGCACGCGAGTGGCTCATGGCATATGATCCATATCCAAACACATATTGATTCTTCCCCTGGCGGATTAATTAATTCTTATTTGCCTAGTATTCGAATGAGGACTTGATATCATCGATTGAATATCGGGAATCCAACGTGTTGGCTTACATCATTCCTGTCACGCGCACGGTCGGCTATCTCTTCAAATAGTCTCAGATGGTAGGAAGCGTTTCCTAATCGGCTTTGCATTGAGATCCACGCCTTTTCAAACACTGACTGATTTCACCGATGATTTGGGTGATTTGGAATGGAGTTAGCCCAATCGGCGAGGGAGCGCGAGGAGAATACGATCAAGCTAGATGGAAAGGAGGAGGACGAATGCTGTGACACTTGGCAGACCCGTGTGAAAATGGACGTTTTTTGCGTTTGGGCAACCACAAGGCAACATCCGAGCTTTGAGATACTCCATGGGCGTAAAGTGTATACACGAGCATCAGCGTCTACCGGGCGTCTGTGATATGTCAAACGTACCTGTTCGTGTTTCGAAACTGGGTAGGGCTCGGTCATTACCGAGGAACCATGAATCCTGAAGGAAGCAAGTTTGAGATCCTCAATTACTCGCGTATCGCTTGACGTGCCACGACCGCATAGTCTATCTCAACGCTTTCAGCCTCTTTGCTCACCTCACCACACCACAATCATCGTGCGATCCTGAGGATTTTTGCTAGACATACGCTTGAATATTGAATCCGAAAATTGAGCTTGCTGCCGACTGGTGACGGAAGGAATCTGCCTCGGGGCTGAAGAGCACTCCCCTAAAGGGTATCGTGCACGTTTCACGTCTCGCCCACAGCCACCGCGCTAAACTTGATTTCCTTGATCAAATATACATGGCACGTGCACGACTCCCTATCCGGGAATCTGGCGAGCCTGTCTTCCCATCTCTGGCATTATCCGCGCGACTGTTGCCCCGAAAGCTTCCGTATTCAGATCGATGGGGCTGTTATATGTCATCAGAGGATACTCCGTAAGCGAACAGCAGTACGAAGGGGGGCTAGCATACACATGCTTAGCTATCAGGTTTGGTAAAGATAGTATGTCCAGTGTGTATAAACGGGCGCACTCTAGGCTTGATTTTCGATAAACGGACTAACAACCGGAAAGTGGACCACGCCGAGTAATCAGAACGGTTATCACAACGTCTCAACGGAGTCCCACTCCGCGGGATGTGCATTCGTCCAGAGTGGCTTTGCCTGCTGCGCATGCTTCTGAGACCACCCTTACCCAGTTGTTGATCTTGAGGCTCAATAATCATCCTTCTTCCTTCGCCGTACACTCTAAATCCTTGTCCCGCGTCATCCTACCTCGGCTACTCCAACCCTGACGTGCAACTCTTAGACTACAAATCCAATCAGGAATTTTCCCTACCATATGTCCAAGGCTTTAGCTTTTCGTTGGCCATCATCGAAAACTCCAAGCGCCGGGTCCGACTTAGGCAAGCCATCTCTGTCAAGATGTTTTACTTTGGGGTGAATTTCCATCTCCGGATCACGAGCTCTATCGAGGGCGGTGACGAGATCCTCGACAGCTTGTACTTCCTTGGGAGATGCCGCGTGATTATATAAATCTCAGGGGAACGCTTCAAGATACCTCCCCTCCAGACCAACAACACGAGTACATTCCGATGTCATTCTCTTTTTTGAGTCTTGTATATTTGCTCAATTAATTCCAGCGGAGCTTGGAAAACCACGCCACTCGTTTTTGAGCATAGCGCATCCTCCAATTACGGGACCCCAAAATACGGGCACTTGCCTCCGCCACAACCATCAAAGACCAAGTAACGGTCTTCAAGGTCTCCGGTCTCCGATTATTGAGCTGTGTTGCTTTCGGTGCTACAAGAGAATCATCAAATAAAGAAGGTGAAATCCCTGCCAAAGTCTGTATACTTTCAAGCCATGTCCGATCGCAACAACGCCCCAGGGTGGCCTTCTACACCATCTACCACAGCATCACCATCTCAAGGCTCTTATACTACCACTTCACAACCATCCTCTCAGCAGTACTCCCAATCTCAGCAACCATCTTACGGGCTGTACTCCCAGTATCAGCCACCTCCACAATTCCCACCAGCGTTCCAGCCCCGGAGCCAAGGCAGCAATTCCCAAAACCAAATGCCAGAGTTCCACCACTAT
This sequence comes from Nigrograna mackinnonii, assembly GCA_001007845.1. Classification (NCBI taxonomy): domain Eukaryota; kingdom Fungi; phylum Ascomycota; class Dothideomycetes; order Pleosporales; family Nigrogranaceae; genus Nigrograna; species Nigrograna mackinnonii. The sequence continues at coordinate 51,710 of JGVQ01000029.1, read as the reverse complement.
CAGCCCCCACAACGCCAAAGCACTTCGGCTACCCGCAATCAGGTTACGGCCCCGTTTCAGGTCCCTAGAATGCCACACCCTTGGCCCTTCCCCGAGGGACATCAGAAATCACCAACAAGCGGAAGCAGCGTGCCGATCGACCCGCAGCTGTACAGTCGGAGAAGCACTGGAAGTGGGAAAGGATCGAAATCACCTGGCGAATGGCCGTCGAGCAGTAGTGGGCAGTGAAGTGGCTGGCTGAGCCAGCAATGCAGACCCAAGTAATATTAAGACTGCAAAAATGTTGGATGACTAACGTTGGATGAACGCTGGGAAAGTCGTTACTGGAGTTGGAATGTAAACTCGGGATCTAGACCTTGGGGAGTTTTTAGAATGGACGTTTCTTTAAGCTTGGATTCGAAGTGGGGTGGATAAGGGGGGCCTTTCTATCATCTCGGTACATAGCGCTAATAATAGCCTTTTTCTTCTTTCGAGTCTTGCAGGCCCTAGCGGTTCCGAGATGTTGGATAGTGGATACTTGATGCCAATTATGACTTCCTTCCTTTACCGTCTTTTTGGTCATCGTCGGCATCTGGAGGAAATTGAATGCCCATCAAGCCCATCAGATTTCCTGCTGGACCCGCCATTCCTACCTGTCCCTTGAAACTCTTCAGCATGTTGTCTGCTAGATTGTAGTCGTCATCTAAAAGACCCTCATCATCACCTTCATCTTCTTCGGGAAGCTCTTCAAGTTTCGCTTTTCCTTTCCCTTTGAGGTCCCTGCTCGATAATGTTTTTTTGGATGTCTTCTGCTCCTGTGCATTCAGATTCAATGCACCATGACTGAACAGTTCAGCTTCCATCAATTTGGACAATTTCTCAATCTCCTCATCCTCTTCTTGATCGGCCTCCTCTGTGCGTGCAAGTTCACGCGCATCATCTGTGAGTGCTGACTTCTCGGCACTTGAAAGCGCCATGAACTTCTCAAATGCCTTTTCGTACTCCGCATATTCAGCATCCGCATATTGATCGTCAGCCTCTTCATCCTCATCACTATCTTCTGGATCATCCCATCCGCGAGGTTCATCTGAATCGTCATCCATGTCCATGGGATCCAGGCCGCCCGCACCTTCAATACCAGCGTCGTCATCGTCCATGAACGCGGTAAACCTTTCCACCATCTTGCGCAAATTGTCCTGAGCGGATTTGTCACCAAAGCCGCCTGTTCCTGCTCCTTTTCCGGAAAGTTCACGCTCAAACTCAGAGTAGTCGATATTCAGCCACCCCTCATCATCTTCTTGGTTCGGCCAATTTGCGATTTCTTTGTCGGTAGGTAAAGAATCGTCTCCGGAATCGAGATCCTCTAGAAGTAGCTTGATCCCTCTCACTGACTTCTTATCGAAGTATATTTTATGCTGCACCAGCATCTCCATGCCTGCTGCAATCTTGATACCAAGCTCAGCTTTGTCCGTACTTATGCCCTTTTGAGTCAGACTCTGTAATGCCTCCCCCCAGACGTTGGGAGGAACCCAATTTTGACCAAGAAGTTGTGCATACAGGACTTTAGTGAAACGAACGCTAACCTCGACGAAATCCTTGGGATCGAAGACCAATGGGGTTTTGGACTTGTCCGGTTGCAAAATGCGGAGTGAAATTGGATCGCGTATGTAGAACGCTTCGACAACCGGAGCAATGTAGGACGGGTTTGAATGAAGTATATGAGCAACTTTCCGTGGTAACGGAAGTGTGGAGTGATGCTGGTTCTCCGAGATTGCGGCAGGGTAACCTTTGAGTCGGTGGAAAGCTTCCTCATTAACTTTAGAAAAATATTGCAATCTCGCCGGAGTATCTTTGATGATTGAAATAGCTTCATCGAGTTTGAGAGATTTGGGTGCCTCTTCCTTCGATAAGGGTATGGTCAGCACGCGGTGGCCGTTGATCCAACATCGGTTCTCGGCAACTTCTGGGTTCAGCCAATTCGGCAAAGCATTCGCAGCTTCGATGAGTAAGAATTCTCCGTCTGTGTCGTAGATTCTGATCCATGCATCTTTAAATTCCTTGCTCAGCTCACGGAGAAAGTATACGATGAGCCATTCATCGGCCACGCTATCTCCATAATTTGTCGAGCCTTTAAGGAGCCATCTGCCTTCTTCCCGAATGAGATCTAAGCTCATCGAGTCCCGTTGCCAGATATACTCCTTGAGAAACTTCTTCTCGAGAGAAGATAGGGCGCGCTGAAAAGCTTGAAGGCGCTCCCGAGTCTGCACGTCGGAAAGCTTGGAGTCGATGACGAACACCATGTACTCTACCACATCTTCGGGCAACCTCTTTGGAAAACCATCGAAACCCTCGCCAAACCATTTGAAGTCATCTTGCGGTAAGGCCTCCATTTCTGCCCAATTACTCTTCTACGACGGGAAGATTGAATTTGCTTCAGCTGTGGGACCTGTAACACGGTGAAAGGCTCGGGAATTGTGTTAAGAACCCTTGGTAAAAATACGGCCCCTTCAAATAATCAAATGTCTCTCACAATCAGGAGAAGTTTGAACTGAGGCCGGTGGCACTTGGATGGTAGAAATGTTGCAAGGTTGCCACGGCTTGGCGCACGTGAGAGCCCGATTTTCGCGCTTGCCGAGAAAGTACTAGCGCAGATCCACTTACTTGCCGCTTAGCGCATGTAAACAACGCGACTGTCAACATTGAATCGTCCCCAAACAAAACCTCCTACAGAGGCAGGTTCTCGAGTTTGCTTTTTATTTCTTTCGCTCATGCATTCAAAAGTCTAATTATACCCATAATGGCGCACAACTTCTTCGACACGCCTCGAACGGAGGCTGGTGACATGACACGAATGAACGATACCCAAGCGGACATCGATTTCAGCATGGAACAATCCTTTATACCTCCAGAAGGAAAAGACAACCTATTTAAACAGATGCGTGGTGCACGAGCGCAGACAAATGCAACACCTCGAAATCCATTGGCGGCCCTCCGCAACCCAAACGCAAAGAACGAGTTCACACCGATGCTCAAAAGTGCCACAGCAAATCGGACACGACAAGTAAATGGCTTACTAAACGACAAGATCGCTACTCCTGCTGCTTTGAAGCCTGGGTTTGAACTTGGAGGAACACCATTACCCGAGGCGAGCACGTTTGACGCGATGAACTCAAGCTCATTCAGCGAATCTGCTATCGACGGACGAACACCACTCCCAGAGGCTGCCAGTTCAAGCGCAATGAGTACACCGATGGCTTTGCCCCGGAGAGGACAGGGGGAAATGGATGGGCAGAATGGCAATGTCCTCACTTTGCGGGAGCAAGAAGCTGTACGTCCCAACCGCTGTAGCTGGTCACTGTGACTGGATACAATACTGACACAAGAGCAGCGCTTAGAACAAATTGATAAAGAGAACTTTGGACTCAAATTGAAAATCCACTTCCTCGAAGAGAATTTGCGCATGACTGCCCCCGATTTCAACAGAGACGCCCTCGCCGAGAACATAAATTTGAAGACGGAGAAGGTGCAGATGACACGCGATATTCACAAATACACTAAGAGCTTGAAGAATGCGGAGAAGGAGCTCGAGACATATCGACAGCAATTGAGAGATTATGCGGAAAAGGTGAAGCGAAGACACGCCGACGAAGGGATGCGGGAGGAAATGGACGAGCTGAGGCAACTCGCAGAAGAGCGTGGCGCCGAAATCGAAGAACTCCAAGCCAAGCTTGAGGAAGCGCGAGATACCGAACAGGAGCTGGAGCAGGCGAATGCAGAGCTCGCAGCTGCCCAAGACGAGGTGAAACGAAGAGACCAGCTGTTGGATGAACATGAGGAGAAAATTGAGGGTCTCGAGGAGAAGCTAAATTCTGCCCAAGGGACCCAAGATGATGACCTGGAAGAAAAAACTCGGCAAATAGAAGAGCAGGCTGAGAAGATTGAAGATCTGGAAGAGCAGCTTCGTTCTTTTAAAAAATCAAAGGATGCAGAGATTGATGCCTTGCAGGACAAGCTTGATTCGGCATCGGAAGACAAAGGTCAAGAGGTTCGAAATCTAGAAGAGCAGCTCGACCAGTTAGAGGCACAGCTTGAAGAGGCCGAAGCCCAGAAAAACACTGAACTCTCTGCTCTGGAGGACCGCCTGCGAACCATGGAGCGGGAAAAGGATATGGAAATCAAAGCACTCCAGCGACAGGTCCAGGCTATTAAAAATGAGAGAAATGATGAGCTCGACGCATTACGGGATCGACTACAGCTTGCTGAATCCCAGGGAGACAACCAAGTTCAACTCGCGCAGCAATCTGCTAATGATGCGCGCCAAAAAGTCTTGGATGTGACCCGAGAGAAGGGTGTCGAGATTGAGCTATTACAGTCCAGGGTAGACGCCGCAGAAGCAAAGGCTGATGAGCTAGATGACTGCAGACAACGTCTACAAGATGCACAGCAACAACTCACACGCGTACAGAGCAGTTGCTCGTCATTTGAAGAACAGGTGCAGCAACTCAGAAGAACGATCAGTTCCAAGGATCGCGAGCTTCATAGTCTAGAAAACCTCAGAAGGGAGCGGGACGATGCTACCCAGGAGATCAACGGACTCCGCTCTGCGATGACAAACAAGGATACCCAGATCGAGGCGCTTCAGAAAGTGACTCGTGAACGCGACAATCTTTCGCGAGAGCTGAGTAACCTCCAAGCATCTCTTCAAGCACGCGAGCATGACGTTCTCGCCCTTCAAAAGAAGATTGACTCCCACGAGAGTGCGTTCGAAGAGATGAAGAAACTCAAGACTGATCTAAGCAACCGCACTAGAGACCTAGAAACTTCTCGCAAGACTATAGAAGAACGGGATGCCGAGCTAGAAGCTTTGCGGAGTCATGCAGACGAGCCCGACACCCAGCTCGACGTGATGCAAGATCTTGTTCGCAGGCGTGATGACGAGCTAGAAAATCTTCGGGAAGAAGTCAATACGCAAAAGAGCGACGCGGAATCCCTGCAGCGCCTCGCGCAAGAGCGGCTGGAGGCCTTGGAAAAGCTGAAGGACGAGATGCGTCGCGCAAGACAAGAGCTTGAAGATGAGATTGAGGTTTTGCAGGAAGATGCAGACGAGGCAACCGAGGAGAAAGCTTCATTGGAGCAGAAGATCCTCGTGCTTGAGAAAGAAGTCCAAGCATCATACGATCTACAATCGAAATCTTCCGCTTTGGAGTCAGATCTGAGGAGGGCTGATCGCGAAAAAGCTCAGTTGAATTCCAGGATTGGAAGTCTGGAGACCGATCTCAACGTTGCTGACCTGGACCGCGAGGATCTCCGGTCACGACTCGAAAGCTTGTCCAAAGACCTGCAGCAAGCGCGTCAGTCATCGATTGGTGGGGTTGGAGCAAATGAACGCCACGAACTGCATGATTTGCTCAAGAAGGCTAAGTTGGAAGCTGAGGATCTCTCAATCCAGGTTTCCAAATTAGAACAAGAGCGTCTCGAGCTGGAACGTCGCCAGCGTAGCGAAATTCGCGAGCGTGATGCAAAGCTTCGAAATGTTCAATCCGAACTGGATAGCCTGCAGTTCCAACTCTCCGAGAAGGAAGGGGAGCTCGAGGCTATGCAGGGCACCATGAAACAAAAGATAAGCCCGGGAACGCACGATCGCACAGCTAGGCAGTACCAGACTGAGCTCAGAGCGCTTCAAGAATCCCTGCGGAAAAAGGCATTGGAAGCCGAGGATCTCCAGATCCAACTGGAGGAGCGGGATGTCCAATTACGAGATCTCAACTTGCAGACCAAGCAGTCGCTTCGGGAGAAGGAAAAACAACTGCGCAGCCTCCAATCATCTGTCGAAACGTCCCGCAAAGCAGCACAGCATGAGCACACCGGCGAAGTTCTAGATCTTAGGCAGCAAGTCATGGACAAGGACAAGCGGCACGTCAAGGAGCTCCAAGGCCTTGCTAAGCAGATCCAGTATCTCCGCGCAAAGTGCTTGAGAGAGGAAGGCTTATCTGAATCCCTGCGATACCAGAAGAGGTTCTGCCTTATGATGATCCAGGTCTATGATCAATGGTATGCAATTACCCATGTCTCCATGAAAATTCCACGACTGACTATTGGTACAGTAACAAGGAAGATCTCAAGCTTATCCAAGAGATTGGCATCACGCCCGACATCTCCTATCATACGCGTAGGCCTGGTCTGAGAGCCGCGGGGTTTGCAGTTATTGCCCTCCTGAGGATGAAGAAAATGAGCGATGACTGGGCCGTGCAGAAGAAAGTACATGCACAGCTGGTAAACAAGCTAGAGGCCATGAGACGCCGAAGTGGACGGACGGCGGGGAAACCCGGAGTTTCTGTGAGATGAAGTAAGTAAGATGCAAGCAAGCATATTGATATCATTATTTCTCATGGTTATTGGTGTTGGTAGCGTGGCGTTTTTTCTCAATCCTGGCAGGGTTGGTATCGGGTACGGTTAATGCGAATAGGCATAGCATGCATGCATACATGGGCACAAGTTACAGCTCGAGCATAGCGATAGCGTTTGCGCCCACATTGATGATGAGAAATTGAACGAATTGAAATTTGCATTCCCGAATCGTACACTTTTACCTTTCTGACCATGCAGCTGTGTACTGTACAGTGTTGTTCGGAGTTCTGATTCCTATTCCTGTTCCTGTTCCCCTTGCTTGTCTTTGTTTATCCAGTGCTGGTGTTGTAATTCCCATTCCTAGTTCCATTCCCATTGCTAGTACCTATTGAATCGCTCATTCTCCAAATCTAAATCGCACCATAAACGCCCCCTTCCTTCCAACCCAACCCATCTACCCACCCACCCCCCTACTCTCAAGCCAAACATCCAACGTCCCCACATTCAACGTAAAACAATCCCGACTCTCCTCCCTAACACTCCACCCGGTCTCCCCCTCCGCAAACCTCATTTCAAACCTACGAATCAGATTACCGACCACGGCGCGCATTTCCATAATCGCTAGTTTTTGACCTACGCAGTTGTAGGCCCCGGTTCCGAAGGTCAGGAAGGCGCGTTTGTCTGTTATTAGATTGTTGGTCCGGGGTGGGAATGGGGTGGAAGGGGGAAACCAGCGTTCGGGGATAAAGCTCAACGGTTGGGGGAAATAGCGGGAGTCGCGTTGGATGGTGTGGATGGGCATCCAGATTAGCGTTTCTCCTGGGATGTAGGTTTGGTCTGGGAGGATGATGCCTTCGCGTGGGGTTTCGCGTTGGACGCCGCTGGGGACCTGTATGTTGGGTTGGAGCGGTTAGTGATGGGGCTATGAAACTGGTGTTGGAGTTGGAGTGGGGAGTAGGATTGCGGCGTGGTTTGGATTGATATCGCGTGGTAGCGGCTGGTGCAGGTGCCGAAGTGCGGGGCGGATTTGTTGGTGAGGTCGTGCGGGTTTGGTTGGGCATTGGATTGGGAGGGTGGTTCGTTTAGGTAAAAAAGTGCACTTACAGCAGGATGGAGGCGCAGCGTCTCGTGAATTACTCCGTCTAGATATGGACAATTGGTAAGGTCTTCGGCGCTTAGAAAGGCTTTGCCTGGGGCGATCTTGTCCACCTCCTCTCGAAGTTTGGTCTGGATTGAGAGGTCTTTGCAGAGCTCGTAGCAAAGCCAGACCAGGGTTGCTCCGGTTGTGTCGCTGTTGGTGGTTAGTTTTGGTGACGGGCTGTGAAGGAGTGCAGTGAATGAGCCCACGTACCTTCCGGCAACCATCATGAGACGAGCATCGGCATTCAGATTGGGTGGAATCTCATCATCTTCTGGGTTCATGATGAAGCTGAACAAATCCTTCTCTTTCGGATTGGTCTGAATCGTTCACTGTCAGTGTCCCGTGGCCAGAATCCATCATTAGTGATCGAAATCCTACCTGCTTCCTTTCTCTGAGCACTTTACTTGCCCAAGCCATCATCTCGAGCATGTCTGACGTTCCGATGGTTGTCCGTGTGACCAGTCCCACAATCCAACCAAGGTGGGCGAAGATGCTCCCCAGTGCCATGCTTTCATGCAGCTTCTTGATGAGTATATCCTCTTTCCCTTTTGAGATCATGTCAAAGCTCCGGTTGAAGCCAATGTCGGCCATGACATCAAAACTGTAGAAATCTATCCAGTTAGAGATACGGACTGATGGCTGACGGGCGTTCTCCTCCAACTTGGTCATCAATGCCAGAGTGTGGCGATTGATCCTAGGTTCGTATTCGCGAAGTGACTTTGCATTGAAGGCGAGATCCCAGGCTCTACGGCGATCTCGATGCTCTTTTTTGTCGCGTGTTCCGTTCAAAGCAAGTCCTTCGAGATGAGCCAGTGTCGAATACCATGGCCCCTTCGTACACTTAGTCGAGGGACCATGGATAAGTGAGATGGCCTCTACGCTGGCGATGCTAAGTTCGCGGGGTCCTGTACGGATGATATCGGAATTGTATTTCTGGTGTAACCTTTCGATTTCATTGTAATACTGGTTCTTAGGGAGAACATATGCCAAACTGAAGAACTTAGATAGTCGAAGGGGAACTGGTCCAGGAAACTAGCATTGACTGTGAGTTCTGAGAAAATAAACGTCGCAAGATCTGGCACACCTGTCCCAATCGGTGAAAGAAGGCCCGGTATACGAGAATACTGGTTATCAAGGTACCAAAGTATACAGAACCTCCCAAGGTAACGACCTGTATCGCGTCTGCTGTTGAGTGAACATCCGGATCTTCCGCACGCTCAAGGTATGCAGCGCCGGTAAATCCAACGATCCAAATTGAGAGAAGTATATGCGCCTTGTAGTCCCATTCTCCCCGATTAAGGATGAAGTGGGAGAAGAGCCCAAGACCGACCGCCAGTGGCTTGTTGCGGATGAGATGGTGCCATTGAGTATAATCTAGTAATAAAGCCATGTGTATGTCAGGTGAAAGAATTCATTGAACAAGCTGCGACTGAAGAAATGTTATGGTGAAAGAAATACCAAGATTTCGGTCCTGGTAAAGGGTAATTCGATTAATATAGGCGGTGGCCAGGGTGCCCCATATGATTAATCCCTGATATAATAGGGCGCTCTTGGCGAATCTAAGAACGGGAAGCGGAGCAGCAGCAGGCATGGCAGCAGGCTGAAGACAGCGAGGAATGGTGTTAAAAGGGCCAGCTGTATGTGGAGGAGTGGGCGCGGGAGAGGGTGGAAAGGTTGAAACGGTTGCACCGAATGGACAGAAATCCAGCGACTACCTAAAGCAGTTAGGCAAGGCAGGGTCGACAAATCCCCAACGACGACTGGTCAGCCCTAGAAATACCAAAACAAATTATGAGCGAGGGATCATCAATACGAAAATCTTAACAGCCGATAGCCCTTGCGCCATCAGTATGCAGCAGGGTTGGGCAATCGTGGCCCTGGCTCATGGCTCTGGCTCTGGCACTGCATTGGCACTAACCTCTGGCAACTGGCTCCTCTTTTCCCATGCATTCCCTTCCCCTTCCCGTGCTCCCCCAAAAGCCGACGACCTCCACTCCACCACCTGTTCTCGGGAATATCTCAGCCATTCAAGCACTACCACCTAAGCATCCCTTCGCTGTCATTCTATACCATAAAAACCCTCATTTTTGCGAAGAGTGACCTGTTACACCACCCTAGTGTGGGCTGCCTGACCTTGGCTCCCGCATCAACGTCTGAAGTATCGAGTACCGTTAATTCATCATGCTTTATGGTAGCTGGGAGAACACCTAGCCATGCAATTGTACTGCCTTCCCAATATGGTTGCGCACTTGGTGCGAGCTGCCACCACGCCTAAATGCTATTGCCCACCCAATAACTCGTATCGCACAGTCACCATTTCAAAAGACCATGTACTGGAAATTTCCCACGCGACGGTGGCTCCCGCTTCCAAGCGTTCCCCAGCTGGGCGGATAAATGCAAGCGGAGCAGCGATGCAGCGACGACGCAGCTCATGGCCACAACATCATCCATGGACCATGGATGGCGTGGATGCGATGGATGGACGGCCGTTATCTCCGACCCATTTATTGGTCCCCTGGTTCCTACGGCCGTGACGTGCATAAAGGATAACACACGTTACCACATCCGGTGTTTTATCGGCCAAGCTTGATTTATGGAGCCTATATCTGTACCATTGTCTAAGCTTGACCTAACTACTATCTAATCACTACTAGAGCTGATGTTATAGAGATTCCTCAAGCATCTTACTCAGATTATCGCAAGTTTATGGCTGGTCTAACGGGTTCAGCGAATTTTCCGACTTTGGTAGTATTTGTGGTGGCACCAGCCTCGCCGGAATTGATGCGAGGTTTTTACCAAGTGTTGAAGAATTTTAACAGAAAAGTGTCGAAGCGAAAGGTATAAAAGAATTAGTCTACATATGTCAGATTACAGTGCACACGTCATTGTAATAGTTACAGAAACTAGTGAGGTGCCCATTTGTGAGAAACGATCCGGTCGGGCCTCAACACATTGTAGCAGCATTGATGTCAATTGCAACTTATTCGTGCTCCCGATGGTTGATATTTATTCGATACCCCTTCATATGATAATAAGACAGTTGTACCGGTCTAACAAGATATATTGGAGATTCGAGCAATTCTGATGATATGTAGGAACAACAGCGTTCGGTGGCGCAAGGTCATGTGAAAGGTTGAGCTCAATCGAAAAAAAGTTCATTAGGAACTGGTCCGCTTTATATCGCACACGCAAGAGATTATCTCTGCATGTTCGTCCAAAAACCCCGTGTAATCATCTTCATCATCTTCCCCTATCTCAAGGAGCTGCAGCCCGACTGCCCGCCAGCGGCATCGCCGCCAGTCCATCTCCCCTGTGTCGACATTGTACGAGATGGCGAAACCATGACTAGAACCCATAGCTGACGCCGGTTGTTGTGTCCAATCATGAAAACAAAGTTTCAAGTCCACGTTGTTGAGGCCCGACCGTTCTAGGTTTGCCTCTTCAGTAGCATCGTTTCTCAGCATTCTTTGCCTGATCTCCCTCGCCAATAGAGCTTGCCTGTGAATACTGGGTCGATTGGAAGTGTATACTAAGATGACACTATCAAGGCCCTGGAAGATGCCTAGCATCTGATCGATCCACGATGAAATCATCGGGAAATGTGTCCGTTCATATTCCACATATGAGGCCAAACTTTGGGCCTTTTCTCCCCGGACATCATGCCATGACTCAATCCATAATTTTACATGTCGAAGGCGCATGGCTGAGGACGTAAGCAATTGACACAATTGTGGATAATAATTATATCCGTATCGGAGCTCCCATTGTCCATGATTGGTCATGGATTCAGATTCAGCTTCCTCCGTGAACCCAATTATCAAGGACCGGATATAAGAACGGGACCTGGAAGGGAGATCCTGAAGAAAATGAAGCGCTGTTGGAATTCGAAAGTCGCCCATAAATGAAAACACGTTTCTTGAATAGAACGCTTCTCGAGCTTCGTCGTGTACTTGTTTGCAAACAAGCATTATTTGTAAATCGAGACGCGATGTAGCTGCACTTCTCGAGTGTCCTAGCGTATGTTCCGATGAATCGATCTGATATGTCATTTCTACGACCAGATGCTTCTTGTCTCGACAAACCACCATTCCATTCCCACTGTCGACATATGCATCGGCAGACGACACGTCAACGAAAGGAACATTCCAAATTTTGCGAGCTCTTGCAGGACGTAGAAGTGGATATACCCTGCGTGCACTCTTGTATCGGCGTCTAGAGGTGTGAGGTGGTCTCTCCTCGTAGCCAGGTGTATTCACCGTAGCACATTCAACGTGCACACCGTTTGGTTGTTGTAGTACGTAATCGTAGATCAGATCCCGAATTTCTCGTGGAAGGGTCAGGAGAGAGGGTCGATCGCTCATAGTGACTCGAGTAAATATATAATATTTACGATCTAATTCCAGAAGGTAAAGCGAGTTGCGAGTGATTTAGTGGGAGTGACAAGGGATGACTCTACGCCGAAGTTGAGCTCGGCCAAGCCTTCCCTGTCAAACGTTACCTAGGTAGGCGTAAGTCTGACGCCTGACGCCGCATACCACACCATTTAAGCTCCCGAGTATGCTTTCTTTATATTATTCGCACAGTATAGGAACTGCAGAAATCACTTGCTTCACTACTAAAATAGTAAAGCTTTTTAGGAAAAGCATAATCATAGACAGATCACGTGCACTTCACTCGCGACAACTACCTACCCTAGCATATCGTCGTTCATTCCAAAATCAAAAGACTATATCCAAAACATTCTTTCACAATTTAACATCAAGGCCCCAATCTTTATGCCGTGAATGTTTGCAAAATATTGTGTAATTAAAACTCACAACATCCCTTCCGGAAGAAGTTCAATCAACTTTAGAGCCATTCATAACGGATATACTTTCCCGTATCAGCTATTTGAACGGGGATTTCTTATCGCATTATTTATTATGGAACGGCGAGAGAAGAAGAATTTCACGTTACGAGGAGCACGACTGTGTAATGATAGAAGCAATACTCACTACAATGAAGGCATGTAGATCAATTGATGATTAACCTCCCTCTTTTGGATTGTAATATAGCCACTGAGCTCTTTACTGTAACCCCACTACACTTGACCGTGAATCCTACACAGAACTTCATCACTGTCTTTGCAAAATTGGCAGCGCATAGTGAATTCGCATCGTATCTTCAACAAAGATGCAGAATGAATTGCAACATGCTTTTCGACATTGTAAAACCACTATCTGCTGGGCCTTCATCACGCATCCTATGCGTATAAGGCTGGAGCTATCGGAGAGCGCAGATTTACGCAGAATTTCAACCCAGCTACAGCTATACAGACATAGTAACCAACACTGCACTAAATGTTTAATCGCATACTACAAAATATCGGATGTCGGGCTATAATTCAATTATTTCTCGTCTGAATTCCCGTGCACCATTTATGATAACGTGCCCCATCTCTCAACTGAGATGACTAAAGACTATGATAGTCAGGGCCAAATTATCGGTTACTGGATTTTATAATAGTCAGTTCCTTTATAGATTCTACAATATACCACAATCCCTCAAAATTTATCGTGTTAATGCGTAATGCGATGTGAAGTGCAAGAGATTGTGGCGCTGGGCGGCGGACAGTGAAAGCTCTCAATGACTGGAGCGCGCCAAAACATTTGGCAACATAGCGACTGCAAGCATGTACATATAATCATCTCATAAACTTCTTGTTCTCTCTCATTTTCTTTCTTTGCCCCAAACACTCATACCTGGCATTTCCGTCTTAGGACTTGCTACAACCATGAGCGATACGCAAGTCAACCTACGCCGCGGTATTCCCCTGCCTACGAACGAAACACATGTTTACGTCTACCTACCGGACGAAATCGCCACTCAGATAGCATCGCACGTTGTTGCGTTCGTCGGTGATGGCCCATTACCATCCGATGAGGGGAACAAATTCAGACAGCAAAATATTTCCACATTCATAAGTGTCTGTAAACAATATCAGCGTTGCGGCGAAAGATTTCTCTATCAACACTGCGATTTAAGAAGGGATCTACCCAAGGAACCTGATAAGAACGAGCTCTACCGCAAGGACAATCAGAAAGAAGATTCAATCCTGCAGACGTTGCAATTCGTCCGAACGCTGATAGAGAAACCGGACATCACCAAGTATATTACATCGCTCAAGTCTTTTCGAGAGGACAGATCTCGAGAGATAAGGTTTCGAGAGATAAGAAACTTCTTCGACAGGAAAGATTATTTGATGCACAATGGCTTCCGATATTCTATTAGGGTTAAAGTTTTGCTAAATTCTACCTTACTTACTAAGGTAACTGAGCTGATCAAAGGACTTCGGCTTAACAAGTTATACGAGAAAGAGTGGATGATCAGGCTCTGGAACATCGATCATGTATCTTGGCTCGCCGTTGTCTGTCTTCTATCAGGGAATCTTCGACACATAGTGATAGATGGGAACAAAATTCCACGCTGGCCGGGATCCGATGAGTGCTTTCTCATAGAACTAGGACAAAGAATTCCACTGCAAACGGCTCGAACTCTCGAGACTCTTCGGACTGCTGAAGACCAACGCGGTGAATTTCTAAGGCTGGACCAATTCCCTAGCTCAGAAGAAGGTTTTGGATTAAGAATAATTGGGACTTGTCCTTCGTGTGGTGAATATGAGGGGTTGCATACCATCAATTTCATTGGTCAAGACGAAAGCAATTCTGAACTGGGACGTGAGGCTTTGCGATTTAGATATTCAACATGCCGATTAACCATCGACTACATGATGATCCGCATCGGGAATTTGGTAATCCCTTATTTGAACATGTTTCATACTCTTCGGCTTTTAGTGTGGATCAGAATGCGGTCTTTTCTGGAGGGAAGAGCTACGTCCGGCCTATATGGCTTGTGATGATTACTGTCATCGATCAACCTTTCATTTTCGTACATAGCAGATATACTTGACTTAGACCATGCAGCAACACTATGACACAGTCTAAATATCAAAAGATCAATTCTACATCAATCTGCATAGTCGTGTGACAAAGGTTACTCTCGGTGAAGTTTCAGCCAAGCATTTTTAAATATCTTGATGCTCTGTAAGTTTTCATGCATAGCAAAATGAAGTAAGTGCCACTGGATGTTCATTTGAAATCTTGTACAACTATGTCTTATTTTTTTGCCCTCTTCGAAAACCAACGAACCCCATTAGGGCGGATATCAACTTTGAGCATTTCCAAGAATAATCAGAGGTGTCCAAAAATATCAATCATATAGATGCATCACAAACTATTGATCTTTCCATATCTCAGACTTAATCTATAGCGTGCTGTATAGCAAGGTGTATATTGCCCCATTTATTCTGCAACTTCATTGACCGGTCCTTTGTATGTATGCCTAGCCCAAATAGCGTAGTAAAAGGTACTAAATAGAACCACAACTCCAGTGACTAGAATAGCCCAATTCATGTACTCAAGAGTGACCGGGGTGCTCAAAGGCCAAAAGCTAAAGAAGAGGATGAAGAGTAGATAAAAACAAGAGAAAAGATTATTTGCAATACCAGTAAGACCTTTGAGCTTCCATGGGCCCCACGTCAATCGTCCTCCTATTGTGTTGGTCGGAACACCATCGAACGCTGTATGGTCTACATCTGTGATCTCCCCTTTGCATCGTCGATACAATAAGAGAACAGACGCAATCAAGTAGGATCCAAACAAGGAACCTATTGTCAAAGATATGATTCCATTGAATGCTGCATTGTTGCCGATATCTATGACCGCTAGGATGCAGGCCACAACAGAAGTTACAGCGACCGAATATAGTGGAATTCCTGTCCGATGATCCACCTAGACAGATTTGTGAATATTGTGATGCCTTAGCTCAACTTTGCACATACCTTCTCCAATGACCTCCATCCCGGAACCCCTCGATCTCGAGCAAATGCCCAAAATATTCTTGAGGAAGAAGCCATGACTCCGGTCGTTGCGCTAAAACACATGACTACAATAATTGATGACATTGCAGCCGCGCCCGATACCGAGCCAAGAGCTTTCTTGAATATCAGCATGAATGGATACATCGCATTCTCTTGAGCAAGTTTCTCTAGATCAGTTAAACAGTAGAGCGTGAGTATCATCATGGCCAGTCCCAAGACACCGTTGATGACTATGCTTCGCAATATGGCGCGTGGAACGACCACTGGAGCGTTGTGAATCTCTTCTGCCATCTTCGGACTATGTTAGTTGTCGTGTATTAGATGCGATGGCCAATACTCACGTGTATCGCTGCATCACCACCTAGACCTACGTTAATATACTGTACAGGTGATCCCATAGAATTACATACCCATAAATCCAAAAACAAGAGGAATCATTCCAACACAGAAGGACAAGCCATCAGAAGGCCATCCTGCCGTGTAGCTAAACGTGTTGAAAACGAATGCAGAATCTGTATGCTCACTAAGGACTATCAATGGGATAATGCAGCCAAAGAAGCCTAGTACATGGAGCACCAAGAGGAGTCCTTCAAATTTGGGAAGCCAGCTAGCAATTACAGTGTTGATGAAAACACAGATTAGTACAACACCCCAGTACATTAAGGTCCCGTGCCAAGTTTTCCAGGAATATTCAGGATGTGTTAAGACGATGACTGCCTGTATCAGCGTGCTGGTGACATGAGCACCAGAGGCAACGAGGGCTTGCCATCCACAGACGGTGAGCCATCCTGTCTTTGTTAGCATGCGGATACTCTGGATTGAAGACCACGAACCAGTGATGTAACTCAGCACTTTTCGTGTAGCTCGGGGAGCCAGCATCGATACCCAATGGTATTGGCCGCTGGAAGTTGGTGCCATGGAGACGAGTTCGGAGAGAGTGGCGAAGACTGAAAGTGTACCCATCCAAATCACAATGAAACTGTATACAAGCGCAGCCGGACCACCACTACGGTTGACGGGAATCAGTGCATGCTCCCTACAGCGTTAAACTGCTTACTTTTCAAAGTTCAAGAGAAATAAGCAACCTTCCCAAGTGATGAGAACTGTGCAGCTGAAGCCAAGAATGGTGATAGAGCCAAAGTTCCTCTGTGATTGTCAGGCATATCCCCAAGGATTTAAGGGGACGTGTTCTGAGACTTACCTTTAGCTGTGCCTTTTTCCCTGCGCGAGCGAGGGCGAGCTCGTCATTGTTGAGACTGTCATTACATCTCTGAGGAGTTACAACTTCTTGGTGCTTATGTTCCCACTTGGCTTGAGACATGGTGATTTTTTTTGATGATGTTGAAAGGACCAGTGCTTGCGAAGAGCCCAGAAATGACATTAAATGAAGTCTTCGTTGATCCGGTCCACAGACAAAAGGAGCAGTGAAGACTAGCTCGCTGCACGGCGATCCCGGATTTTTCATGTCTAGGAACCTTCAATCCCGAGCGAAGTGACACAAGGCCCGTATGAGTTCGTGTTGATCTGCAGCACCGTTGTGCGTGGCCCGGGTGCCGTGACACAGAATTTTCACCGGCCTTGGGTCTCCCATCTTGAGGCGCTGCCTTGCTTCAAGGCCACTTTTAGCGTCCTATCGTTCTGATTGTTGAAATACTAATCCGGGATTAGCACGTGAAAGATGACAATCTTATTGTTCTTGCAATGTCCTGCGGATGCCGTTGGTTACTTCCATGTTTCAAACATAGGTATTTTTGGTAACGAACAGCTGATGCCAGCTGAGTGATTGTGGCAGGCTGAAGGACTTGGCGAATGCCAGCGAAATCATCAATGCGACTCCTTGCATTAGTTGAGGATCTTACTGAGATCATACAACATGTGCAGCACTAGTATGGCGCAGCTCAACGGAGGAGTCGGACGAGCCGGCAATCGTGAGTTTAAAGAATCAGCAAGCATAATGGAGATTGCAGTGCGTATATTAAAGGAATTCTATCGGCATGCCTCATGATCATTTAGTCGCGGACCCGGAGCTCTGCAGTGAATTTTGTAAAGAGCTTTGCAGCATTATCGCACTTGGCGTCTCTACACGAATCATGCCTGACTCCAGGGAATCCAAGAATCTTTTGACGTGCGGAATGCATGCAGTGACGATACCCAAAGACTGAACAACTGTGTTTAAAATTACAGGTAGCCATACGCGCATTGTTATATCATGGCTTTCTATCGCCGCGTAGAACACATACAGCTGCGCTATCGCAGCCCCAACAACTCTAGTAAAGTCAAAATTAATATTCAGTGGATCGAAGTGACTTACCCCAAACGGCAAAGAAATATTGATAGAAGGAGACATTTGTTTGCGAGAGGCATTTGAATTTTCCGCACGATCAGGCTTTGAAAGACGATTATGGCGGTGTCAGTGCTCACATCACCGATCGCTATGAAAGTCCACAATGCTTTCTGGCTTTAATCAGATTTAACTGAAGTCACTGATTGATCCACTTACGAGATCGATGCAAGTGTTCTTCCTCGAAAAATCCCAAACTCGAGGTAGAGAACATTGAAAACTTGAGGAAAATATTCCTACAAATGTCCACAGCAAAATTGATATGCCGAGAACTAGCGACCAGCGCCGATGATGTATATCAGGACTCAAGTTCCTGATAAAGACTGCTATCGAGAGTTTGGTCGCGCCGAGGCAAGCAAGGAGTAGTATCATTGATGCATAGTAAGCCTATGCGTGCAAAGTCAGTAAACCATTCGAATGATGAGTGGCGTCTGTACTTTGAGTGTTGACGATATTTGCCCATTAGTTAAGCTGTTGATCGGTTTTCCCAGACCATTTGCCGCTGAAGCCGAGACTGCGATAGATTGGGCGAGACTTATGACCTAGGGTTGTGAGGAAAAGCAAAAGATACGTCCTCGAGTTAACCTACAGTTGCGACTGATATCAGCGCATCGTCAGATCTGAAGGGATTCGACAGAGCCCGTCTAGTCGCCTGTCGAGCAACGAAGAAGAACAACCCCACAAAGAAGAAGAACCATGTTAAAATATGAACCAAAGGGCTCCGATTGCTTTCCGAAAACGAAGTCTTCGCCATATGGAGCGGGCCTTACGGAACAGAGTATGGCGCTCGAATATGGGCGCCGAGGCATAGAGTTCAAAAGCAAGTTAGATTTTGGGTTCTGGGGCGTTCTAAGCCTGTGACAAGCACCAACTCATGTTTTTAGCCCGGCATGATTATTTGCCCATCAGACCACAGGAAGTGCGGGCTTTGATGCAGGCAGGTATCGCGAAGTGTTCGATGTCTGGCCACAGCATCAAGAACTCGCCAACGGAACGATGCACAAAACCCAAGGTTTTTTTTTCGAACTTGACAACTCAGGAATGCAAGTCAGCCATTAAGGAGTCTGCGTTGGCCCTGAGACATTTGGTTCAGGTATCTCAGCCAATCAGTATAGCCCACTATTACTGGCAAGGGGGGTGTGTGTTGCAAAGACTTTTGTAATCCAGTGCACTCAAGTGCCACAAATTACACAACATCGGTTCGCCCTCGACAACCATTCCATTGGGAGCGAGTGGCTCAGATCCTTCGTATGCAGCAGCACGGTGTTGTGCTACTTTGTCCGTAAGTTTGTTCAAAGTGCGGGAGTGTTTGGGCGCCTCGAACGCATATCAAATACTCGTAGATTCGCCGGAGTAATCGGGATTGAGAAATTTAGCTACATCTCGAAAAGTTCTGGTAGAACATTGCGACCATTATTAACGAAGTTCTCGCTCACCTGGAAGTTTCTCGCAGCATTTCGGAAGGACACACACTTGCACAAGTTGAACTAGTAACATAGCTCTTGAGAAGTATGCATGGCAAGAGCCGGTCAACTCGTGGATGGTATCTAATCTAGCATCCCTATACTCTCAAAGAGTGTGACGAAAATCGCCATCGCTATTCGCCGTAAAAGCCCGCAGGACTTCTCATAGCGTTGAATAAAATTTGCACTGGTAGGTGCTGCCAGAAGTACCACTTGCCTTTCCAAGTTTGTAGGACACAAAATCTGGGCTCGTCTGTTACAACATCGGCGTCCGGAAGCGCGCATTCCGATGACAACATGTCATGGAATGCTACGAATCGGGGGACGAAACAACTCATTCCAGAACGGACTAATTTGTACTTCGCGAACATTCCTGTGCAAGTGGTACAAGATCAGTGACGTTGAAGTGTTTCAAAACAGGCACAGAACATAGCCATATTGGGTTTGGAGCGAGCAGGTGCTTTTAATATCTTCACTTCAATTTAGATGGAATTGTCACTATCTATCTCCTATGTGCCGACTGCGTATCGACATTACGAGTACTAATACGTAATGTCACAAAGTGTTCTCTCGAGAAGTGTATGGATATTTGATTGATGGCAAGCCTCCTTTTTAACTGCATTCAAGAGAGTGACGCGAAACTCATATAAAACAACCTCCGTAAGCAGACTACTCTGAAGCTAACTCAGACGAAAAGGATCATTACAAAGCGCCTTGAACCATTAGCAGAAAATCATGGACCCATCATTGGGGTGTCATCTACCATTCTTTCAAATTTGAAAAGCATTCGTCAAGACGCTGACCTTGCCCTGGGTCTTTACCCATTCAGCAGAAGTGTCTTTACTTTGGCCGACAGTATAGTTCTTCCAAGGCTGGGTACGTTTCTCTTGCTCAGAGCTTTTGACCACTGAGGCAACGAGACTTTCGTAAGGGTTGGCCATGATTATCAAGGGCTATAAGTGTTAGCACAAATACGTGTGAGATGCAAATAGTCCTACCGTGTCGAGGTTTTGTATGTTCGAGAGGGTGGTCATTTCAGTTGGCCTGAGAGCTGGATCAATGTAAAATTCTGTCTCAAGTCGATATTCGGGACATGGAGGGAAAATATATGCTTGATAGACCCTAGTCTCGGCCTACACTTAAGTTGTGCTCTTCAAGCATAGCCAGACACGCGAGAGGTTGAATGGATCATGTGCTCAACAGTATGGCTAGTTTGTAACACAGTCTGTCATTCCATGCCATTCTGGCACAGCATTGCTGCCGATCCATAGTCATCTGGGCGCCATGGCATAGCTCGCCAAACCTGCGATCCGGCGTGAGTAGTAGATCTGAGCTAATTGATGCAAGGGCTACACGTTGATTTGTCAAGCCTAGGAATACAACACCATGTTTAGTATGTGGATGATACATGAACGTAAGAATTCTTCACCAATGTTGTAGCACGATAGCAGATTGGATTCGTACGCATCGTTCGTACATAACGCCATCTCGAAGTGCACATCGGAAACACCGAAAGATCGCGATGCACAATGACGGAGTTCGAGAACGAACCTGAAGCGCCCTTACATGGACCTCAAAACTAGACTGAGTCTGGTGGGAGGGGCGATTCCAGACTCTTCACACTTGCTCCTTCTCGCTTTTTTTTCCTTCTCGAACGAGATCGCATCCTTCCGACCACACTATGGTTCGGACAGAGATTGGATCAATCCAGTTCCTTAAATGGTGCAAGCTCTATGAGACGGAGAAACCTTTCCAAGTTTTTGTTGATAAGGAGGTGGAAATGAATGGTTTACGCGAAACGAATCTGTGTTGGGAGGAAAAAGACGTCGAGGTAGAAAACTTCAGGAATAATCCAAAGTTTGAGGACATTGATGACCACGGCTTTATGAGACGAGAACTTCCCGGTTTCGATTACTTGCACGGTGCGACAGAGGTAGAGAGAAGTTATATACCCGCTGTCGAACACATGTTGAAACGCGAAATTGTGGACGCCGGAACCGTCTTCATATATGACTGGCGAGTGAGTGGGACCTAACAAAGACATCTTATACACTGAAACATATAGATAAGAGACAGCGCCACTAAACATCCAGGCGAGGTAGTCAATTTCTCCGATCAAAGCATAAATCTACTTCCAAGCAATTATGCTCATGTAGGTACGTATCAATGAATGACAGCCATTAACCAGGTAACCGCTAAGCTACTAATCGCTGTAGACATGACTCCAATCTCCATTATCAGACGTATACAGAAGAGTTTTCCAGACTCAGCGGAAGCGATTTTCAAACAGCGCATTAGAGCGATCAAGTTTGTACTGTAGTCCTCGGAGGACAGAACGTCAACTAATTCGCGCCGCAGTGTTTGGAAACCTCTCAATGACAGTGTTGATCAGTGGGCTCTAGCAGTTTGCGACGGCAACACCATTCCGAGTTCTTCGCTGGTAGAAACGGACTCTGTCCGTGGAGGCAATGCGACTAGTCTATACTACGCAACCTACTCGGAAAAGGTTAAATGGTACTTCCTCCATCGGCAAACTCCATCGGAAACTTTGATCTTCAAGCATTTCGACTCAAAACCAGGCGTTAAGGCTGCTTGTAGGTATTTTGTGATGCTTGTGTGACCGCCCTTTGTTAACCATGAGGCAGTCACAATGCACTCGAGCTTGAAACACCGAAAGGTTTCGCAAGGTGCAACTGCAAGAAGGAGCATAGAAGTCAGAGCTTTGATATTCTCGGTGACCTTAGAAAAGTTAGAGTCGTCACGCGATTTGCGGTGAATGACCAAGTAATTATTCCATCTAGTATTGCTCGCTAAGAGAGACCTTTTCCGTACCGAAGCTAAGAATTGGGTGATACCTGATCATCACCCAAGGAACACAAAGGCTTGACGCACTCGGTGTTTCCTTCGCCAAGTTCCGTGAACGGAAATCATATGGCCCCAAGCTCACCCTTAAGTTTGATATGTACCAATAGCGTGGGTACGCCGCGTTTTCTGGGTGGCGTTGTGTCCGCAAACATTCCACATTCACTGGCGCCAACATACCTTGCATGGCCTTGCCTGGTACCAGCCCACCTTGTACCACAGAGAACTTACCCCAAACACCTGTTCAGTCTTTGTTCCAGGCTCAATGATTGTCACAGCAACCGTTGGATGACCACGTCGTTATCTTTGAGCGTCTTTTTGCTACAACCTATATCGTTAGTCATAACCAATAAGCTTCGAGGACAAGAGAGTCACCACTTAAGACCTATCTTCCCTCATTGGGACGATTGACAACTACTCCACCTTCACCTCTAACAAAACGTGCCTCGATATTATGGCAACTCAAAGTTCCGGCGAAAAACGCCCGGCGACGTCAGAGGCGGCGCATACTCATGAGAACGCGGACCAACCTTGCAATGCATGTGTAAGTCGATCCAACGGCCCCGTATCTGCTAATTTTCGTACAATCTTCTAAAAATTTGCAGGAAGAAGTTTGGGATGGTGATTGCGACCCTCGTCGTCCAAGGAACTGGTCTTCGTCACGGAAATGGACGGCGACGTTCATCCTGTCCGGGTTCGCCTTCATTCAGCCTCTCGCGGAGACCATGCTAGCACCAGTACAAAACCAGATATCAGACGCCCTACACATTCGCTCCGAAGGCTACCAATGGATTCTGGTCAATTCACTGATTCTCATCGGCGTCGGATTCGGCCCGTTATTCCTCGCTCCGTTATCTGAGATTTACGGACGGAAACCGGTGTTGCTAGGCGGAAGCGCTGTCTTCATCATTTGGAATATCGGATGTGGGTTTGCGCAGAATCTGGAGCAGATGCTGCCTTTCCGCCTCTTAGCTGGTTTTGGCGCTTGTGTTGCGGATGCAGTGGCAGGCGGCGTTATTGGTGACCTTTGGGAGGGCGAACTCAGAGGAAGAGCTTTCGCAGTATATATGCTTGCTCCACTGGTTGGCCCAGGGTTAGGTCCTATTATTGGAGCGTATATAGCAACTGGGTCAAGCCTCAGCTGGCGCTGGATCTTTTGGATCACATCGATTGCTTCCGCAGTCATATTCTGCATTGCCATATTCTTCTTCCAAGAAACATACGAACCGAGGCTGGCATACAGACTACAGCGACATAGCAAGATTCGTGCAGGTTCCCTGAACCATCAGACAGTAAGCGGACATACGGAAAAATCTGCGATCGACGCGAAAAAGATCGGGCAGCTCCTTCGAACGAATTTGCAGCGCCCGATTCGAATGTTGGCAACTCAGATCATCATACAACTCCTCGCGTTGTACATGGCTCTGCTCTACGGAACAATGTTCTTGTTTCTGTATATGTACTCTCAGCTGTGGACCCACAAGTATGGCCAATCTGTTCGAGTCAGTAGTTTGAACTACATCTCAGCCGCAATTGGGTATATTACCGGCGTTCAAAGTAAGCTAGAATTGAGAGTTTCTTGCATGCTGCAAAGGACACTCTGCTAACCGTGAGGACGCAGTTGCGGGTCATCTCAATGACAGAGTCTTCTCCATTCTCAAGGCCCGTTCAATTAATAATAAAGGCCTTCCCGAGTTTCGCGTGCCGGTAATGACAATCGGCACTGCCCTGATCCCCATCGGTTTGTTGTGGTGGGGTTGGTCTGGTGAAAAGCGCCTCCACTGGATAATGCCAAACATAGGCTGCTTCATCTTCACTGCCGGATGCTACATCTGCTCATCTTGTGTTTCCGTGTATACAATTGACGCTTATACTCGATATGGAGCATCCGCGGTGTCAACAAATCTGGTCTTGAGGAGTAACTTCGCTGCCTTCTTTCCGCTGTTCGCGCCATATATGTTTCGCAAGTTAGGTTTCGGACGCGGTGCCAGTATTCTGGCGGGTGGTTTTACCATCGTAGGCTGTCTCACTTTGGTCGTGCTTTGGTTCTGGGGCGAAAAGCTTCGGAAGAGGAGTACTTATTGCTCACAGAATGATGTCGAGCCTGAGAAGACATTTGTCACCAATACACAGCCAGTTGCTGAGGCTGTTTGATTTTCAACAGATAGAACAGTAATACACGTATCCAGCTTTACAGACGTGTGGCTGGGCAGAAAGTTGTCTAATAATCACAACTCATAACTTAGAGAAGATATAAAATGGGCACTGGTGGTAATCGAGGATTCAAATCGAGCTTTGTGCTCAGAAACGCCCTAAATTGTGTTTCAGCTCCACACTAGATACTATCAAATAAAGGAGTACGGTTTTAGTCTTGCTCGACTTAATTGACTATCTAGTATCTACTCATAGGTTTGAACCTCGAGCCAATTCACCATTTGACAGTCAATAGTCTACGACCTGTTTAGCCCACATTGTTGTCACCTGTGCCACTATTGAATTCGTTCCGACGTGGATTGGAATTGCCGCCAAATCCTATCATGTTATTTGAATCTCCTGTCATATACGACCAAGGACCTGGGTCACCCAACGAGCCATCGTGATAAGTCCCGGTCGCTTGGCTTGGAAACATAAACAACGTAGAGTCCTGCTCTCCATTAGTGATGTTATTGGTAATATGTGGCAGGCCGTGATCTTGACTTCCTAAGTATGGGGCTCCTGTGGCAGATTGCTGAGTTCCAAGTCCAGAATCCGAAGGGTTTGAACGATCATAAGACGGAAGTTGTGGGTGCACAAGGTTAGGTATGGGCGGGAATAACGGCTCTGACGATCGTGAACTATCATTTGGTCGAGCTCTTAAGGTAAGTGGCCCCGTATCTGGATTATTGTTATGTCTGGGTTGGTGCATGATGATTGGTATTTGAGCATGTCCATTGCTTCCTGGCGCTGCGTTGGCACTGTCCCTTTCGGATTCTCCTCTTGTTCCAGACGCAGGATCCGTAATTGGCATTATCCTATGAAACATGGCGTGAGTATCTAGGAACTCTATAACCTCATCAAAACTCCGTCGAGTGGACTCTAGCATCTGCTCTTGTAAGAATGGGTCTTCTCGTACTCCTTGAACCGCTCCAATCAGTGAGCTTGAGTCGGTATAGTCTGTGAAAGATTAGTACGAGATACAAAGCTAGGTGCCAATGAAGAGAGCTTACATGATGAGGAAGGGATATTTCCGCGATGATCGGGGAAAATAATGCGGTATACCTGTTCCCACTGGTCCTCGTTCGATTGATAAATGACGCCCTTTTTCGACCTCAGCTCCTCGGCTTGTTTACTCGAAATTCCCTCTGAAAAATCAGTCCGAGCTTGTTTTTGGCAAGTATTTTCCCTGAGATGGATATAAACATCCGATTCGGCATCGAAAGTCTCCCAGCAGTCTTTACAGAAGATAAGGAGGTGCTTCCGATAGATATGCTCTCTGATACTGGTAAGAATATGATGACGAAAAGTACGTAGGAGAGACTCACTTAAGGCGTGACACACCTTTGACCGGTTTGCAAGAATGCTTCTTAGGATATCTTTTCTGGAAAGGACATGCGACTTGCCGTTGCTCATCGGCGCTCTCGCAAGGTTTTTTCCTGGGCGCAGCATCATCTCCAGAATCATCATCATTGTCGTTGGGGGTTTTTCTTTGTCGCCCCCTTTTGCGACTTGGAAGTGAGTGTGCTTGTTGAGCCTTTCCTTGGCTTGCTGTTCGAGGAACGTTGTGTGATGATGATTGTCCAGAACGCGGTGCAGTCCCCGTGCCTCTCCTACCGCTGGGACATTGACGAATTAATGAGAGGATGACTCTGAGGCTCCAGTTTTCCTTCTTGAACAAGGGGGAGTGCTCTGGTGGCTCTATATTAGCCCCATGATCCAGAAGTATGCTTACAATATGCGGAAACCTCTGGCTAATGGCATGCAGTATGGGAGTGTAACCAGTCTTAAAGTCCTGGCTATTTGGATTGGCTCCGTACTGTAAGAGAAGACGAACAAGATTGCGATTGCCACCAGCAGCAGCGATGGAAAGACCGGATTGGCCGTACCTGAAGTCATAGACGTTTGGACTACACCCATACTTCAGGAATTCCAGTACAATATCCTCCGAAGCCGAAGTCACTGCCACAATAAAGGCTTGTTGGACAGACGTATCATTTGGCCCTTGGATTCGTGAGGAGCTTAGCAAAGAGCGGATCAAATTCTTCATACCCAAAAAGGCGGCGAAGGCCAGAGCGACTCCGAATGTTGCGGACGGCCATCTGGATTGGTTCGAGAGCTCTGAGGTTTTGAGCGCAAAATTTGCTATATCTTCATGGCCATGGATTGCCGCCAGGCTGAGTATAGAGTGCTCGTGGACATATAGCGCGTTTGGGTCAGCGCCTGCGTCTAGAAGCAAGCGGACAAGCTCAAGGTCGCCCTTTCGAGTAGCATGCATCAGTGGCGTGAATCCTCTAGAATCGATCATATCGACGGAAGCACCTCTACTGAGTAGCATCTGTACGATCAGTTTCTGTCCATGCTGTATAGCGACAGTTAAAGGCGTGCTTTTTCCCGGGCTTATCGAATCTAGGCGAGCTCCATGGCATAGCAAAAGGTGTGACACCTTGATATGCCCACCGGCTACAGCATGATGCAAAGGTGTATAGCCATCATCGTCATTCGTGTTCCAGGCCTTTTCCGATCGATATCGTTTAGCCAAGGCCTCGACGGTACTAAGGATTCCAAAGTGCGAAGCAACGTGTAATAACGAAGTGCGCCTTGAGCCCTTATACTCTGGAACTTTTAGGCGGTGGTATTCACTTAACCATAGTGAAACACGCTCGTTTGACGGCCATTGAAAAATGTCGAGAAGATATTCTTGTGAAATCCCGAACCGATCGCTTGATTCAGCGTGGATACCCCAATAATGTATGCTGTACTCCAAGAAAGGATGCCTGCTGTCTTTTGTGTTGAAGAGACTTCGCTCTATATACTTAAGGCATTCCCTAGCAATTGAAGCGTGGCCGAAGCCAACCGCGTGCTTCCATGATGTTACATCAGCGACTAAGGATTGAGCACCGGTACTAGTAAGATACTCTTTGACACTTCTGTGAAAAAATTGCACCACGGGTGTTTGTGACGGCGAATCGAAAAGGACTTCGACTAATCCGCAGGACATCCTTTCTAGCTGCGAAGTGTAATCTAAAATGGTGCTGCCGGCCCAGAAGCATTCTTGGCCTTCGTGACTCTCATGAATTGCCCCACATAACTCGTTTAGTGAAAGGGGTCTGGCTGCATAACAGCACCAGAAGAGTATCTTCCTAGATTCCTGAGTAACTCTTTCGATGATCTCTTTGTACAACAAATCTATCTCTGATGGCAAGTTCCGGAGAGTGTCTTGCCAGTGTTGAGTCCTGAATCTCGGTTGCTGCGGGATGGAAGAATCATTTAAAAGGCTATTAATTACTAGATGCACCCATAGAAACACACCTTTGGCTCGAGAGGTGATGGTATCCACTAATTCCTCCAGTGGGTCACTTCTCACACCTGATGTGGTAGGCATGGGGTCATCCTGTGTCATCGACGGCTGGGATATATTGGAAGATAATTTGATCGAACAAAACAAAGCAATGTCGCGAGAGTTTTCCATCTCGATATATATTCTCTCTGTTCCCAAAGTTTGGTGTGCGTGCGACATACTTGAGTTGTCACGTGCTGTTACTGCCACTCGAACATTTCTGAAAGATTGTGATTCATTTCGGAAGTAATCGATAAGCGCCAGGAGGTATTCTTGTATATCTGTATCGTACTCGTCCAGTCCATCGATGAATATACAAAATCTAGTCGTAGTTGCCACCGCAGATAATGCTTTATAAAGCCACTGCTGATAGTAGAGGTAATCCACGTCCTCAGGCCGCCCGGAAAAGGGTGGATGGTAGTGCCAGGCATGGCAAATACTAGAAAATATCGACGGGTTATTGTCCAGAACCTGGTATAGAAGTGCTCGGAGGAGAGTTCCTTTTCCCTTTCCGTCCTTCAGTTTGGGAGTGTCTTTGGAGTCAAATAAAATTGCTGCTGTCGTCACTTCGACTGAGTCCTGGGCGTTGTCCGCTTGCATACTGTCAATGAGCAATTTCATCAGAGTTGTTTTCCCACTTCCGGGTGTACCTGAAATCCACAGTACATTGCTCCGGGATGATGAAAGCCAAGAGTGGTATCTTTCGTGTTCGAGAAGCCAGGCACCGGACCCCTTGATGGCTGTGGGAGATGGGTAACTGAATAAAGCCTTATTTGGCGATAGCCAACTTTGAATTTGAGCTATAAAAGCTCTGTCAACAGAAGCAGAAATAATCATATTTCGCGTCTCCGTACCTCTTTCTACTCCTTCAAGGAAACGTGGACTTGGAAGGCAAGCCATCTTCCTGAGTTCTCCAAGGACACGGCCTAGACTAGCGTTGGTGGATGGATAAGCCTAGGCGGTGTTAGAGCTACTTAGGTCAAAGAGTTATCGATCAGGTACCTTCTGGTCTACGGGCACGAAGTTAATGGTAAGCTTCCTCACCTGTGGCCGCAGTATTTCCCGAATGTGTCGGTCGTTTCGATTGGCCTCATCCATAAAAATAGAGAATGGGACCTCAGAGCCAATAACGCCTGCTCGATCGCTTTTACAGAGAAGTGTCTTATCTTGAATGGTGCTGTCGAAGGATAGAGTGCGACCGGTGGGAGCAAAGGCGTCTAGACGCGAATCACCATCCTGAAGTCCTTCAATGCAAATAATTCCACGGAGGTTCGCTTGCAAATCGGAGGTTCCGTAGGATGCGTTCTTAAGGGAGAGTAAGCCGTATGCGAAGCTAAGCAGCATCTTGACTCCACT
Organism: Nigrograna mackinnonii; assembly: GCA_001007845.1. Classification (NCBI taxonomy): domain Eukaryota; kingdom Fungi; phylum Ascomycota; class Dothideomycetes; order Pleosporales; family Nigrogranaceae; genus Nigrograna; species Nigrograna mackinnonii. The sequence continues at coordinate 22,769 of JGVQ01000029.1, read as the reverse complement.
GCTATTGTGGAATAGTATCACTAGTGGACGGTCGGACTGGCTTTATCAGTCAGATAACGGCACATAATAATCCAGCCTTAAAAGTATGTGTACACAATGAGATCACAACGTACCGTTTTCGTTTTCTTGCGGAACTGGTGTAGATGGTCGAGGAAATCTAGTGTGGAGGTTCCAAAATCACCGGCAGATTCTGACCCCAATGAATGTTGAGCATATCTGAAAGTCAGAAGTCGCGCCGTACCAAACGTTTCGCGGAGGTGACGCTCAAACCAGTGATCAGTGGACACTGAGAGACCAACGCTTCGAGTAGGGCGAGCCTCAGAATTATTGATTACACCGACGATGTCGAGTGCGACACTACTACCGGTCGCGGGCTTTCGGGGAGGAAGTGGCCTTGCTACTGTCAATCTGGGAGGCACCGCCGTTGAGGATTCGCTGTTCATTTCGTTAGCAAGGAGAATGGTGTCTTAATAGACTTGTTTCAGAAGTGGAAGAGCAAAGGTTCTACTGCCTGATGTTAGCCTTGGACACGTTATGGGAACGGCACTGTGTTTGCGCTGGCACACGGCTGAGCTTTGTGGTGGCTGACACTGACCTATGACGAAAGTTTTGTAAGGCCGAGAGAGTTCAAACAAGCTTTGAATAACCAAACTATGCTCACCTGAATTCAATAAAGGATCCGATTCTCCGATGAAGATTGCTCCGGCGAAAGATAAAAATATTTGCCAGTCTTCCAGTTGGGGGTGGATCGTCCGGCGGTAGATGTATGATGTTTTCGAGAGAGTCAACCCAGATTGTATTTCAGGCAGACTCATTAGTAATTCGCACAGGCGAGTTACGGTCTTGCGCAAAAGTTGGCAATGGCATTGCTAAATTGATACCGTGCCATTGTACGCAGGTAAATGTTGCCAACACCCATGCGGTTTCCCCCACACCATATTCGAGTCGGCCACCGGTGAGCTGGCAAAAGTAAAGCGTAGTGTCTTCTCCTCATTAACTGGCTGAGCTGGATTGGACATGCGGAGCTTGGGCTGGCCTTCTGTCCTGAGCGATCGTCTAAGGCGCGATCTCTTCACTCCGCCCCGCCTCGAAGTGGCTCCTGACCCCGATGATAACGAGCGAGCTTCCTTTTCCGTCCCATCGTTGAATGCCTTGCGAAGATACACCGGTCAGTCAGTCAAAGACGCGCGTGAGGGCCAAAAGCAATATCTATTGGCACATTGATCACTCCCCTACGGCGCCGAGTCCTAATAGGGAACAAGGCTCTCAGTGTCCACTTGACTACGTGGAAGTGGCTGAGCTTCTACGTCACTCTCCATGGTTTCGCCCTTTCACTGTGTCATGTGTTGAACATACGGATGATTTTCCTCGAGTGGTGTTTATGACGGCCTGGGCCAACTTCAATCGTCCTCCAACGGACTTTCTCTGACGTCACACGTGAAGCCTACCAAGACGCGCAGGCGATTTTAATTTCCACCCCCTGGTCAACATGCAGCTGGGACATCTGTGAGAGGCAGCCCAAGCGAATCGTCAGGAGCGTGAACAAATAGTGAATGTTCCGTGACCCGGCAGGCTGTTGGTGGCAACGTCTTCTCCTCCAAATCGACATTTGCATTCATCTTTCCATCCTCGCTTGAGCATCGGGTGGCGCCTATTTTTCCTCTTAATGATATTCGACTGCTCAATGTAGGTAAGCAACTGGGCTGGAACAGTTAGCTGATTTCAGCCTTGTGAGCGGGGCATCAACGAACCTGCTCATCTCGGAAGAGAGAAAATTGGGTTTTTTGTAATATATTCTGTGGATATGATGCTTGTACTTGATACATATAATTTAACTATTCGATATCTCACATCAGAAACCGTTCCTCCCACTCCTGAGTCGGAGCAATTGGTACCCTATCCCCCTTCCGACGTATAGGATCATCTGCAACACACCCCCTGACAACCCAAGGCACCGACCTATACGTCCCCCAGAACTCCTTCTCGTTGATATCCGCATTGATCACTACGGTGAAAAGGCGTGATTTTTCTAGTGGAAATCCTGTACCTGGGTCTACTTCACTCTCTTCGATTTCGATTGTACGTCTCGCTAGCCTGGCGTGCATTGTGGCTTCGAAGAGCGATTCTCGTGGTGGATTGCGTTCGAGGAGACGGACTGCTTCGCGGCGAGTAGTTGGGTGGCGACAGTTTGTTGCCACGAAGAACTTAAGGGCAATTATTAGCACAATTCCTAGAAATTTCGGGGACGGAAAGATGCAGTTAGCTCGTTCTGTCATGCATTATTGAGATACAGAGACAGATACGATGCCACGTTCATCTCGGTACAGCTAGGCACAACTTGCTACTCATATGTAGGGTACTTACCAGCGGAAATATTACCCCCATCTCGAAGCTAAAGTGAGCCGCCACCCTCTCATCAGTAGACGACGCTAGTGTCTCACTGCTACCGGGAGAAGATGATAAGGTTGAGGGCGTAGTTGGAGACGAGTATGGAGGAGGTGGAGGTAGACCCATCGAGTCGAGAACGATCTTAGCATGATAATTTGTAGCTTCAAAGTGAGACTGAAGACTATCATAGCGCATGCGGTGTATATCAGCACCGCCCACCAGACAAGCGTAGGTGCAATGATGGGAAACTTTGAGTGAGCTTGCTACAATAGAGTCCTCTCTAGAGAAATTCGCATCACGCTCAAGAGCTTCCAGAGCGCGAAGCCATGACTCATGGGCACTGAGAAGCTGGTCTTGACTTTGTAGGTCTTTGCCATCTATTGCGGCTCCAGTGAGGAGTGTTCGCATGGTCACCGAAATCGTTATCAAAGCCGCATTACGCATTTCGTAAATTGCCATTTGAGCCTCTAGCACGCTTGCGAACTTATACCCTGGATTTGGCGTTGGACAGAAATCTTCTAACCATGGCTCGAATGGGGCCCCGAACATAACCCCAGTAGATATGGATCGAATGAAGATGGGTACTAGGTTATGCGCGATTATCCTTGGGCCGACAAACTTTTCCGTGATCGTGCTAGAAGTGGATGAAGTTGTAAGGTCTTGCAAGGCATGTAGTGGCCTGTGTTTCCACTCGCGAATGATGTTGAGTCCACTGTGAAGGTGTGTAAACGCTGCATAGTAATTCCCCCTCAAGAACTCGATGCAAATGAAAATTATACAAGTGACCAGCCCAACTTCCACTTGAAGAGAAGGCTCGGTCATGCGATCGACAAGAAGCCGGATCGCCTTATTGTAATTAAGGAACAGAGTCTTACGGTTATCAGCGGAGGCAGATAGTGCATGTTTGAGGTCTCCAGGTTCGGTCTTGATAAGATAACTCAAAGCAATCACAGCGTGTCGAACAGCGGGCTCAGATTGGGCCATCTGCAGGACTATCCGGGACCAGAACTCATGGTCGAAATTGCTCGCAAGTGTGGGGCTGCCACGATAATGGTAAAACTCCAGATAAATGACACTGTCACCCAATCCAGACAACATCGTAAGGGAACCATGGGGGCTACTTGATTTAATGGCAGGGGCAGATTTGGAATCAGAGCTCGCGTCCTGGGTGTACCCATCACATTTGCGGCCGGTGCTCGTGCATCTACCGAGGTCAATGAACACTCTATTACACGAACATGCCATGTATACCTTGCACATGCAGGCTTTTGCTCGTCACATTTGACACGCCGGATTCTATGGCGAGACCGTATGTTATTAACACGCTTTCATACACTGTCAGATCAATGCTACCTACTTACACGTCCGGCATCCGGTCTTCACTTTGGCGCCATATCTGCGCCCCTTTTTCAGGCTAGGAAAATGGAGGACAGTAGTCCCAGACGACATCTTGGGTGCTTTATCGGAGAGTCGTATAGTAAGCTCCATTCCAGTGTCCCCATGGCTGGACGGAGGTTCTGTTATTCGATTTGCCATGGCTTTTCTAATGATTGAGGTCCGAAAGTTGGTGAAACTCCTGAGCGAGACGAAGGATGCTTAACCGCATTCAGATGTTCACGTGACCATCGTCATCAGCCAATCATAGTAATCAACTCCCTTTCCAAAGGCGAATGCTGTCATTTGGATGAATAATTGTACTATGAGTTCATTCTTAGGTCGGACTAGGCAGGCACATACTACAAAATCGGAACTCTCACAATATCTCATACGATTCATATGCCATGGCCACTGCAGGTGAGCGTCCAACCCGACGAGGCCAACATGTAGGTGTAAAGTGCCTTGAATTCAGATGGTTGCGTCGAAGAAGTCAGAATTTCACTCCCAAATTTTGGGCGCATGCGCGGATACATGACTGCAAGTGGAAAGAGTAGCTGTAGTTACTCTCCTCGCGTTGCGCATTTCCCTACGCTCTTTACTTTGATCAAGTATGGAAGAGTCGAGACACCAATTTTGAGCGGATGTGGCATCACTAGCACATGGTCTGAACAAAGAACAGGTCTAGCTCTTGAATAACCTGATGGCGTGAGTTATTCTAGACATGCCCGAACGAAAATAGATCATGGCTATTAGCCGAATAGGAGGTTGTCGGATTGGTAGCATTGTAAAGACCCTCCGGATCGACCATGCGCTAGCCACGTGTAGATAACTTGCCGACGTTTTGATACGTTTGCAGCTCTCGTGCCAGTGGCGATCAACGTCACTTTTTGCATACCCAGTCTTTCTACACAGAGGACCATTTCCAGAGAGAGGCAGAATTCTTAGCATGGACGTTACCTACAAAGGTAGTGTTCTCGGGTGTCGTGGTGCCGGACTTCGCGTCGCATTGGTAGGCGTCCCCCGAAAGGGGATTTGGGTGATCGATCGAATTATGGGGTATATAGACCCGAGCGTATAGTAGTGTGTGGAGACACGGCGGCGGTTCGGAGTATTGTACTACTTCGTATTTTCCAGCTGTGCGTATGACTTCATATAGCCCGGCCACCGAGGCTCAAAGAGCCGCATAGGAGCTGAGGCTCAGCCCCGGGAAATTCTATATAAAAGGGCTCAGACCTCCGCCCGTTTCGTTTCAACCCATTACCCAATAAACATCGCAAAGCTGATCATCCACCTTCAACCCAACACTCGCTTTCCAAAGACTTCCTCACTGAAGAATCAAAATGCAGTACAAATCCATTCTTTGCTCTTCTCTTGCCATCTTGTCGGCCGCTGCTCTTCCACAAAACACACCAATTGCCCCCGACGCAAAGTTTGGCCTCATTACTATTCGGTCCGGATCTCCAGTTCAAAACGCTGGCGTCCAAGCAGCTCGCCGCAGCCTCCTTGTCGGCGCTACTTCCCAAAACGCATCATGCGATGCCGATACCAACTTTGCAACCTTTTATCTCCAGGATACTGAGCTGCATCTCTACGCAGCATCCGCAACACCTCAAACCATCTTCGTTGATCGTTCCGGCATGGGGCAAGGCAAAATCGGCTACGTCACCGGCGCTGAGGGCCTTGGTAGGAATTGGGAAACCAAAGGCTGGGCATTGAACGACAACAAGCTCGAATTCTCCGGAACGGGTATTCAAGCTTGCCCTGGTTTTCCTGATGGGGGTTGGAGTTTGTGGCTGCAAGGTGTTGAAAAGCCTGGTTTCAACGAAGGCTGCCTTGGAGTGAGCGCCCTCGCAATTGCGGCGGAAGACCCGATTGGATGTGTGTATACTCAGGAATAAGGTACACACCGCAGGGTATATTGAAAGCGGAGGGGTCTTAGGAATGACCTCATCCATAACATTCACATGGCGTTCATATCATGTTTAAGCATTTACGCAATTAATAGAGAATAGTACATCACATCCGTAATAATATAGCCTTTTGTTTTGCCATCTTTAAATTGACTTCACTAACACTACTTTGCCATAGCGATCTCCGGCGGGCACAAACCCTACAAGCCCAGTGTTTGTCTAGGTCACGTGAATGTTTGTTGCGCCACAAACACCACGACAAGCCATGGCTACTATAAAGCCAAGACGTGTGGCGTCACAGCGAGAACAACAACAAGTAATTTATCTCATCGTCTAGTGTTCTGCAACGCCTACACCGACATTTTCAGGCACGCTCCGCAATCATGGCGAAGATCTACCGGCGAAGCAGAGGAAAACCTCGCATTGAATTCAAGTTCAGAGAAAAGTTCGAAATCCCATTCGAAATCCCAGACTCCGAAAGCAGCGCAGATGAAGATGGTGATCACATCATGACAAACATCCCGTCCTCTTCAGAAGCGACCAGCGCTTACAAGTCTTTGGAGATCCCCACCGGTGAAGATGAAGACCCCAAAGCCGAGAACGCCTCTACTAATGCGGCCTCTGATCCAGTAGAGACCCTCACTTTGAATGACAGCACTTCACCTGTATCGTCGCTCACCTCTCTGACCTACAGCACTAGTGGTGAGATCGCGAGCGTCAGGACAGACAGTAACGGCCAAGTCCAGCGAGAGAGCCCAAAACCACAAGAATCCTCTCCGCTTACGGACAATGAAACAGAAGACTCAATCCCACAATCCTCTCCGCCGGCAGACGATGAAGTACCAGACCTGATCGAAGACTCTCACGACAACCAAGACAAGCCAGGCAAGAAGGTCAAGCCATTTGGCAACTGGACCGAGGAGGAGGACAGGATTCTTCTGAAGGAGAGGCAGAAGGGCGCGTCCTTCCGCAAGTGCGCAACTGTCTTGCAGAGGAACAAGCATGACTGCAGACTTCACCTCGCCTATCTGTCCAGAAAACGAGTCAAGAGGACCTCAGGATCGGAGGCTAGCAGCGGAAGAAGGACAAGCTAAGCTCAGGGATTTGCCTCTCTCCAATGTTTTGATAGTCTGAGCTTTCTCAGATATCGCTGGGCATTTCTCAAACTAAGCAGCGGGGGATGGTTTGACGTGACGGGGCTATGGGAGAACAGTACTAGCCCCCTAGGTCTCACAGTCTAATACAACATCGTGTTTCCACATTGTGTTTCTGCATTGTATTTCTGCACTGTGTGCATTGTGTTTCTGCATTGTGTTTTTGATCTTCGTGCTCTGTTCTGTCCTCTTGTGCTGTGAAAGCATTGTAATAATACCATAATCGTCAACACTCTCATTGGATCACACTCAAAGAGAGGGATCTTCCATGTCATTGTAGACATTCACGTTGTGTATTGGGCGCCATGTCAAGCTCTGTGCGCGCGTTGGCAGTCGAGGGGCCGCCGCCTTGTGTAGGTATATAGTCCCTCTACTAGCTCCTCAAGAATTTCCCCTCCACTCCACTCTAAATCTGTATACATCCTTCCCTCCTCGCTATAGATTCTTCCCTCATTTTCTAACTTACCCACTCTCATCCCCCGATCAATCTCGATAAGTGCCGCGACAACCACGAGCAGTAGTAGATCACTCTGATCCACGTCAGATCAAGTTCTCTAGGATCCCCACCATGTCTCTAAACTCTCGCACCAGCAACAAAAATTCGCCGCCTCATCAGAATGGTAGGCTCTTCACGGACACCCACGGCGCCGAGGATACTCAGCACGCACGTGCTGGAGATACCGAGGAGCATGCTGGAACTTCGCCTCAAACCACTAGCACCGCCCTTAGTTTTCACAGTCTAAAGCTGTCAGAAAGCACTATTGATTGCCATCCGGTATGGTCATGTTTGAGACTGGCAAACCAGAATCCAGCCTCAGACATGACCATACGGGATGGCAATCAAGAACTCCGCACGAGCTCGCAGTTAAGCAAGATCACAACCATCTTCCAATTTCAGAATGGCAAAGCTATCAGCAATGAGGGTAAAGCCTCCCAAGACAACGATAAGTCTTCTTATAGCGTCTCGGAGGTTGATGGCAAGGACAAGAAGCGCAAGTATTCTGTGGAGGCCAACGTATCGAAGGTTGAGAACAAGGAGAAGTCAACAGCTACAGATAGAACTGAGTCCAACGCGTCACCTACTGAGTATGTTGCTAACAAGCGCTTGAAGACAATTATCAACACATACGATCGTACTTCAGAAGCCTCTAATTTTTCGGGGAATTCTGATACTTCAGAAGACTCGGATAGCCCCAAGGACTCTGATGGTTTGGGAGGTCCTATTACGACAGCAGAGCAACCGCCAGAATACAGTAACGACTCTCCGGGTAAAGATAAATTCGTCAAAGACCATCGAGACCGGGGGTTAACATACCCGCAGATCCAAATCGCGTTCAATGAATACTTCAAAACTTCCAACTGCTTGAGTTCCATACGGCAGCGGGCCTGGAAGATGGCTCTCAAGGGCGTATCAATTTATAAAAATGCAAGGCAGAAGGAAAAGGAACTGATCCTTCAATGGCAGGACGAAGGCGTTTCCTTCGCGGACTGCCAACAGAAGCTTCAAAACGAGTACGGCTGGTCTATTAGCATTTCCTATATAAAGAAAGTCGCAAGGGCCTTAAGAGCATCCAAGCTAAAGCAGGCACTGCAGCAACAAGGCCAGAACCCCGATGCTCAACAAGACCAACTTCCCGATACTCAACAAGGCCAGGGGCTCGATGTTCAACAAGATCAGATCGACAACGATGCTAACAAACCCGACTCCAGCGAATCCGCTTCCGGTCCCAGTTTCTGCGGATAATAGAAAAGACTTCACTGTGAGCAATCCTCTAAAAAGCAAACAAAGTAGAACCGACTAACACGATACCATAGCTCACGAGTCCCCGGAGCAGGTTCTACGTCTCAATAATCTTCAACACTCTCGTTACCTCAGCATAATATAGTAGTAGAATGTATCTTTCATAATTTTGTGTGAATGCGAGGTAGCATCTAGGTAGTACCAATAATCACAATAATATGCAGTCGGACACGGCGCCTGACGTTACCACACGTCTGAGGTCGTCTTCGACACTGCGAATTGCAAAGTCCAACTTTATTTGACAATACTTGCGTGAGACATATGAAAGTCGACATGTGATATACGCGCATATTTACATTAGATATATCTAACGAAGTTGCAAAGGAAATAGTATCTTAAAGGTTTATAAGATTCATTCAAGGAGAACTAATGCCAGAAGCTACAATTCTGTAACTCGAAATCTCATCGCTCAAGTTCAAGCCCATCCAACCGCTCTACAAGCTTTTTAGACCCCGTCTTCCACTCATACACCAACCAATAAGCCTCATCAACATCCTTCTGCGAACCCATATACTCATCACTAGGATAATTCCTCAAATCTAGTCTCTGGCACAGAGAATTAAAACGGCGATATCTGCGCCTCCGTTCTTCCAAAGAAGTTGCTTCAACAGAATATATCCCCTTGGGTAGCTTCGCGCCCATTTCCAACAGGCACGTTACCATATCCAACCCCCCAGAATCGATGGCCAGGGAGAGCGGTCTGAGATCGGAAAATGTGGACTCGCTGTTCTTACCGCTGATGTCAAGATGTAGTTTTTTGATGAACCAGCGAACTAGATCAACATGGCCGTTGATGATGGCGAAAAGCAGCGAAACGTGTCGAAGTTCTGTGTCCGGGGCCTGTAAATCGTCGTTGCTGTACTCTTTTCCCAAATCCGTGCACGTTTTAAACCTTCCAAAGGAGATATCTTTAAGTCTCCAGTCAAACCGATGAAGCACTGCGTATTGTGCCACGTCCAGTTGTCCAAATTCCGCCGCCGTCGGCAGAATATGATGCTCTGACCCTGCCCTAGGAACTTTCCTCTCGTCGAGAAACCTCAATATCTCAACATCCCCAGATTTCGCCGCAGTCCGCCAACATGATAACATCTGTGCCGGCCCTCCCCCCTCGCCACCACCATATTCTAATAACAGACGACACGTACTCAAATTTCCTTCTCTTATAGCAGCATGGAACGGCGAAGCTCCAATCGCATACTTGTTAAGCCCTGCATCGATGCCCGTATCCAGAATCAGGCGAACAAGATCATCCCACCCTTTGCCCGCAACATTGCAAAGCATCGACTCCCTATACGCCGTCGGTATATCCACCGCATATCTATCCAAAACATATTTCAAGATCCTCCATCCACCAACACCAACCTCATGTTCTAAAACCTGCATAACCCTCCCCCAAACCCCGGACTCCTTAGTCCCCAACCTCTCAATAATCTTCTCCAAGACCATGATAACCAACTCTTCACTCCCACTCTCCCCCACCACCACCACCCCCATCAACGTATCAAAAACCTCAACCAACTCACCCCTAACCCTGATCTCACTATCTCCTCCCCAATACATGGTCAACAACTCCACCCCCTCCCTATCCCCAGCTAAAACCGCCATACACACCGCACTCCCCAAATACCGACATTTAACCCACGAATCCACCATTTGCCCCTCTAACATCCAACGCATAAACGGGATCCAGCGCATCGCCACAGCGACCAAAAACGCAGTAGGATACACCCGACCCATCTTAGACGGAGCATAATTCCTCGGCGGTTTCGGCGGTCTAGCGTGGAAGAAAATGGTATAGTGGTATCCGCGGAGGATCAAGGTTTTGGATATAGCTTGTAACACCTCATCTCTAGACCGGGGTTTAATTCCCTCGCCCTCCCCATCTCTCTCCGAGTCGCAGTGAGCGGGGACATTTTCCCACAGGAAGTCGGCAACGGCATGCATCTTGACCCCAAAAAATGACTCCTTTCTATCCCCTTCACCAATATACTCCCTCACCAATCTTTCCAAATAAGCCCGAGGTATCCCATCCACCTGCGCGTGATGACCCCGTGGGAACCGGTTTTGGATCCGCCGACGCGCTATGTGGCGTGTGACTTCGCGTTCGAAGAATTCTGGATGAGGATTTGTTAATTGAACTGGAGGGCTAGGGGTGGGTGATGGGATTTTTTTTTACTGTTTACGAGTCGCAGCTCCACAAGCTTTGACAAAGGCCTCGTCTTTCTCAACACGGGTCTGAGGATATCTTGCGCGATATCAATTGGTAATTCCGAGAAGGACATTTTTTCTTTTCTCTTCTCTTTTCCCCTTTCTCTTTCTCTTTTTTCGGCAATTCGATTGTTGATGGGAGATTCGGAACGCGCGACAGCGACAAATTCACGTAATCACGAGCTCCATCCTCTACTTATAGCCCCAAAGTACCATTCGCTTTTTGACGCTTTGACGCTGATAGGGTGGTAGCCTAACGTAGCCAGACAGCTGCCTACTCTAACTACTCCGTAAGTAGAAAATGCAAGCCGCCAATTCTTACGAGGAAATCTTATGAACAAGTTAGCAAAAGACCACAGGTCGCCCGCGTCCCGCACCTGAGTTTCAATTGGCCAGGCAAATGCAGAATCCTAGGCCACTGTGTGGTGTGGTTAGGTCTTTAAAACACTCACCTACAGCTAGTTTACTTCTACCTATACTAGCAGTTCTTTTTACGAGGAAACGTTTGAGGCCTATTGTATCACCCCGATTGCCAGATTAGATAAGGAGGCATTTGACGATAACCGACGAGACTTCTCCGAAAAGAAGTCCTGGAAAGGGGTCATCTGAATTTGAGTTGGATTTTACCTGCTTTTTCTCGCTACATCCATCTACATAAAACAACACATCTCTTGCCCTTACCAGCCCTGTCATATTCAATCCGGTTCAAACCGATCCAAACCTAGCACTCCTTCCCTCCCTCCTTCACTCACCCGGTTCAATCACACACTACCGGACTGTAAATCAATTCGACACAGAGCAAACATGCCTACTCCGTTTCAATTCGATACATCCCCCCAATAAACGCCTCGCTGACGACGGGCCAATAAGAGCCCATGAAGCACCAGAAGTGATTCAAGAATAAATGTAATAATAGGAGAGTCATCATCGTGAAAGGTACGACAGCCGTCAGCAGTAAGAGTCCCCAAGAACAAAGGGAATAGAGAAGAAAAGTACATGGTATTTGCAGCAGTCGTGGGGTATAGGTGCTGCTCATTTGATCGGAATCCTACATATGAAAACGAGGCGTGGTTAATGAGGGTGGTTTAGAGATGATGGGAGTCGTACGGGTAGTTGAGAGAAGAGATAGTTGTGTGGTTGTATGTATCCCCACGATTAGAGTTAAATGATCCATTACTGGAAGGCGCCGCGGATCTTCGCATAAAGTTCCGTGTCTAGGAAATTGTAGTTGGGGTTCGAGAAGCAGAAGGGTGATCTCAGTAACGTCTCCGCAGTGGGTCGCTCAGCAGGGTCACTGTTGTCATTAGCATCACTTGTCAATTGTCTACACCTATCGATACTCACATTGTGAAGCAGTCGTACATGAAGCTCAAACCTTCGACTCCAATCACACGCGAAACGTCTTCTGGAATCGGTGGCGCTTGGTTCAGACTGCCTAGCTTGTAGATGGCTCCAATTGCTTCCTCTTTGGACCACGGCCGACGTCCGGCAAACATTTCGAGTACCACGCAACCCAAGGACCAAATGTCAACCTTGGCAGAGTAGCCTTGGCCTTGCGAGCGAATGACTTCAGGTGCCATCCAAAAGACGGAACCTTGCATGCTGTTTGTGATGTCGTTGCCGTAGATGTTGTCACTCTTCTTTGAGATACCAAAATCGGAAATCTTACATGTACCGTCAAGATCGAGAAGGATATTGTCAGCCTTGAGATCACGATGAAGGATGCCTTCTCTGTGGAGGTACGAAAGACCGCCCAAAGTCTGTCGTGTGAGCGAGCTCACAACGGACTCTTCGAATTTACCGTGCTTACGGAGACACGAGCCAACTGAGCCACCACTGATATACTCCAAGAAGATGGAGATGCTGTACTCCTTGCGTTCGCAACCAAGGTACTGCACGATGTTGGGATGATCAAGATGCTGCATGGTATCGATTTCTTGATCCAAACTCTTGACTAGCTCCTTGATCTTGTCCTTGTCGGAACCAGCGGCTTGTGGTTTGACTTCGACTTGCTTGACAGCGATAAGCTCACCCGTTGTTATGTTCATACCTAGATAGACACGGCCAAAAGTTCCTTTGCCAATGAGTTGACCTTTCATCCATTTGAAGGTTGGTTGGCGTTGAGGGAGAGCAATGTGGTCTTGAGGAATCGTCTCAAGTTGGATTAGCCTCGACCCTCGCGGAGGTTTGACCTGTTCAATCTTGGCGTGGAACATCTTTGTGGACTTTCGCCTGACAATGTCACTACTGTTACGCAGAGTAGCAACGCGTGATGGCCCTGCGCCTGGGCCAGGTATTGGTTTCTTTTCGAGTGGCTGATACTGCGATTTGACGACTTCTCGAATGGACTTGGTACGCCCGAGTCCGATACCAGACTTCCTCATGTTACGCTGGGCAATCGATTGCAGGCCAATTTCTCCCCTCTTGAGAGCTGGCCCCGCCATCGTGCCAATCGTGCTCGTGTCCTCAAACGAAGACATTGGGCTCACTGTTCGGCTGTCTTTGGTGGAAAAGTCATTCGTCACCTCTGTCGGGGCATCGTTCTCTGCAGCGTCTTCCTCCAGCATCGGTTGATCAAGATTGACATTGGGGAAGAATTCATCAAGATGTTCTACAAGTGCTTCGGCGGGTGGACGATTAGCCCACAAGTCGCTCGCAAATGATTCGCGCCGCATGAAGCGATTGGTGTCATCTGGAGAATCTGTCCACGGCTCGGCAGACCTGCAATTGAAGTCGCTGGGTTGGGAAGTTCTGGTGTCGTCAGTGGCTGCACTGTGGTCCGCTGACCAGTCGGCGACTTTGTCAAGGGAGCTCTTTGATCTCGGTGTCTTGATTTTGAGGGAAGGTTTCTTGGAAGGTTGTTCTGTGTGCATGTCATCAGGAATCATTACACCACCATTCATTGGTGATGCAGCATTCATCTTTGCGAGGGGTTTGGCAAAGAGTCCCTCGTCCGAGTCGTCATCTGATTCCATGGGGGCAAGCATTGGCGACTTGGAATGGAACGAGACTCGCGTTTCCTCGAAGGTAAAGTTGGGCCCGTGAATTGATGCTACCGAAGCTCTTGATGGTTCTCTCGACAGCGCTGAGGGCGGGGGGTGTGCAGAATGAGGACTGATATCGGGAGATCTCGATCGGACGTTCTGTTCGTTTTTAATCTTGGTAATCGCTGGGTTGGTCGCGGTCGGAATGTGTTGCGGCGCATTTGGCTTATCATTGAGAGCAACTTGGTCGGGTTCATCTTCCTCATAGTCAGGTATTAAGAACGGCACATCGCCTTTACTCATTGTGAAGGACCCTGGACTGCGAGGTGACCCACCTGGACTGTTCCTACCTGATCTAGACGACTGCGCGAACCCATTTTCTTGTAGTACTCTCTGCGAGGGCCGTACGCTCTCGGGTGACCCCTCTCGAGAGGCATCCTTTGGCGGTGGTTTCGGAGCCAACCTTTTATTTGCAGCTCCAACCGAACTGCCAACATTTCCGGCTCCAATAATTGCGGCAGCAATGCTGCCCAAGCCAGAAGGACCCTGAGGGATAGCTTTGCCCTTACCCGATGCCTCTGGCGGCTCTGTAGACCGTCTCTTGGCCTGGGCTTCATCGCCGTCCGGCCATGAAGTCCGCTCTTTTCGATTCTTCGAAAGGGAGTTAGCCTTGAGAAGGGTACTCGAGTCCTCCTTTGGCACTGGCGGAGCGTCTCGCAATGGCACAAGCTTGCTCTTTGGTCGGTCTTCGAATGGCCGCTTGTTCTCCTCGTAGGGTGAACCTCGCGGGTTATCAAAGTCGACCCCATGGCCCCGTATCGCAACTTCTTGGGAAAAGGAGTCTGCGTGGTCGGGAGAATCCTTCTTTAGTCGAAGCTGGCGTTGAGCCAAATAGGCATCCTGCTTGCGCTGGTTCTCGCGCCTATTGATCGCAACAGCCTCTAGAAGCCTTTGCCGTTCTTCTTCTGGAAGGTCGTCGCCTGGGACCCACGAGTTGAGATTCTCTGGCGGCGCTCTTCTGCCACCATTCAACCTTGCTGCGACAGCTTCTGGTGTTAGTTCTTCTTTTTCTGCAGCTTTCCGTAGTTTTCCGGACTTGTCCGGGACCAAAGTGGATTCGCCAGACTTATTATCAGGGGATTCTTGTGAGTCTGCATTGAGACGAGCATAAGTCTGCTCATCTATCGGCTTCCTAGACGTAGGTACCGATGTGGGGAATGCGAGCCCTAGACCCGCAGAAGGCGGCATAGACGGTGGTGTTGTGAGAAAAATCTTGAGATCTCCAAATCTATTTCCCCACTGCGATCGTGCCTTCAACAATTTGGAGTCTGAAAGCGAGTCTTCGTGGTCGGACTGCCCAGGGGACGTCAAGTGCATTTCGATACCCGGTACATAGGCCAGACCGAGCCCCTCGCAGATTGCTTCGCGTAGTGCAAGCGCAGAGGTCGCGTGTGAGATTTCTACAAGCCTATAATTCCAGCCATCGGGGGTCACAAAAGCAAATTTGCGATCACCGTCTCGGGTATTTGCTCTTCCACGGCCCATGGTTCGATTTTCCGCCTCAGCATTCGCAGATCGGCGTGAAGACGGTCGATCGTTGAGCGACGTATCGCTGGAGTTCATACCAGCTTTGCCAAAGAAAAGTCCGCCGTGGTGATGTCGGTGCCCAGCTGGACTAGTGGGAGATTCTAGGCTGGTATCGTCGGGCGAGTGATGATTTTCATCCTTCTTCTTATGGTCTCTTCGCATAATTTTATTTAGGAAACCTTTGTGGTCCTTGGCGCTTGTAGGAATCTCTGCGCTATCATGCCTGGACATACCCGTACCCGGTCGAGAACCGTCGTATCCATTCCTCCTTGCCTCATTGCGGCTTTCGGACCGGCCGTCAAAGGACCTTCCAGAAGGAGGTCCGGAGCCACCGGTGACAGAACCGGCGGTTGCGAAAGTTGAAAGGTTCGATTCTGAGCTGTTTCCCCGATTGTGTGTATAGTAACGTGGAGCGGACGAGCTCAGCCCAGCACTGAGCTGGCCACCGTTCGTTGCAAGCCGCGCGGGTGGAAGACCTGGACTATGTTGAGGGCTTGCCTGGTTCATGGCTTCCCGATAATTGCCAAACGAAGAAGGAGTAAATTCTCCAGATGCGTTGGGGCTATGCTTTTTGCTTTTCGCGTCCAAATTACTCAAAACTTCCTTGGAGAACGTGCTACGAGCGGTGGACTCATTATAGTCTGGAGGTGGACCAAGGGTGGGGACAGTGAAATTCCGTTGCTGGGATATCCGTCTTGCCGTATTTGTCGAGTTGTTCGCTCCAGGAGAGGTCAAGGGCATGTTACGCCCAGGACTGTCCTCACCACCGCCGGCAGTTGTAGGCGTGGATCCAAAAACATCCATTCTCGTGCCAAGATATGGCGAGTTCTCGAGAGTGCCTTCTGTGCCCGCGCTGGCAAGCGTCATCCCAGTATCCGACCGTTGTGGCAGTCGAACATTGGCCGAACTTCCCGACTCTACAATGGCGCGGACAAGTCGCCTCAACTTTCGGCCTTCGTCCCTTTCCCTAGCTTGATCCCAGCCGATCCCACTTGCAGTGCATTGTTTCGCCAATTGTGGAAAGATGACCTGGTGCATCATGGCAACATTCCCTTTACCGCCATGGCCGCGACCAATCTCTAGAAACCTTGAACCGTATAGATCCAACGTTTTGAAAGTCTCCTGCCAATCTCTTGAGAATCCATTGCTAGCAAGCCATGTCTGAACGCGATCTTGAGGCCATTGTATAGACGCATCGTGCGGAGATATGGGGGTTGTTCCTGTGCTTTCTGCTCGTTGGTAAATACTACCGTGCGTCTGAGGGTGAGGGTTTTGCAGGGTGGCCGTTGGCGGGCCCGGGGTATCGTAGTTCTGAGCTCGATCGGTTGGAATGTTCAAATGACCGCCACGACCGCTCGGTGTTGGGGGTGCTGCGAAGCCTGCGTTAGTACCATACTGGCCGTTATCCTGTGGAGTAGGAAAGCTAGTATTGGAACCGTCAGTAGCTGCAGAGTATGGATGAGAATCGTCTCTATCTCTGTAAAAGGCCGGTTCTGAGTATTGCCGCGTCGTGTGCAATGGCGGAATGCCAACTCCTGGCCCGAACGACTCCCCTCCGGGTATATATGTCGCAGAGACCAAAGGTCCTTCTTGCGATGCCTGTTGTGGTGGAGGAGCGCTCGGAGGAGGGGGGATGCCGCCGTAAGTCCCATATAGGCTTGGGTTGTAGTTTTGCGGCTGGGTATTGCCCATGTACTGCCTCGGAGCTCCCCAGCCATAATTGGACGGCGGGGGAGGTATATTGATGCTTCCGAGATTGTTGGCAGGCCGCGGAGGCGGAGGAGGGAGGGTCATGCCATGGGAGGCAGGAGTGGAGGTAGGCTGGGGCGGCGGAGGGGGGAGGTATTGATGCATGTTTGGTTTGTTCAGATAGCTCTGCTGCCGCTGGATAAGATTTGGGTCCGCAACAGTATGCGCCCGCCCCCGCGGGCTGGTGGAGTACGAGTTTGAGCCAGGCGACAACAATGGGTATGGGGAGCTTGTGCCACCCGATGGGATGAGGAGAGAGGATGGAGGAGAGCCCACGCCGGGGACGTCGTTCAAGAGGAGGTCGTTTGGGACGCCGAGATTGGTGCGACTGGCAGACAGGGGGGTAGGAGGACCTCTACGTGCTGAGCGTTCAGAGGTGTTTGAGATGTTGGACGAGGAGCGTTGTCGCGAGGCAATGGTCATGTTCAAGCTTGGGCGGGTGGGGCGTGCGAGAGGTCCTCAGAGTGGATCGAGGACGGGCTTGTGCATCACGGCATGGCGATGCGGAAGGTGAATGGAAACGACAGTCGTAGTCGTGGGAGTGGACGGACGAGAAATTGTGGACTGGAGAGGACGTTGGTATGCCTGGTGTGCCTGACTCGCGAGAGGTGGAGCGGAGTAGAATAGAGGGTGAGAGCGAGAGCGAGAGGCGCGGAGCTTTCAGAGGTACCTTTTTAGCGGGCGGCGAGTGGGTGGGCGGGTACCTGAATGACATGAAGCGCGCGCGCGACACTCAAAGAGGAGAGAAAGGGAGAAGAAAGGTATGGCGCGAGGGAGATGTGGAAAAGGTGGCTAAG
This sequence comes from Nigrograna mackinnonii, assembly GCA_001007845.1. Lineage (NCBI taxonomy): Eukaryota > Fungi > Ascomycota > Dothideomycetes > Pleosporales > Nigrogranaceae > Nigrograna > Nigrograna mackinnonii. The sequence continues at coordinate 4,814 of JGVQ01000029.1, read as the reverse complement.
AACAGATACGGAGGATTGCGAGGAGGAGTTTGAGGGCAGGCGTGAGGTGAGGTGTAAGCAGAGGATGTCGCAAAAAGCAGCAGGCAGGCAGGCAGGGCGAGGCAGGGCAGGGCAGGGCAACACACACACACAGCAGCGCAACAACAGCAGCAACAGCAGCAGCAGCACAGCGCAGGACGAGACGCAGGACCTGAAAGGACAGGCCTCGACAGGTTCGACAGGCTCGACAGGGAAGGTCGGCGGGTGGKGCACTGGCGCTTAGCGTAGCGGAGAGCGTTAAACGGGGAAAAGCGAGCACGAGCGGTGGGTACGTGCGGGCCAGTCAGATTAGAGGTATCAGTGTGTATATTATTGTTATGAGAAAACTGAAAAAGAGCACTGCGCAATATCAGATGGAGAGATGAGTGAGAATGATGAATCCGTATAGAGGAGGTATCAATGTTGGTATTGGTGTTGATGGCACTCGTAATGGTGGAGATAACGCAGCAAGTGAGGGGAGAGCCAGAAGCGCTGAGGGGAGATGGCAGAGACAAGGCACAGAGACAGACAGACACACATACACAGAGTGCAGGTGAGATGAGTTGAGTTTCGGTGGTGGTGGAAGTGGTCGAGGACCAACGGGTGCAATTGCTGCTCGCGGCGTTGGCGTTGGCTCTGGCGTTGTCGTTGGCCTCTGGTTGCTGGCCTACTTTGGCCCTTTTTCTGGTGCCCTCTCGCCAGTGGTTCCAGCGTTTGAGACCTGTGGCGGCGGGCCTTGAGAGCTGACAGGGCCAAGCGACCCTTTTGCTGGGCCTCCGCTCCAGATGGTATCTATCTAGCCAAGGGCACCTGTGAACCTGGCAGTCGTTGATTGTGCGCTTCCTTTTTTTTAAACGTTGTCGTCAGGAATCCATCATCTACTGTACCTCCGTCAACATTGAATCATTCACCACCACTACGACAATGAAACCTAACCATCACATTAGAGAAGACAAAATCCCCCTTCAGCTCGCGCAATGTGCCTGCAGATGAAAATGTTCAAAGGTTTGGCCAATCTCGTGACCGTCATCCGGCCTCCAGCTCCTGCACTCTTCTCACTCCGGCCCAAGTTGCATCCGGGGAAAGATGCAGCTCCATTCCAATAATCACCCAATCATCCGTCTCCATTCCCACCCAATCATTCGTCTCCATTCCGCCATCGGAGCCATATTACACCGGAGTAGTGGCGCAGGTGGCTGAGGTCTAGCCACACTTTTATCAGACCAATCATCCTCTACTCATCCTCCCCCTTCGTGTTTCTATCCTATTTGGGCTTCTGGCCGCACCGTTGCCGTACAATGGAATAGTCTCCACTACACTCAAGTGGTGGTCTTGCCTTCTGACGTCGACTCTCCGTGTACCTGGCGGCTACGTGGGCCTTCGGTCCGACAATCTCGTAACATCACCATCTGAATCCACCAAAACGCCCCTAGAGGCCCATTCCTGTTTCCAAATACGGCCATCCCAACAGATGCAGATTACCGAGTAACGACACGACTTACTACGCAAGATGACTACAATCCACTCCCGCCAGATACCGACTTTCACACCACAAACCTTCACACCACTCGCCCGCAGAATTTTTCCAATATGCATGCTACCCAGTCTAATTCTCCGATCCCACTCCGTGCTCACCGTCAAGCTTCCAACATGCATCCTGCACCTCTCGTCTAGATCTCTCGCCCGATCCCATTGCCAATACCCGCAGCCACGCTCGTAATTCCCACCACCACCATTCACAGCCCTGGGCACTATCTATCAGACGCGTAGACTATCTTTTTCCGTCGCTCCTTTCCCAATGCTTCCGCGCATGCGCATGCAGTGCTAAAGGTAACCCTGGGTGGGTCTTTTTTTTCTTGTTACTTCCGGTCAGACCACCGCAAAAAATGCAGATAGTATGTGTGAGGTGATTAGGTCCGCCTTAGTAACCCGCGCGGCTGCCCTTACAATATCGTCATACCTATGTAGCTAAGCAACCACCAAAAAAAATACAAATAAAGAGCTGTCCGCCGTCTTCCGCCGCAGCCACAACCTCCCCATCCAGCCTTCTATTCACGCGTCTCACCTCTAGTTAACCTCTCCTCCCGTGCAATGGCTTCAGATCTTAGGTCTCAGGAATTGAAGAACCCAATTGACGTTGCAGAGGTCAGCTACTACTGCCTCTTTCACATGCAAAACAGCCTTGGCTAATCTATTGATCAGTATCTCTTCCGACGACTGCACCAGGTCGGTGTCCGGTCAGTGCATGGTCTGCCTGGAGACTACAACCTCGTCGCCCTCGACTACATCCCAAAAGCCGGGCTGAACTGGGTTGGCAATTGCAATGAACTGAATGCTGGTGAGTGAAGCTCAAGCTACCCCTCCACCCTCGCCATCCACTCTCCTGGCCCCTCCCATCCCATCCCATCCCATCCCAACCATTTCGGAGCTAGATCCCAACCATATCAACATCCACTAATATTACACACCATCCAGGCTACGCCGCAGATGGATACGCTCGCGTCAAGGGCATCTCCGCCATCGTCACCACTTTTGGTGTTGGCGAACTTTCCACCGTGAATGCCATAGCGGGCGCATACTCTGAATATGTCCCCATTGTCCACATCGTCGGATACCCGACCACTGCAGCACAAAAGGATGGCATGCTCCTCCACCACACCCTTGGAAATGGCGACTTTAATGTATTTTCAAAAATGTCTCGAGAGATATCATGCGCAGTCTCTCTGCTAAATCACCAGCACGAGGCAGCCATACTCATTGACAATGCGATCCGCGAATGCATCCTCCACTCCCGGCCAGTGTACATTTCACTACCGACGGATATGGTGCAGAAGAAGGTCGACGGTGACAGGCTCAACACTCCGCTCGAGGTGGACTATCCTCCCAATGACCCCGAAAAGGAAGACTACGTAGTAGACGTCGTTCTCAAGTATCTACACGCAGCCCAGAATCCAGTCATTCTGGTCGACGCATGCGCCCTTCGACACAGAGCCTTGAAGGAAACCCACGAACTCGTGGAGAAGTCAGGCATTCCCACATTCGTCACCCCAATGGGCAAGGGCGCAGTGAATGAGACTCTCCCCAACTACGGCGGTGTCTACGCAGGTGACGGTAGCAACGCAGGTGTACGAGAACGAGTCGAATCCTCCGATCTCGTCCTCAGCATCGGAGCCATCAAATCCGACTTCAACACTGCCGGCTTCACATACCGCATCTCCCAACTCAACACCATTGACTTCCACTCCTACGCTATCAAGGTCCGCTACTCCGAATACCCAGGTGTCCGCATGAACGGCGTCCTCAAAAAGGTCACCTCCCGCCTAGGCAAACTCAACATCCAACACGGCCCAAGTCCAAACAACGACATCCCAGAAGCCGAAATCAAATCCCCAGAACCGACAATAACGCAAGCCTGGCTATGGCCACGCCTAGGCCAATGGCTCCTCCCCTCCGACATCCTCATAACCGAAACCGGCACCGCCAACTTCGGCGTCTGGGAAACCCGCTTCCCAGCCAACGTAACCGCCATCTCACAAGTACTCTGGGGAAGTATAGGCTACGCGACAGGATCCTGCCAAGGCGCCGCCCTCGCCGCAAAAGAATTGAATATAAACCGCACAATCCTCTTCACAGGCGACGGCTCCTTCCAACTCACAGCCCAAGAAGTCTCAACCATGATCCGCCACCACTTAAACCCCATAATCTTCATAATCTGCAACAACGGCTACACCATCGAACGCTTCATCCACGGCTTTGAAGCCTCGTACAACGACGTGCAAGAATGGAAATACAAAGACCTACCCTATGCATTCGGCGGCACCAAAGACACCGTGCTCACATATCGCGTAAGTACGAAAAAGGAGGTTGAGGAACTGTTCATGGATCGCGAGTTTTCCAGTCCTGAGACTAGGAAGTTGAGGTTTGTGGAGGTTGTTGTGCCGTGGGATGATGCGCCTAGTGCGTTGAAGAGCACGGCTGAGAGTGCAGCGAAGAGGAATGCCGAGGTTTCTTAGGCGTCATATTTAGGTATTGGATTTGTGACTTCCTCGGATAGCTAATTGGTTCATATCAATCCCCAATGGTATAGAAAGGCTTCTCAATAAAAAATCTATCCACCCTTTCTCTCTTCCCTTTCCCTTAATCATATAATCCCTATCTATATCCCAACCTAATAAAATATAAATATTTCCCTATATTAAACATATACATGCATACAAGAGAGTATAAGATCCCCATCAAAGTAAAAAAAATAAAGAAAGAAAGAAAGAAAGGAATACATCATCACTATTACTATAAATGAACTTTATACTCTATACTCTCATGGCGTATACCACACACACATACATACATACATACACACACATATATATATATAATCCTCAGTAAAATTATGTACGCCATGTGTATTAGAAAATCGCACGGATGTGGAGATAATCCCTCTTTTCATTCTTATTGTTTGAGGCTTATAAAAGGCGAGGGGTTTTAAGGGGGATAGGAGGGTTATGTTGGATAGGGGTTAGGAGATAGTATGTATAAGAAGGTAATTTTCAAAGCTATGGATTAAATAGATAGGATAGGATGGGATAGGATTAAAGTAGGCAAGGCAGGGGTGTCTAGTGTCTATCCTTTGAACTTGAACTTGAACTTTTGAGGGGATTTAGGACTTGCGGAATGAGCATGAAACTGAAACCGGGGATTTTAGAAGTTAGGGGTTTGAGAGCAATAGTAGACGTGAGATTCTGGGGTTATTGGGAGGGATACACACACACACACACACCGAGAGAAAGAGGGGGGGG